>CM076579.1:83539616-84139616 GCA_034641835.2 Pinus albicaulis
CCTATATGTGATAGTTTAATTGTTCATCTTGTTTTCATCGATTTCTCTGGTATCATGTTCTGGAATGCGAGTGGCTCACTGGTTTTTGGTATGAATTTATCCTAGTTGATACTCATGCTAGAACCAGTCAAGCGCTTTAAATATGGCTCAGGCGTGATATATTGTTTCATTTTCCACTTCAACCATACTTCTGCTATATTAGCTTCTATGGGATGTTATTTTTACAACGCTATTGTCATGTATGGATTCTTAATTTTGTAAGCCCATTACATGTTGATATTTGTTCCTGGATATCATCTCAATAACAGTTAGTACTACCTCAATATTTCATACGCAGTAAACACTTTCTGATTATTTATTTCTGTGAGGTATTTTAGAACCCAGCCCTCTTTACAGTAAGCTGCCCTTGAATTGTCTGACACATTTGTATTAGAGTTTCACACCTTGCCTCTGCAGTATTGCTTTCCCTGTGTCAAGTTTCTGAAAGTTTTGGTCCCATTCAAATTAACCTTCTTGTTTACAAGAGATAGCATGAGAGCCTGTTTCTGATAACTTCCCATATTATATTGTATGATCCTTGCTGTATAAGATGTCCTAGGCACTAGTCTTTCACAACTCAAGGTTGTCTCTAGGATCCAAAACATCTTTTTGGTGCCGTTGCCAGGGATCGAAGTTAAGAAAATTTGAATCCCTGGGCCTCGAAAAAATATTTATTCACTCTTCAGAAAGGTGAGCATGAAGAGTTGACAGTTGTAGAACCCTCACCTTGGCGACTCCACTGTTCCTAAATGATTAAAAGACTCCACTGGTGATCAGTACGCCGCTGATTATCTGTGTCCAAGGGACCCCACTGGGAGACCATGTCGCATTACAACACCAGCCATGCTAAAGACCAAGCCACTTCACCTGTTGTTCAATCCTTAGCATTAGCCACGGGAGTACCAAAAGGACGAACAGGCCTCATATTGAAGTTTTATATCAAGTGGCAAGTATTAAACTAAATCGAGCCGAAAAGAGAAAAGGTGGTGAAACACACACATATTAAAACCAATTGACAAACAGCACTAAGCGGTGAAAGGCGGAATAATAAATGAACATCAAATACAAAATTAAAGGGGATACGGCACTATACGTCAACCGATATATTATTAAGGGCCCTGGGTTATGTACGAAGGTGTATGGAGAAAGTCCGAGGGGGTCGAGCCGCGGGGAAAGGACGAGACCCATACCCCCGCGGACTTACGACATGTGGCACGGCAAGGTCTCACGGTAGAAAAGAGATGTTAAGGGTGGGCCGCGGGATGTGATCTCGTGGCAGAGTAAAGAGGGACCCGCACAGTTGAGAAATACAAGTGTTAGTCCGGAGAAGGAAATCATGCGTGGTAAAGGTTGGACAGCGTATGTGGATAAAAGGTAAGGTGAGTCCATTAGGTCAGCTGGTACTAAGACCCGTACCAGCTTTAACCCGACACGAGGCGCTCACCTACACCTTGATATACCCAATCCCCACGCGCCACGTGTCTCAGTGTCAGTGTCCTTACGACACTTGCCTTCTGTCATCTTACTTATTCACCTTTTTAACCCAAACAGTCCACCCCAATGGTAACAAACTCCCGTATTTCTCTCTGGTAAATCGTCACAGGTAGTTTTCTACGGCAAATACCGAGTGGGGAAGAATGCCGGGTATATCCAAATCACTATCACAGTTCCCTGCGTCGCTTTCCCGAGCATTGTCACCCTCTGTTCAGGTATTCCATTCTCCGTTTTCCCTCTTTTCCTTTTTCACTTTTCAAAATTGTTGAATGTCTGCCATGGGAAGAGGAACGCCCAAGAAAAACGAACCTGAAACCCCCCAACTCCGTGAGTCCAGAAACTCCCCTGGTTTTGAACCCCTCTACGACTTACAGTCGGGTATCTGCGACCCGAAATATCCTTTTGACATACGCAGTATCAAGCCCCTGCTTTTTGGTCGCCACTGCAAAGATGCCGACCGTTTCCGAGTTATCGCGTCTGGTTTCTATCACCATATCACCCCCCAGGTCCATTCCTGTGTCGATTTCATCATCTGGCTCAGAGACTCCTATGATGTACATCGGGACGCTTTCGTTTCTCCTCAGGGGAACGTAATTCTTTCCCTTTCCCCCGATGTTATCAGACAGGCCCTCCGTTTCCCTTCCAATGACACATACTTCAGTTTCAAAGATGAAACCTTGCTTGCTCAGTTCAATAAGCTGTCAAGAGAAGCCCGCCGTGCCTTCATAGCCTCCATAACCATCGACCAGGCAACTGCCTTGCCTCCATTGGAGCCATTTTCATTGAGTCTGTTTTCCGAAGAAGTTCGACCTGTTCTGTCCCTCATCGCCGGCCTCTTGGGGGTAGGGAACCCGGAAGACATCTCTTCAGTATGCATTCGCTTTTTTTGGCTTATGTCACATAATGGGGTTACATTGGATATTCCAGGTTTCCTCTCCTTGACCATCCTGACCCAATTTCGGGAGCTCGCCCAAGTCCGAAAGTTTCGTTTTTGCTCGTTGGTGTTCTACCTCTTCCTGTTCTAGCATGCCGACAAGTTCAATCATTCGGGGTTAGATAGGATGTATTCTGAGAATTCCCAGCCCAGACCTGTCTTCGACTGGAATTGCTCTGTCCGTCAATTGCCTAGGGGAGAGGGTTATGCCAACTTCGTGAACACCTTCATGTCTATTGCCTACACCATCATTCACGACGCGCCTTCCCCTAGGGTTTTCCCAGAAATGAAACGCTGGCTACAGTCTAGGAAATACCAGTGTACCGGTGATTGGTTCCTGTCTGAAGATTATACTGAAATTCGGGTATATGGAGCCGAAGTTGCCCCATACCGGCTGCCAGCCTTTCCCGTCCGACGATTTTACGCCCTCGAGTACATCCGGCAAGCCCTCAAAGCTGACCAGCTCCATTTTGTTCCTGCTAAGAAAGGCTACATCTTAAGGCTTCCTGTCCAAATTGGCCCCTTTGTGGTAAACTCTAGATATGCCCTCCCAATTGCTGAAAAAATGTTGCAGAACATGGACCTGAAGTTGGGGGAAAGCTGGCTTATGACCCACGGGAGATCATTTCAAATAAAAGAAAACGAAACAGGTCTACGCCTTACATTCATGAGTCCAGGCCATTTCTGGAGTGGAGGGCTAACATTGAAGTTTGGCCTACGTTTTCGCAGATGGAGACAGACTCGTCTGCTACAGGAGGAGAGGAAGAAGTGAACAAGGGCACAAATGAGCAAGAGGTAGGTACTTCAGGAGCAGCACCACCACCACCCAAGAGGCAGAGGGTGGTCACTAGCGAAGCAGAAGTCATCGGAGAAGGGATAATATTGGAGCCTTTCACGAAATTTGGTCAATTCGATAAGGGCAAGGCGGGTATAGTAGTATTGAGAGATAGTGTCGCCTCATCTAACTACACTGAAGTCACGCAAGCCATCGTCGAACCCACTCCATCCAGGACGAGCGAAAGGGAGCGGACAAATAAAACTGTCCGAGACAGATACAGGGCCGAATTAGGAGGGTTCGTTGAGAAATATCATACCAGGCTCTCTGCTTCTGTAAATGCAGACACCGAAAGCCTGGTACTGTCTATGACGGAGGCCATCCTGGACCCAAATTCAGACGTTCCGAGTTATAAGGTGCTTGAATTAGCTATTGATATGCAGAAGGTACCGGTACAGGCAATGACTGACATGTTCCAAACAATCTGCGACATGATGAAAGACAAGCTATCACAGATCACCCTCGCACTAAGGAAGACAGAACAGAAATATGAACAGCTGAGGGATTCCTTTACAGCGGAACAAAATGCTTGTCGGGCCAACGCATATCAGGTGCATGTTCTGGAGGACCAAATTAAAAATTCGGATGAAGGAGGGAAAGGTTCACAAGCAGCCCTTATAGCTAAGTTGTAGAAAGATATCACAGCTGCTAAGAAACAGGCTCGTATACCGGGTTCACATCCGGTACAAACTGCTGAATTGGTGCGGGTAGAAGAAGAGAAAAATGAACTGTCTGCTAGGCTTTTCAGGGAAAGAGAGGAGAAGGAAAGGATGGCTAAAAGGATTGAAGAGATAGAGAGCAAAGCCACGGAGCTACAGACCCGGTGGGATGCACACAGTTGCCATGCGGCCGAAACATCAAGCGGAACTGGTTCAGCGACAGCACAACTATCCACAGCTATGGCTGAGATCGAAGTGTTGGAGAAGCAAACATCCACCGCCAAGCAAAAGGTCGCAGAGTTGGAGGGCGCCCTGGCTGAAAAGGCCAGAACAATTGAAGGACTACAAAGAAAAGTTGAGGAAGGAAAAAGGGTCACGGCTGAGCAACAAAAAACCATTGCCGAGTTGAAGAGTCGAGCAAAGGGGAATCTCACCCTGCTCGAGGCCAGAAGTTTAATATGGTCAGACATAATTACGGCAGTAACCGAGCAGTGGGAATTCCTGACGATGATGGGGGAGCTCAAGTCCACCCTTCCCTATCTAAATAGAAGGTTGCAGGAGGCAGGGATTAATCTGTCAAATAGAGCTCAACACGTCGCCGACTACATCTCTTTTCTTTATGCGCTAAGGGTGAACGACTTGGGGAAACATGGCATCCCCAGTCGATTTATGGAAATCAACGAGTGTCAAAAGATTATTGATAAGGAGGAAGCCCGAGTAGCAGCTTCAAGGGTCCTTCAACAGGTGGCTGACAGTGTTCAACAATTCGACAAGGTATGGAGTGAGATCATCTCAGCCGGACTCCCTTCCTGTTGGGAACCAAATGCCCCTGCCGTGCTTATGCTCCCAGATCAATACACAGCACGTTTGCAAACGGAAAGGGATCGGTCAGACCTCCAAATGGGGAAGGCGACTCAGCTCAAGGCCACTACCATCGTCACAGTCCTCAATAAGGAGTTTAGTCTCCTTCACATGATCATATATCGGCTCCCAACTAAGGCAAGCATTCACACCCTTGGCGAAGCGTTTATCAGAGTGGAGAAGCTCTCAGCAATGCCAGAACCGACTTCCGAGAGCCAGCAGAGATTGACTCAGTTCATGAGTCAGCATGCTAGTTCCTCTGCCAGCGTGCCTCCTCCAGCATCCGCAACGGCCTCAACTCAGCAGCACTCATGACATTTCATCTTACTCATGACATGGCCTAAACGGCTTTTTTTTACTTTCATTTAGTTATGTTTTTCAAATTTCCGAGTGGGTTGTTTCTCCCCCACTCTTGCACTTTTACTTTTACATCAAACATTGGTCTAAGTTTTTGTTTTAAGATTGGCCCGGGGCCTGTTTATGCATGATGGGAGGGCTGTTTCCCCCATCATGAAATTTTGTTGTTCTGATAATGAATTTTAACAAATTTTGTTCATGCGAAGAAGATATTTCCTCAAAAATATCTTCTCGCTGAGAGGTACAGGAATCCTATATAAGACAGAGAAAAGAAGAGAAAAAGGTTCCAATTCTTCAGAAGAAATTGACTGTGTAAGGATTTTCTGTGTGTGTGTTTTGTAATGACTCAAATGCTAATGTGAAGAGCCCGTCGGGTTTCAATGATAAGGAGTTACACTTTAAAGAGGATTCTGGACTTGTTTTATGGTAGTGTGTGATTTTCTCCTGCTTATTGCAATGTCGTTGTTCATTTCATTTACATCCATGTCTCTGGTGTTATATTCTGGAATGCGAGTGTCCCGTTGTTTTTGATATAAATTTATCTCTCTGATACTTATATCATTAGCTTCCTGGTACTTTAAAATAGCTCAGATATAATACAGTGTTTCATCTTCCATTCATACATATTTCTGCTATATTGGCTATTACAAAGTGCTGTTGATGAAAGTTGCCTGCATATATGGATTCTTAGTCGTGTAAGCCCATCATATGCTGCGAAACTCTTCTTGGTGTTGTCTTCCTGATAGTTAATATCTCCTCTTTCTATACAGCTCATTATTCATCGTTATATATACCTCTTTTTTGCCATATACCATGAATCCGGCCCTGTTTTCTGTGGATTGTCTTAAAGTTGTCTGATACTGCAGTGTTTGAGTACAGCATTACATTCGTTCAGTATTACTCTTTTATGCTTCAAACTATCGGAAGTTTTGGTCCCACTCAAGTGTTATTTTCTGTTTGTAAAGAAGTAGTATGAGAGCCCTGTCTTGTTAAAGTGCTGAACGCTGTTTTAAATCCTCTGCTCTCTATACATTATAAGATGTCCTAGGCACTGGTCTATAGCAACTCTAGGCTGTCTCTAGGAGTTACAACATCTTTTTGGCGACGTTGCTGGGGACGAAGTTCAAGAAGTTTAAATCCTTGGGCCTCGACAAAACCCTTCCACTCTTCAGTTAGGTGAGCACGAAGAGTTGAGAGTTGTGCATACCTCACCTTGGCGACTCCACATTCATATTACTGATAAACATATTTGCAGTCCTGGCTCCCCGTAAGCCACACCTAAGGTCAGATACATCTCAGTCAAGGACACCCTCTGTGTCTGACCCAGAGCGAATCCTACATAGAAGGGGCTGGAGGGAAAGGCAACCAGTTCATACCGAAATTCCTGAGTTTTCCCTTGAAAACTTTCCATATCTTCAGCCCTCCTCTTCTCAAGTCGCCCAAATCCAAGGCTCTAACCCTATTATAAGAGATACTGGTTATTATTCAGATAGCCCGCATCGAGAAGGTGTCCATATCAAAGACGAAGCCGAGTCTAGTTATACTCCACATTATTCTTTTCATCCTACCCCTGAAGTTGAAGAGGTCAAAGAAGTCACTGAAGTATCTGTTGTTGACAACCCAACCTTCTCATCAAACCCCCGAGCCGCTGTTCACTACATCCCCATCATTATTCATACTCCACTCCCACCACCTCCTCCACCACTCACTGCTCAGGCTCTCATTCTACCTCCGCCTCCCCCAATGGCGAATATACCTGGCTTTTTACAAAACAGATACGCCCCTTTACAGCTGCCTGTAGTCCTAAATGACATGCCACAAGACTATTTAAAGATTCTGCCCAGATTCAATGGGGAGAACGGCGTTGATGCCCATAAGCATGTTGAAATCTTCTGCAACTTCGCAGAGAACTTTAATGTGGAGCATTTGGATGTGGTTCTGAGATTGTTCGTGCAGTCCCTAGATGGAGAGGCCAGAAAATGGTTTAAAACCCTCGCAGCTAATTCCATCAACACCTGGGAGGCTATGGAAGAAGCTTTCGTGAAAAAGTGGGGAGATAGGAAAGACCACGGGGATACCCTAACCGAGTTTAACACCCTTAAAAAGAAGCACAATGAAGGGGTATCAGAGTTCATCAGAAGGTTTAACAAATTGTATCTCAGCCTCCCAACTGAGATGAAGCCCCACGAGACCGCTGCCAAGGTTGTTTTCGTGGCAACATTTGATTCCGAGTTTGGTTTCTCGCTGAGAGAGAGAAAGCCAGCCACTCTGGATGATGCACAGACAGATGCATTGGAAATAGAAGCAAACTTTGTCTCGACTGGTAAGTCCAAAGTAAAGCAAGAACATGATACTAAAAGAAGAGGCAAAGAAGAAGTATCCACTTCAAGCCAAGATAGAGACTCAGCAAATGACAAGATCGAAGAAATGAATAAAATGATCAAGAATCTCTCTAGCAAGTTGGTCAAGCTGGAGATGGAAGCTAAGAATTCACCACCGAAGAACTTCCAGAATGCTCCTAACAGAGGATTCAATCCTCAGTACAGAAAACCACCCTTGCAGATACTGCAGAGGGGACAGAAGGAGCAACAAGACCAAGTACCACATCCTTTATACTTGGAAGGACAAATGGAGGCTTCTCATGAAGACCCCTCCTACGAGCAAGATGAGACATGTCCTGTCTTCTCAGACAGTGACGACATAGAGTGCCCTGTGCAAGAAAGTGAGGAAGGGGAACTACAACCTCACTCAGAACCGAAGAATAATGAGGATGCTGAAGAGCCAGAAATCGATGACTACTGCAAACAGTTCGTTGATTTCATGCAAGCCCAGTTTAACAGGAAATATGACCTCAGGTCATCCAGGAAAAGAACGCGTACTCAAGATGAAGAGGAGGACACACCCCAAAGATCAGCACCTGCACAGAAAGAGGCCAATACTCAAGAATCTCCGGACAAAGATAAGAAGCCCCTTAACCAATCTCTGCAAGCTGATAGTCACATGCCTTCCTCCTCTCAAGTAACTGTGTCCCCTGTGAATATACCTCCAGTTAAAGAATTTAAGTCTCCCCTACCAAACAAAGAGTCAAAAGAAAAGGAAGTGCCAATAGAGAAGCCTTCATCTGCCTTCAGTTTGCAAAAGGAACTCGAAAAAGTTAAAATACCTGTCCCTTTGTCTGAATTGTTGAAACAGCCTGCCTGACAATCACAAGTCTCCTCTTTCATTTCTGCTCCTGAGGTTCCACACATTCCAGACAGTCTCAATTTGCAAGAAGAAAGGCCTATGGTAGTGTTCGGCCCCCACGTCGAAGAATTAGATCCCTCCACCCCCCCCTTTTACGTATCTCTAGTAATCCATGATCTACTATTGCATAACTGTATGTTAGATTCAGGAGCGTCCCACAACCTGATGCCCCTGTCTGTCATGGAGCAATTGGGGCTCCAAATCACTCGCCCATACAAAGATCTTTACTCTTTTGATTCCAAAAGAATGAAATGCTTGGGCATGATCAAGGATCTAGCAGTCACCCTGGCTCAAATCCCGACCAAGAGTGTGGTGATGGATATCGTAGTGGCTGACATCCCAGCCCGCTTTGGTATGCTATTGTCAAGGTCTTGGGGGACTAGAATTGGAGGATCAATCAAGTTGGATCTGTCGTACGCCACCATTCCTGTCTTTGGTGGTCAAGAAAGGAGATTGTACCGAGAGACCAGATTTGTCAAGACAGTCACAAAGGCAGGAGATTCAGTGAATTCCCCAGTTTACAGCAGAGATGGAGATTTTTCCTGTCTAATGTTGGAGGAAGATCAGGAATATGCTCATGAACCCTCATTCTGCCGGATCAAGACTGAGCTATCAGTGCAGGACCATGAATCTGACATCTGGACACTCCACTTTGATGGAGCAAATTCCAGGGAAGGAAATGGGGCTGGGGTGTTGCTTATTTCACCTATGGGTCAATGGGTCCCCCTGTCCTTCAAGTTAGAATATGAGGCCACGAACAATGTGGTTGAATATGAGGCACTCATACTGGGGTTGCAAACAGCAAGAAGTATGAAGATACAGAATTTAAAGGTGATGGGAGACTCCGAGTTGGTGGTGAGACAGGTGAGAAACCAGTGTCAAGCCAAACATCCGAGGCTAAAGGCCTACAGAAACGAAGTTTGGGATCTTGTGGAGAACTCTTTTCTGGCATTTAACATTCAGTTCATGCCTCGAGAACAGAACAGAATGGCAGACTCCTTGGCTGTGGCTGCTAGTACATTCCGCCCACCTCAGAACCCTCTTCTGAGATACGAAATTGAAGTAAGATACCGGCCTTCAATCCCTGATAATGTCAAGCACTGGCAGGTCTTTGAAGATGAGGAGCAGGTGAAGAGGTTCTTAGAGACTGTGGGGGAGTTTTCCAATCTAGAGATTGACAACTGCGAAGAAGAAGAAGTCGAGGACATTCCAGAGGACAAGCTAGAAGAGAAAATAGCCGGTCACAGATTCCTGCAGCTGAAAGGGAATGTCATTCCCCGAGGGCTGGTACCTTTGGAGAGACTGTTCAATAAAAACGATGTTCCGTTACAGCCAAACAAAGTGGTGACTGAGGACCAGGTCGAAGATCTAAATCTGGGCACAAAAGAAGATCCAAAGATTGTGAAGCTGTCTAAGAAAGTCCCAGATGAATACAAACCATTGTACCAAAAGCTGTTTCAAACCTACAAAGACGTATTTTCCTGGTCGTATCAAGATTTGAAAACCTTTAATGTCAGTGTGATGCAGCATAAAATTCCATTGAGGGTAGATGCAAAACCCCACAAGCAAAAGCTCCGACAGATTAATCCCCTGTTGCTACCCTCGATTGAGCAAGAAATAAAAAAGTTACTGAAGGCTAAAATTATAGTGCCACTAAGGTATTCTGAATGGGTGGCCAATTTGGTCCCAGTACGAAAGAAGAATGGCAAAATCAGGTTGTGTGTGGATTTCAGAAACCTGAACAGGGCATCTCTAAAAGATAACTACCCACTACCGAAGATGGATCATATTCTGCAGAAGGTGGTAGGGGCCTCTAGAATGTCCATGATGGATGGGTTCTCGGGCTATAATCAAGTGGTTGTATTCCCGGAAGACCAGAAAAAGACAGCTTTCACCACGCCCTGGGGGACATTTATGTATGCCAGGATGCCATTCGGACTGATCAATGCAGGGGCTACGTTTCAGAGAGCCATGGACATAACCTTTGTTGGAGAACAGGATAAGTTTCTGGTGGTGTACCTAGATGATATAACAGTCTTTTCAAAGGATGATGCTGAGCACGTTCAGCATCTACAGAAGACCTTTGAGAAATGCAGGAGGTATGGACTCTCTCTTAACCCTCAAAAATCTTTCTTTGCATTAGAAGAGGGTAAACTCCTAGGACATATAGTAACTAAAGATGGGGTCAAAATCAATCCTAAAAGGGTGGAAGCCTATAAACGGTATCTCCCTCCCCAGAAATAAGAAAGAGGTCCAGGTATTTTTAGGGCGTATCAATTTTCTCAGAAGATTTATTCCTAACTATGCTGAAATAGTTAGACACATCACAGATATGTTAAAGAAGGATAATGAGGTAAAATGGGCACCAGAATCAAGACAGGCCTTTGCCAGGATCAAGAATGCATTTGCTGAGGCTCCCGTGCTGGCAAAGCCTGACTTCACTGAACCTTTTATGGTTTTCTCTTTTGCATCACCTCACACGGTGGCAGGGGTCCTCTTACAGAAGAATGGGGATGGGTATGAGCAACCCATTGCTTTCTTTAGTCAAGTTCTTGATGCAGAGCTAAAATACAATATACTGGAGAAGCAGGCTTATGCCCTGGTAAAGTCCCTAAAGGCATTCCGCATGTACATTTTGCAATCCCATGTTACTGCTTTCGTACCCACAGCAGCAGTTAAGGACATCCTCGTTCAGGGAGACAGTGAAGGCAGAAGGGGCAGGTGGATTGCGAAGATACAAGAATACGACCTGGACATCAGACCCACCAAGTTAATTAAAGGACAGTGGCTAGCAAAGATCTTATCAGAGTCAAACCACCAAGCTTTGGGCATCCACTTATCCATGATCGCAAATGAAGAGTCTGAGGAACAGACAGGGAGACAAGAGGTGGAAATGGCTACTCAAAAAATACAGATGAAGTATCTCACTAGCCCCTGGTATAAAGAAATTGTTGAGTACCTCCTGACACTCAGCTGCCCACCCAGCTGTGATAAGTCCAAATACAGAGCCTTGAGGCTGAAATCTCAGAAGTATGCTGTAGCTAATGGTCAATTGTATTGGAGAGATCCTTCAGGCATACTGCTGTTATGTCTCATCGAAGGAGAGGTAGGGAACATAATAACCGAATTCCATGAGGGAATCTGTGGAGGGCATTATAGCTGGAGGAGCACAGCTCAGAAAATCCTGAAGGCTGGTTTTTACTGGCCTAAATTATTTGGAGATGTCTTCACTTGGGTCAGAGCATGTGACAAATGCCAGAAGTTTGCTGAAAAACAAAAGCTAGAAACTCTACCCCTGATTCCTGTGCACGTTGATGAACCTTTCAAGCAATGGGGAATTGACTTCATAGGTGAGATCCACCCACCCTCCAGTGGGCAGCACAAATGGATTTTGACCGCTACAGATTACTTCACGAAGTGGGTGGAGGCCATTCCTGCACGAAACGCCACGGACACGGTGATCATAAAATTCATGGAAGAGAACATTATCTCCATTTTTGGATGCCCTGCTAGAATAGTTACAGACAATGCCCAAGCTTTCAAATCTGCTAAATTTGTTAATTTTTGTCAGCAATATAACATTACTCTGGGCCACTCCACAGCTTACTACCCACAGGGAAATGGTTTGGCAGAATCATCAAATAAAACGCTGGTCAGAGCTCTAAAGAAGACAATAAATGAAAATCAGAGGAACTGGGACTCCCAACTGAAGTTTGCTCTGTGGGCAAACAGGATAACCAGTAAAAGGGCAACGGGAAGATCTCCTTATGAACTAGTATACGGACGGGCAGCTGTATTCCCTATACAATTAGCTTTACATGTTGCTCGTTTCATGCAGGAGACTCAGGAAGAACCGGATGGTATGACCAGAAGAATCAATCAGTTGATTGAACTTGAAGAAACGCGTGTTCAGGTGAACCAGAAACTTGTGGATTACCAGGAGAAGATGAAAGAATTGTTTGATCAGCATACAAAGGATAGAAAGCTGCAGGTGGGAGACTTAGTTCTCAGGTGGGATGTGCGAAGGGCCGATAAAGGTAAGCATGGTAAATTTGACCCCCTTTGGTTCGGCCCCTTCAAGATTGCAGAGCAGGGTGGAAATAATACATTTAAGGTGGAGAATTTACAGGGAGATCTGTTGGAAGCCCCTGTAAACGGGCAATTCCTCAAACCATATTTCCAATTCTGAAGCAGGCTGAAAAGGCCTGACTGTATTATATTGTATTTTAGTTGCTGTTTTTCATTTTCTTATCATATATTATGCATGAGTCATGATGATCTGTACAGGGCAAAGCTCCAAAAACCGAAAAGTGTTGTTCAAAGAAGATGTACAGGCGGTCCGCGTAGTTCTCGACACGTTCAGGGACAAACATGCCGTCCCCAGGTGGAGCCAATGTTGTTCAACCCTTAGCATTAGCCACGGGAGTACCAAAAGGATGAACATGCCTCATATTGAAGTTTTATATCAAGTGGCAAGTATTAAACTAAATCGAGCTGAAAAGAGAAAAGGTGGTGAAACACACACATATTAAAACCAATTGACAAACAGCACTAAGCGGTGAAAGGCGGAATAATAAATGAACATCAAATACAAAAGTAAAGGGGATGCGGCACTATACGTCAACCGATATATTATTAAGGGCCCCGGGTTATGTACGAAGGTGTATGGAGAAAGTCCGAGGGGGTCGAGCCGCGGGGAAAGGACAAGACCCATACCCCCGCGGACTTACGACACGTGGCACGGCAAGGTCTCACGGTAGAAAAGAGATGTTAAGGGTGGGCCACGGGATGTGATCCCGTGGCAGAGTAAAGAGGGACCCGCACAGTTGAGAAAGACAAGTGTTAGTCCGGAGAAGGAAATCATGCGCGGTAAAGGTTGGACAGCGTATGTGGATAAAAGGTAAGGTAAGTCCATTAGGTCAGCTGGTACTAAGACCCGTACCAGCTTTAACCCGACACGAGGCGCTCACCTACACCTTGATATACCCAATCCCCACGCGCCACGTGTCTCAGTGTCAGTGTCCTTATGACACTTGCCTTCTGTCATCTTACTTATCCACCTTTTTACCTCGAACAGTTTACCCCAGTAGTAACAAACGCCCATATTTCTCTCCAGTAAAACGTCACAGGTTGTTTTCTACGGCGAATACCGAGTGGGGAAGAACGCCTGGTATATCCGAATCACTGTCAGGGGTCCCCACGTCGCTTTCCCGAGCATTGTCACCCTCTGTTCAGGTATTCCATTTTCCGTTTTCCCTCTTTTCCCTTTTCTCTTTTCGAAATTCTTAATATGTCCGCCATGGGAAGAGGAACGCCCAAGAAAAACGAACCTGAAACCCCCCAACTCCGTGAGTCCAGAATCCTCCCTGGTTTTGAACCCCTCTACGACTTACAGTCTGGAATCTGTGACCCAAAATACCCTTTTGATATCCGCAATGTCAAGCCCCTGCTTTTTGGCCGTCACTGCAAGGATGCCGACCGTTTTCGTGTTGTCGCGTCGGGCTTCTATCATCATATCACCCCCCAGGTCCATTCCTGTGTCGACTTCATCATCTGGCTCAGAGACTCCTACGATGCACATCGGGACGCTTTCGTTTCTCCCCAGGGAAACATAATCCTTTCCCTTTCCCCCGATGTTATCAGACAGGCCCTCCGTTTCCCTTCCAGTGACGCATACTTCAGTTTCAAAGATGAAACCTTGCTCGTTCAGTTCAATAAGCTGTCAAGAGAAGCCCGCCGTGCCTTCATATCCTCCATAACCATCGACCAGGAAACTGCCCTGCCTCCATTGGAGCCGTTTTCATTAAGTTTGTTTGCCGAAGAAGTTCGACCTGTTCTGTCCCTCATCGCCGGCCTTTTGGGGGTAGGGAGCCCGGAGGACATCTCTTCAGTATGCATTCGCTTTTTGTGGCTTATGTCACAGAATGGGGTTACATTGGACATTCCAGGTTTCCTCTCCTCGACCATCCTGACCCAATTTCGGGAGCTCGCCCAAGTCCGAAAGTTTCGTTTTTGCTCATTGGTGTTCTACCTCTTCTTGTTCCAACATGCGGACAAGTTCAATCATTTGGGGTTAGATAGGATGTATTCTGAGAATTCCCAGTCCAGACCAGTCTTCAACTGGAATTGCTCTGTCCGTCAGTTGCCTAGGGGAGAGGGTTATGCCAACTTCGTGAACACCTTCATGTCTATTTCCTACACCATCATCCACGACGCGCCCTCCCCTAGGGTCTTCCCAGAGATGAAACGCTGGCTGCAGGCTGGGAAATACCAGTGTACCGGTGATTGGTTCCTGTCTGAAGATTTCACTGAAATTCGGGTCTATGGAGCCGAAGTTGCCCCATACCGGCTACCAGCTTTCCCCGTCCGACGAGTTTACGCCCTCGAGTACATCCAGCAAGCCCTCAAAGCTGACCAGCTCCATTTTGTTCCTGCTAAGAAAGGCTACATCTTAAGGCTTCCTGTCCAAATTGGCCCCTTTGTGGTAAACTCTAGATATGCCCTCCCAATTGCTGAAAAAATGTTGCAGAACATGGACCTGAAGTTGGGGGAAAGATGGGCCTATGACCCACGGGAGATCATTTCAAATAAAAGAAAACGAAACAGGTCTACGCCTTACATTCATGAGTCCAGGCCATTTCTGGAGTGGAGGGCTAACATTGAAGTTTGGCCTACGTTTTCGCAGATGGAGACAGACTCGTCTGCTACAGGAGGAGAGGAAGAAGTGAACAAGGGCACAGATGAGCAAGAGGTAGGTACTTCAAGAGCAGCACCACCACCACCCAAGAGGCAGAGGGTGGTCACTAGCGAAGCAGAAGTCATCGGAGAAGGGATAATATTGGAGCCTTTCACGAAATTTGGTCAATTCGATAAGGGCAAGGCGGGTATAGTAGTATTGAGAGACAGTTTCGCCTCATCTGACTACACTGAAGTCACGCAAGCCATCGTCGAACCCACTCCATCCAGGACGAGCGAAAGGGAGCGGACAAATAAAACTGTCCGAGACAGATACAGGGCCGAATTAGGAGGGTTCGTTGAGAAATATCATACCAGGCTCTCCGCTTCTATAAATGCAGACACCGAAAGCCTGGTACTATCTATGACGGAAGCCATCCTGGACCCAAATTCAGATGTTCCGAGTTATAAGGTGCTTGAATTGGCTATTGATATGCAGAAGGTACCGGTACAGGACATGACTGACCTGTTCCAAACAATCTGCGACATGATGAAAGACAAGCTATCACAGATCACCCTCGCACTAAGGAAGACAGAACATAAATATGAACAGCTGAGGGATTCCTTTACAGCGGAACAGAATGCTTGTCGTGCCAACGCATATCAGGTGCGTGTTCTGGAGGACCAAATTAAAAATTCGGATGAAGGATGGAAAGGTTCACAAGCAGCCCTTATAGCTAAGTTGCAGAAAGATATCATAGCTGCTAAGAAACAGGCTCGTATACCGGGTTCACATCCGGTACAAACTGCTGAATTGGTGCGGGTAGAGGAAGAGAAAAATGAACTGTCTGCTAGGCTTTTCAGGGAAAGAGAAGAGAAGGAAAGGATGGCTAAAAGGATTGACGAGCTAGAAAGCAGAGCCACGGAGCTACAGACCCGGTGGGATGCGCACAGTTGTCATGCAGCCGAAACATCAAGCGGAACTGGTTCAGCGACGGCACAACTATCCACAGCTATGGCTGAGATCGAAGTGTTGGAGAAACAAACATCCACTGCCAAGCAAAAGGTCGCAGAGTTGGAGGGCGCCCTGGCTGAAAAGGCCAGAACAATTGAAGGGCTACAAAGGGAAGTCGAGGAAGGAAAAAGGGTCACGGCTGAGCAACATCAAACCATTGCCGAGATGAAGAGTTGAGCAAAGGGGAATCTCACCCTGCTCGAGGCCAGAGGTTTAATCTGGTCGGACATAATCACGGCAGTAACCGAGCAGTGGGAATTCTTGACGATGATAGGGGAACTCAAGTCCACCCTTCCTTATCTCAATAGAAGGTTGCAGGAGGCAGGGGGTAATCTGTCTAATAGAGCTCAACACGTCGGCGGCTACATCTCTTTTCTTTATGCACTAAGGGCGAACGACTTGGGGAAACATGGCATCCCCAGTCGATTTATGGAAATCAACGAGTGTCAAAAGATCATTGATAAAGAGGAAGCTCGAGTAGCAGCTTCAAGGGTCCTTCAACAGGTGGCTGACAGTGTTGAACAGTTCGACAAGGTATGGGATGAGATCATCACAGCCGGACTCCCTTCCTGTTGGGAACCAAATGCCCCTGCCGTGCTTATGCTCCCAGATCAATACACAGCACGTTTGCAAACGGAAAGGGATCGGTCAGACCTCCAAATGGGGAAAGCAACTCAGCTCAAGGCCACTACCATCGTCACAGTCCTCAATAAGGAGTTTAGTCTCCTTCACATGATCAGATATCGGCTCCCAACTAAGGCAAGCATTCACACCCTTGGCGAAGCGTTTATCAGAGTGGAGAAGCTCTCAGCAATGCCAGAACCGACTTCCGAGAGCCAGCAGAGATTGACTCAGTTCATGAGTCATCATGCTAGTTCCTCTGCCAGCGCGCCTCCTCCAGTATCCGCAACGGCCTCAACTCAGCAGCACTCATGACATTTCAACTTACTCATGACATGGCCTAAACGGCCTTTTTACTTTCATTTAGTTATGTTTTTCAAATTTCCGAGTGGGTTGTTTCTCCCCCACTCTTGCACTTTTACTTTTACATCAAACATTGGTCTAAGTTTTTGTTTTAAGATTGGCCCGGGGCCTGTTTATGCATGATGGGAGGGCTGTTTCCCCCATCATGAAATTTTGTTGTTCTGATAATGACTTTTAACAAATTTTGTTCATGCGAAGAAGATATTTCCTCAAAAATATATTCTCGCTGAGAGGTACAGGAATCCTATATAAGACAAAGAAAAGAAGAGAAAAAGGTTCCAATTCTTCAGAAGAAATTGACTGTGTAAGGATTTTCTGTGTGTGTGTTTTGTAATGACTCAAATGCTAATGTGAAGAGCCCGTCGGGTTTCAATGATAAGGAGTTACACTTTAAAGAGGATTCTGGACTTGTTTTATGGTAGTGTGTGATTTTCTCCTGCTTATTGCAATGTCGTTGTTCATTTCATTTACATCCATGTCTCTGGTGTTATATTCTGGAATGCGAGTGTCCCGTTGTTTTTGATATAAATTTATCTCTCTGATACTTATATCATTAGCTTCCTGGTACTTTAAAATAGCTCAGATATAATACAGTGTTTCATCTTCCATTCATACATATTTCTGCTATATTGGCTATTACGAAGTGCTATTGATGAAAGTTGCCTGCATATATGGATTCTTAGTCGTATAAGCCCATTATATGCTGCGAAACTCTTCTTTGTGTTGTCTTCCTGATAGTTAGTATCTCCTCTTTCTATACAGCTCATTACTCATCGTTATATATACCTTTTTCTGCCATATACCATGAATCCGGCCCTGTTTACTGTGAATTGCCTTAAAGTTGTCTGATACAGCAGTGTTTGAGTATAGCATTTCATTCGTTCAGTATTACTCTTTGATGCTTCAAACTATCGGAAGTTTTGGTCCCACTCAAGTGTTATTTTCTGTTTGTAAACAAGTAGTATGAGAGCTCAGTCTTGTTAAAGCCCTAAACGCTGTTTTAAATCCTCTGCTCTCTATACATTATAAGATGTCCTAGTCACTGGTCTATAGCAACTCTAGGCTGTCTCTAGGAGTTACAACAAGTTCCATCGAATTATATAGGAAAAGGATATCCATGGCTATAGGAGAAATTTTAGATGATTTTTTCCATATTTGATCTATTTAAGCCTAAGACTTTAAAGGCATTCATATGTAGAAATTATGTAGCTTAACTTTTATATTTCTGAGACTTTGGAGAGTTAATTGAAAGACGTTCTATTTCATTTGCTGCTATTATATGGTGAATTCTTGACTGAATTTTTAGTCATTGAAATCACTTTAAATGCACGAGGCAAGGGTGGAGGGTCCTGACACCAAGCTAAGTGCACTTTCTAGTTATTTTAAAGTTGCAGTTTCTAAACTAGTTTGTTTTATGCTTAATTTGTTAATGGGATACACACTAATGTTTTATGAGTGCTGATTGATGGGCCTCAAAAGGAGACATAAATTAAGGCCCATCAAACTTTTCTTAGGCACATCTACCTTCCTTACACACATGAAAAGCTATATTAAATCTCTCCTTCTGCACTTAATAATGTTTTCTTATGCTTTAATATTTTCATAGGAAGGTTTAAAGGTAATTTCATATTTGTGCCTAATATTGGCTATTTTTGTAGAATATTGTGAGAATATTGGGCAGATTATGTAGATTTGTAGAAGGAGATAATTTAGGGGCTTTCTCCCTGCCACTGGAAGATCAAGAGTGGAGAATAAGTGAACACAACATCAGGAAATTAGGGAGAAAACTTGGAGAGATTCAAGGGGTTTTTCCACCCTCCTTAACTCTCAAAAGGCAGCCAAAGGATCCTCATGAGATCCCCTCCAACAATTCAAATTCCAGAGGTAGCCAAGCAACTCAAGACCAAGTGCACTCAAGCCATACTTCACTTGGAGTCAAGTGGACTCATTACCTATTTTTTAGGGAGTTGTTGGTAGCTGTCGTTGAGGATAAATAAAGTTGATCAAGATCTAATTAGGGTCGATTTCAGTGGATTCCAGGCCATTCGATGCAATCGATTCCATTCCATTTTCATTCCATTCCATCCCATTCCATTCATTCTCCATTCTATTAGGCTTTTGTTGTTTAATACCTTCGCGATGTAATAAGACTGTATTTTAAAAGCAATGAGTATTCAGATGACTTTTCATTGATCTAGTTCTAGAGAGCTGGGCTCGTGGGTTAGGGCCCAACCCATGTGCCTCAGCCTTTCTATTGTTTCCATTCTTTTCTTTCATGTCATTTAGCTAGTTTTTCTTCTGAGCATTTAGCTAGTTTGATGGTATTTTTATTGATGTTTTAGTTGCTCCCCGTTGTCTTTTGCTGTAGATATAATCTGCTTATCTGCGTTGTATAATAGCTGATAAAATCTATAAAAATATGAGGCAGTCTTCCCCTCCCATCTTTTTCAATAGAGTTCGAGCAGGGTAGACCTTCCCACAGGCCAAAAATTGCTTTCTGTTTGAGTTTAGGGTAGAGTTGCAGTACTAGGTTCAATCTTTCTTTCCATTTTTTTTATCACGCATTTCATATGTATTTCAAGTTTGATCATAAGACGTATTGTTAAAGCCCCAAAGCAGCTCAAGTGGTGTCTCCCTGCCTCATTTTCCATCTCTGTGTTACGCTTCCAAACACCTCTGTTACGCTCCATTTCCCTCCTTTTCTCTTCCTATTAGTTTTCACGCCCTTTTTATTCATAGAAACCATTAAAGTTTTTCATGTGATCTTTTACCTTGGACTTTCCAGATTATCACATCTTAAACATCGCAGAACTCCTCCCATTTCCTTTACCATTCTTCAACATCTCAGCGATTTTCCCTTTTCACCTCACCTTTACCTTTTTAACGCAAAATGCTTGAAAACCCATCAAAACTCGACCTCTACCTTTCCTCCTCAAAAACCCTACTACTGTACTTCGCTCATCGCAGATTACCATTTTCATTTGGTTCCTTTTAAGACTTATCGCTCTTTTTTTTTATTGCGATATTCTGATATCGCATATCACATATCACAACCTTTTCCTTTTTCGCAATCGCACTTCGCACATCGCACCTTTTTCCTTTTCCCTTCTGACTTAACGCAATTCTCGTATCGCAATTGCACTTCACACCTTTTCCATTTTCTTTTAAGACTTATCGCTCCTATCTGTTGATTGCAATATTGCGATTGCACTTCGCTGCAGGTCCCACCGCCACGCCACCCAGCACATTTCGCACTTCGCAACTTTTCCTAGACAACACTTCCTCTACCCCTCAAAATTTACGATATTGCAAACAATGATATCGTATTTCACACTTCACAAATTTTACCACATCGCACTTCGCATTTGTTTCCTTTTTCCTTTTATGAATTACCACTCCTATATTCCGATTGTGATATTTGGTTCGCGCTTCGCCATCGGTCCCACCGCCATGTCACCATTTGCAAATCGCATTTCACAACATTTTCCCTTTTCTTTTAAGACTTACCACTCCTGACGCTAATTGCAATATTCTTCGGACTCGCAATGTTTATCCCTGTCGCATTTCGCACTTCACATTGTTTAGTTTATTTCCTTTAACACTTACCGCTCCTTTCCACCGATTGCGATATGATCAAAGCACTTTGCCTCTTGTCCTACTACCATGTCATATGAATTATTTCATTTCCCATTTCATGGTTCTTTCCCATCACATATCGCACCTTGCACCTTCCTCCCGACTGCACTATCGCTTTCCCTCCAACTTCGCGATATTCCGATTGCGATCTCACATTTCGCACATCGCAGCTTTTATCCTGTCGCACTTCGCACTTCGCAAATTTTGCTCCATCACATCTCTGCCATCGTACTTTTCAAATTATTCCACTCCGAAGAATTTTTGTGCTATATTAAATTTTTAATAACGTTTAAACCCCTGTTTCCACTTCTAAGGCTTGTTTCATGTGTTAATCCCTCCATTAGCCTCTTTAGCCCTTTTTTCCTCCAAGCTACAAACCAACACTTTTTCAATTAGAATTAAGTCATGGATAGCTTAGCTGCATGGATAGAAGCATGGTAGATAGAATATAGGATAAGTAGAGTACATTTAGCTGTTTGGCCAATTTAAGTGTGGTTTAGAATTAGTTTCCTTTCTGCCATTTATTTTCAACAAGTTAAACTAGTTTCCTTCCCTTTATTTCCTTTCTACAATTTAAATTAATTTCCTTTATGTCATTTCCTTTCTGCAATTTATTTTTGTTTCATATAAGTGTGACAGACTTCACTGAGAACCCCTAGAAGTAACACCATTTCGTAGAGTGGAAGAGGATTCCATGAACAGAATGCATCTAATGTGTATATAAAATTGTCACCTCCAATTTTGTATGAACCCCAGGTTGATAAAGTAAATTAGGGCAGCCACTGGAAGTTGCAACACTCTTGGTGCAATACTAGGGCTCACCACTTTTTGGCGCCATTTCCGGGGAGGTGTCTCGTAGATTCTTTGATTCTATTTTAGCATTATTTTCTTCTTTTATTTTTCATGTTGTTTTCGAAATATTGAAAAATACAAAAAAATTGATTTTCATGCCTCATAGGAGTAGGGATACTCAGAATTTGTTTTAAAATACTTCTCCAGTAGCAACCCCCCACGCCCCCTTGACAACATGGTGCAGTAAGAACCACATCACCATACACTTTTGAAGGTAGAAGAGATGGATGGATATGATGACAATGAAGAAGATCTTATTGGGTTTCCCATTCAAGATATCGACATTAGTGTACATATGAAGAACATCCCTCCATCTTTCCTTCCCAAATTCCATGGTACAAGGACAGAGGATCCATAAAAATTTCTCTTTGAATTTGAGATACTTTGTAGATCTTATGGCTACTTATCACACACTCAAAAATTGAGATTGTTTCCTGCAACAATGAAGGATAAATCTCTTAAATGGTTCATGAGTCTAGGTACTAATTCAATAAGATCATGGAATGATATGCAAAAGATATTTCTAGAAAAATATAAGGATCGTGATCTTAGAGAAGAAATTTTTAGAATGAACCAAGAATAAGATGAGAGCCTTGAGGATCTAATAAAGAGGTTCATATTTAATGTTAAGAGGGAAAAATTACATAATTTAGGATTTGACACACTAAAAACCCTCTTACTTAGAACAATTAGGGATGAGTGGATTGATCTCCTTAATCTCATAAGTAGAGCAGATGTATACCAATTTCCAATTGAAGAAATTTGTGAAACATGAAAGTGCATATCAAGAGGAAGGGAAAGAGTAAGTAAATCCACATCAACATTGGTAAGACAAGATGAACTTAGAAGTTTTCTTGAAAACTTTAAAACATAAATTCTTAGCAATCTAAGTGAACAAATAGAAATGTTAAGAATGCAAAATGATAAAAAAGAAGATGTTGATATTTTGTTATCCGTGAAGAATCATATGCTACTAAATGTTAACCTTCATTCCTCAAGTTTAAAGAAGTTTACCAAGAAGAAAATGGAGCAAGGCAATCACCAAAGAAGTTATGTTATGTAGCTCCAAGGATACCCTAGCTGCCTAGTCAACTTGATATGATGCAAGGACCCACTTCACAATTTCAAGGTTATCCACATCCATCTCAAACTAATTGGGACACACTCCCTCCTTGGCAACCTTGGACATCTCAGCCTCAAAAATAATCTTTCCAACATGGTTGGCAAGGTCCTTATTGGGAAAATCCTCAACATCCTCAATATTTCCCTCAACATCCTCCATACCCAACTCCATGCTATCCCTACCATCCACCTCCACCACAACCACAACCTCAATCACATCCATCTCATATATCCACCCCCACTCAACTACCTATACCACCATTTATAAACCCACACCATGAACTTACAATGCTAAGGTACAATACTACCAAACATATCCTCTTGATCTAAATGGTTTGCATCCTAGCTCAAGAAATGTATTGCAAAGAAGATATTTTCTTAATGTCATTGAAGGACAACATCAAGAAGAAGAAGATCCAAATAAGGAGATCAAAAGATCAAGGGCTGCACTTGATGAAGAGCCGACATCAGAATCAGGTGTTGAGAAAGTTTCCTCATGTTTACCAACATTTCCTCCATGTGTTGAAGAGAACAATCAACAAAAAGAGGAAGATTTGAATGTCATAATAGAATAGGACATTCAATGTGATCCAACTCAGCAATTGGACCAAGAGCATCACAACTATATTAACATATGGTTCCAAATAGTCATTAAGTTGCAACAACACACTCTTCTCCAACAATACTTGATACAATCCTAGTTAAAGCAATTCATCTCTCATATTCAGGTACATGTCAGAGCATGTCTTCCAAGTGTGCACATGATTTTATTTGTCATATTGATGTGTACATGGCTCCATTGGAAGTATTCCTATACTTGAAAAAGCTTTTTTTTTTTTTTTCAAGTAGAGTAGAAAAGTGAAAAAAGAAAAAAAAGAAAAAGGGAAAAATTATAAAATATTAGGTGAAAACCTCTTTTGAGGCGTTTGGGATTGGCTCACTGATTGAAAACCTCCATGAGGCGGTCATTGGGTTGAAAAAAATAAGAAGAGAAAAATAAAATATCCTAGGTGAAAACCTCCTTTGAGGTGCCTAGGCAAACTTACTAGTGGAAAACCTCATTGAGGCAGCTAGTAGGCCTTTAAAAAAAAAAAAATTCTCCATGTATCTCTCTCTAATGAATGCAGGTGCTCTCCAACCTTTGCAAGCAGAAAAACAACAAGTTGGCACAAAAAGAAAATTTGGTCAACACCTTGGTGAAAGGCAGTCAAACTTGGACTTCTTCCTTATGTACTCAGAAGCTCCAAAAGGACCTCAAGCAGATTATCACATGCATCTTTAGAGTAGCTTAAAAACCACCGAAGACACCTTTAACAACCATATCATCAACTTCAATATCACATGCAAAAACAAATCAATGGTAAGGCTCACGTATGCAATCATCTAACCCTTTCTTAGAATAGATTTTAGCTTAAGAAAATGTTAAAAAGTGTGAGAAGGAAAGTTTGTTTATATAGCCCAAAATCAGTAGCAGAGCAACCTCAGCCTTATCTAGCAAATAGCCTCACTTTCCCTGCCAAGAAGAGGAACAAGACAAAAGTAAAAAGGACTTGAGAAAGTGGGTAGTAAGCAGTTCATTGTAATGGAAGACAAGGAGTGCCAAGGGGTAACCAAGGGTGAAATTAGTTCATAGAAATAGAACTGTGAGTTTATTCTGCATGCAATTAAAAAAAAAGAATAAAATAAAAGGTGGATCAACCACCTATTGGCATGCGAAAGATATTTGATTAAGGCATCTGAGGACGTCCATGAAGCACCTATGAGAAGAAATGCAAGAATATTAGCAAGAGGAGCAGCTCATGGGCCAATAAACATAAAGTAAAATAAGCCAGCATGCAGGAAGAACCATAAGGCAGGGAGGATGAATAGGTTTCTCAGAGGATGAAAAAAAATTTCAGTAGAGGGGTGATGATGGGCCTCTAAAATAGACATAAATTAAGGCCCATCTAACCTTTCTTAGGCCCATCTACCTTCCTTACGCACATGAAAAGATATATTAAATCTCTCCTTTTGCACATAATAATGTTTTCTTATGCTTTAATATTTTCTTAGGAAGGTTTAAAGGTAATTGCATATTTGTGCCTAATATTGGTTATTTTTGTAGAATATTGTGAGAATATTGGGCAGATTATGCAGATTTGGAGAAGGAGATAATTTAGGGACTTGCTCCTTGCCACTGGAAGATCAAGAGTGAAGAATAAGTGAGCACAACATCAGGAAATTAGGGAGAAATATTAGAGAGATTCAAGTTGGTTTTCCATCCTCCTTAACACTCAAAAGGAAACCAAAATATCCTCATGAGATCCCCTCCAAAAAATCAAATTCCAGAGGCAACCAAGCAACTCAAGACCAAGTGCACTCAAGCCATACTTCACTTGGAGTCAAGTGGACTCATTACCTATTTTTTAGGGAGCTGTTGGTAGCTTCCCTTGAGGATAAATAAAGATGATCAAGAGCTAATTAGGGTTGATTCCAGTGGATTCTAGGCCATTCGATGTAGTCCATTCCATTCCATCCCATGCCATTCATTCTTGATTATATTAGGCTTTTGTTGTTTAAGACCTTCGGGATGTAATAAGATTTCATTTTTAATGCAATGAGTATTCGGATGACTTTTCATTGATCTAGTTCCACAGAGATGGGTTTGTGGGTTAGGGCCCAACCCATGTGCCTCAGCTTCTCTGTTGTTTCCATTCTTTTCTTTCATGTTATTTAGCTAGTTTTTCTTCTAAAAATTTAGCTAGTTTGTTGGTATTTTTATTGATGTTTTAGTTGCTTCACGTTGTCTTTTGCTATAGATATAATATACTTATATGAATTGTAGATAGCTGATAAAATCTATTAAAATATGAGGAATTTTTCCCCTCTCATCTCTGTTAATAGAGTTCGAGCAAGGTAGACCTTCCCACAGGCCAAAAATTGCTTTCTGTTTGAGTTTAGGGTAGAGTTGCAGTACTAAGTTCAGTCTTTCTTTACATTTATTTTATCATGCATTGCATATGTATTTCATGTTTGATCGTAGGATGTATTGTTAAAGCCCCAGAGAGGCTCAAGTGGTGTCTCCACGCCTCATTTTTCATCTCTGTGTTATGCTTCCAAACACCTCTTTTACGCTCCATTTCCCTCCTTATTTTCTCTCGCACCCTTTTTATTCATAGAAACCATTAATTTTTTGCATGTGCTCTTTTACCTTGGACTTTCTAGATTATCACATCTCGGCCATCGCAGAATCCATTCCATTTCCTTTTCTATTCTTCAACATCTCAGAGATTTTCCCTTTTCACCTCATCTTTATATTTTTAATGCAAAATGCTTGAAAAACCATCAAAATTCGACCTCCAAATTTCCTCCTCGAAATCCCTGCTACCGTACTTCGCTCATTGCAGATCATAGTTTTCATTTGGTTTCTTTTAATAATTACTATTATTTTTTCTAATTGTGATATTGCGATATAACATATCGCAGATCGCAACCTTTTCTCTTTTCGCAATCGCACGTCACACCTTTTTCCTTTTCCCTTCCAACTTACCGCAATTCCCACATCGTAATGTCACTTCACACATTTTCCCTTTTCTTTTAAGACTTACCACTCCTATCTACTGATTGTGATATTACAATCATGCTTCGCCATCGGTCGCACCACCACGTCACCCAACGCATTTCACACTTCGCAACTCTTCCTGGACAACACTTCTGCTACCCCTCAAACTTTGCGATATTGCAAACGACAATATCACATTTCGCACTTCGCAACTTTTACTGCATCGCACATCACACTTTGCATCTATTTCCTTTTTCCTTTTAAAATTTACCGCTCCTATATTCCGATTGCGATATGGCAATTGCGCTCCGCCACTGATCCCACTGCCACATCACTCATCGTAAATCACATTTTGCAACCTTTTCCATTTTCTTTTAGGACTTACCACTCCTGACGCTGAATACGATACTATCCAGACTCTGCCACATCGCATTGTTTAGTTTTTTTTCTTTAACACTTACCTCTCCTTTCCATCGATTGCGATACGATCAAAGTTCTCTGCCACCTGTCCTACTACCATGTCATCTGACTTATCGCATTTCACAGTTCTTTTCCATCACGTTTCGCACATCGTACCATCCTGCTGACTGCACTATCACTTTCCCTCCAACTTTGTGATATTGTGATTGCGATATTCTCCAGACTCCACCACATCATATATCGCAAATCACAATGTTTATCTCCATCGCACTTCGCAACTTTTTCTCCATCGCATCTCTGCCATTGCACTTTTCAAATTATTTTGCTCTGAAGATTTTTTTCGCTATAATAAAGTTTTAATAAGGTTTAAACCCCTCTTTCCACTTCTAAGCCCTGTTTCATGTGTTAATCCCTCCATTAGCCTCTTTACCCTTTTTTTCCTCCAAGCTGCAAATCAACACTTTTTCAATTTGAATTAATTCATAGATAGCTTAGCTACATGGATAGAAGCATGGTAGATATACCATAGGATAAGTAGAGTGAATTTAGCCATTTGGCCAAGTTAAATGTGGTTTAGAATTAGTTTCCTTTCCACCATTTATTTCAGCAAGTTAAATTAGTTTCCTTCCTGTCATTTCCTGTCTACAATTTAAATTAGTTTCCTTTGTGCCATTTCCTTTCTGCAATTTATTTTAGTTTCATAGAAGTGTGACAGACTTCACTGAGAACCCCTAGA
Source organism: Pinus albicaulis (assembly GCA_034641835.2). Classification (NCBI taxonomy): domain Eukaryota; kingdom Viridiplantae; phylum Streptophyta; class Pinopsida; order Pinales; family Pinaceae; genus Pinus; species Pinus albicaulis. Next base: position 83,567,020 of record CM076579.1, read on the forward strand.
ATTAGCACCATTTCATAGAGAGGAAGAGGATAACATGAATAGAATGCATCTGCCATGTATATAACATTGTCACCTCCAAGTTTGTACGAACCCCGGGTTGATAAAGTAAAGTAGGGCAACCCCTGGGAGTTGAAGCACTCTTGGTGAAATACCAAGGCTCACCACTGATGAATCTAATTCTTATTCTTATTCTTCATATTAAAGGAAAATCCAATGTTTAAGTTAAACACTCTTTCTATCTCACTGAGAGCTAGAGCTATATTTCATCTTTTTCCGCTTTTTAATGATTTTCTGAATTCTTGTTTTCTAACAATAGTATTAATGATGAATGAATCTATAATGAAGGAAAACCGAGATATATTTTGGTAAGAGCCTCTTCATTTATTGTTTCATGCATTATAATATATTTCTCATTCGTTGTTTTTATTTCTAATTCATGAAGTGATTTTGTAAGAGAAGGACAAATAAGTCTCCTAAGTTAGGAGCTTCTTCTGTTGCTGATTACAGAATTGAATTCAGAAATTATTTAGCTTAAATTTATATTTGTAATATGCATTTCCCTTATTATTAATAATTCATCTTCTAACTTGATCATATTTGAAACCCATATATCTTGGGGATACTTCTAAGTCCTACTACCTTGGATTGATAATAAATACATGTTTTTGTTTACCCATTAAACAACCCAAAATTTTGGCGTCGTTTTCGGGAAAGCATATTTCGAAGTGGTCAATTATATATATATATATCAAAAACAACAAAAACATCGTTTTTATTTTAGGTTATGTTTATTTATGCCTAGAGATAGAGATTAGATGGGTAGATTTGTGAAACAAAACCTCCCAACAACTCATCCATACACAGGACTAACAACACCAGTTGCTGGAGGGCCTATTATAGAAGAGTTAGAGAAAAAACAGAGATCAAGACAAAGATTAACTCTAGTTGAACGACAGATCTTGTTAGCCTTTGAGGTAAAAAAAACAATCACCAAAAGAACCTCCTTCCTTAGGGAAACAAAAAGATAGAAGAAAACCAGTTGTTGAACAATTAGAGGAACCTGAACTTGAAAAAATAAAAGTGGTTGAAGAAACACCAAATCAACCTCATATTGAAACACTACATATCTCTGAACAAGAAATGACTGATGAAGAAGAAGGATCAAATAGGCCAATCATGACTCCTGTACAAAGAATTGAATATGAGAGACAACAAAGGGAATGGAAAAGGAAAAGAGTGGAAGAAAGGAGATTGGAAGAAGAAAGAAAGGCAGAGGAAGACATAAGAACAAAAGCACTTAGAAGGATAGAAGAAGAAGCAAGAAGAGAAAATCCAAATAGAATACCACATGATAATGAACAAGAAAATAACAATGATCAAAAAACTACTTTTGGCTTTCCAATATTAGATGCAAGAGAAATATTAGGAGAAGAAGTGAAAATGAAAAACATTCCACCTTCTATATTGCCTAAATTTTATGGAATGTCAACAGAAGATCCTGATGCATTCATGTTTGAGTTTGATATCTTATGTAGAACTTATGGATATATGGATGATACACACAATCTTCGACTCTTTCCTTCTACTCTGAAAGCAAAATAATCATTAAAATGGTTTATGGGTTTATGAGAACATACAATAGCTTCTTGGGATGATATGAAGAAGTCTTTTCTTAAAAAGTATCAAGCTTATTGTAGGCTTAGAGACTCAAAATAAGACATTTTTAGAATGACACAACAAGAAGATTAAAGTTTAGAGGAATATTTGGAAATATTTCTTTACAATTTCCATAAATCCAAACAACATTCTCTAAATCCCAATACCATCTGTACAATATTTCTTAAGGGTATCAGAGATGAATATTTATATATCCTTAATGTGATGGGAAAAGGTGACATCTCCAATTTACCATTTGATGAAATTTTCGAAATTTGGCAGAAATACTCTAGAGGACGAGTAAAAAGTGGGAATAGAGATATTACATCAAGAGCTTCCAAATCTACAACAAGTGCAGCAACAAGAGTAGAGATAGGAAGTTTACTAGAAAATTTCAAAATAGATCTCTTAAGCACTTTGGGAACACAAGTAGATGTCTCAAAAGCCAAGAAGAAGAAGGAAGAAAAAGATGAAATATTAGAAATCTTCTATCCAAAGTGTAGGCAAAAACATCCACTTAGGAATGTCCTTTGCAAGGTATACAAGTGTATGGACTTTTCACATAAAATCATGAAACAAAAAATTGTCCTAAATTAAAAGAGTTGCAAATGGAAGAAGTGTAAGGGGTAGATTCTCTCTACTATATGGCACCAAGGAGACCTTGGCAACCAAGGATGCCTCAACAATTCCCTCAACAAAACCCCCATAATTTTCAATATCCTCAAAATTCATGGAACACTCCAATGCCATGGCAGGCTTGGTCTCCACAATAATATCAAAACCAACCTTCACAATGTTGGAGGGGATATGGTTATGGAAAACAACCACCTCAACATATCTGTCTTGAACAATATCAATATCAACAACCATACCCTCCACAACCATTTCCTCAATACCATCTATTCCAACAACATCAAACAATGCCATTTCCACCCCAAAATCAACCAATGTTAACTCAACCTCAGGAGCTTCAGCTGCCTACTAACCAACCACCTCCTAAACCAACACAATTTCCAGCTCAACCAATAGCTAATCCAAGTAACAAAGTGGATAGACCAACATACAATGTGGAAGAGGCAACATATTATTCTACTTATTCTATTCTTCCCATACAAGATGTCCACTTAAGATCTGGGAAGGTGTTACATAAATATTCTCATCCAATAATAGAAGAAAAAATTGAACAAGGAGAATAAAGTCAAAAATCTAAACCAGAACTAGAAATTCATAAGGGTAAATATATTATGACTCAAACTCCACCATATCCTGAGAGGCTAGTACAATAGAAAATCCCAATATCTCTACCTGAATTTGATATTCTAGATGAGTTGAAGAACACATATGTCAAAATTCCTTTGTTGCAGGCAATTAAAGATATTATGATATATGAAAAAACAATAAAGGAATTATGCATAAGGAAATCTGGTATAAAAAATATATATCCACCTATAATCCAGGTAATTGGAAGTTTAGCTAGTCTCATGTTTACAAATACAACCATTGAAAAATATGTTGATCCAAGGATTCCTATGGTTACCATTTCTATCAACAAATTTTCAGTGCCAAACACTTGAATAGACTTGGGAGCAAATATAAATTTTATGACTACATAGACTTTGAAACATTTGAATCTGAACAACATTAGACCTACTACTATAGTCTTAGAACTTGCAGATAGATCTAAAGTTGTACGAGAAGATACATTGGAAGATATCATTGTCTCACTAGATTCATGGGATTATGCTGTAGACTTCATGATTTTGCAGCCAAAAACAAATTTAGGAGGGCATCCATTAATTTTAGGCAGACCATGGCTAGCTAGTACAGATGCTTACATTTGATGCAGGTTAGGAAGTATGATTATTGCATATGGATATGAAAGAAAACATGTTTCATGGTATCCTCCTGCTCAATCTACTTCTTTATTATCATGGCTTCATGGAGAAGAACAACAAGAACTTCAATCTGTTATTAGTATTAATCAAGTCTATAATTTTAGAGATGAGGAAGAAAATGAGGACTTATTAGATCTTTTCATCTCAGAACCAAACATTTCAGAGAAACTTAGAATAACACAATATGAAGCTGCAAGTCACCTTTTAAATCAGTGTTTTCAGGAAAATTGTACTATAAAATCACTGCAAAATACATTTCAAATTATTTTTCTTGTTAAATCAATTACCAATTCAAAGAGAAAAATCATTTAGATCAGTCCTGGGAGAAATTTGACTATCAATAATAACTTACAATCATCACAAGAGCAAGAGGTAATAGCACTGTTACAGAAATACTCAAAAGCTTTTGCCTGTGATTACACAGACATGTAGGGGATTCATCCAAAGACATGTATCCATCACATTTATACTGACGATCAAATTAAAACTGTAAGGTAACCACAAAGAAGTATGAATCCTATGATGAAGGAAATAGTGAAAGAAGAATTGTAGAAACTGTTACAAGTCGGATTGATCTATCTATTTATGATAGTCAATGGGTTTCACCCTTAGTTGTGGTACCTAAGAAAAATGGAAAGTGGAGAATTTGTGTAGATTACAGAGAGCTCAATAAGGCTACCTTAAAAGATCATTTTCCTTTACCATTTATTGATCAAGTACTAGATTCATTAGCTGGAAATATTTTTTTTTCATTTCTTGATGGATTTAGTGGGTACAATCAGATAAAGATAGCATTGGAATACCAAGATAAGAAAAAATTCACATGCCCATGGGGAACATATGCATACAATTTCTTACCCTTTGGTTTATGTGATGCACCTGCTACTTTTCAGAGAGCAGTCCTTGCATTTTTTGTTGATTTGATCCATAAGCGTGTAGAGGTCTACATGGATGATTTCACTATGTATGGAAGAACATTTTATGATTTTTTACAAAATCTTGTATTTTTTTTTAAATATGCATAGAGACAAATATATCACTTAGTAATGAAAAATGCTTAATGATGTTAACTGAGGGAATAGTGTTGGGACACATATTTCTTATTCAGGAATTAAGGTGGACCCAACACAAATTCAAGTCGTTGTGAATTTAATACCACCCACAACACAAAAAGAAGTAAGAATTTCCTTGGGTTATGCAGGCTACTATAGGAGATTTATTGAAAATTTTAGTAAAATAGCCTTCCCATTATTCAAGTTACTTGCGAAAGATGTGGAATTCCAATGGAAAAATAATTGTCAATATGCATTCAAAAAATTAAAAGAAAAATTGTCAATTGCACCCATTATTCGAGGACCTAATTGGTCATTGCAATTTCATATTTCAACTGATGCATATGACACCGCTATAGGAGCATCACTTGGAAAGAAAGAGAACCAGTTTAATTATGCCATATATTTCATAAGAAAAAACTTAACACCGGCAGAATTGAACTACACTGTTACATAGAAAGAAATGTTAGTTGTAGTACATGGAGTTAATAAATTTAGACATTACATAATAGGTTATCAAGTATTCATCGACACAGATGATTCAACCATAAAATATTTAATGAATAAATCAATTACAAATGGAATAATAACTAGATGGTTGTTATTGATGCAAGAATGTAACATCATTGTACAAGATCGACTAGGTAAGGATAATCAAGTTGCTAACTTTCTATCAAGACTTCATTCACCTGGTGATCCAAATCCAGTTTCAGATAATTTTCCAGATGAAAATATATTTTCTATAACTGTCAAAACTCCATGGTTTGCAAATATAGCCAACTATTTATCATCTAGCATCCTACCATCTCATTACACAAATAAACATAAACAAAAGATAATTAGAGAAAGTGCTAGATATAGTTGGGTCAAAAATGACATATTTTATATTTTTTTTGATCTAATAATAATAAAATGTGTTAGAGAGAATGATATTATTGATATTTTGAAAGCATGTCATGATGAGCCATGTGGTGGTCATTTTGCAGACACGTGGATGGGATACAAAGTGCTAAAACTTGGCTACTACTTGTCGAACATCTTCAAAGACTCCAAGGCCCATGTGAAGAGATGTGACAGCTGCCAAATAATTGGAAGACCAGTGGCATCATATAAAATTCCATTAAAGCCACAAGTATTGATTGAACCATTTGAACAATGGGCTCTAGAATTTGTGGGACCAATAAACCCTCCATCAAACAGAAAGAAGTGCATATTGGCATGTACATATTATGTAACTAAGTGGGTGGAGGCAAAGGCAGTAGCAAGGGAAACAGAAGATACAGTTGTATCTTTTCTATTTGAAGAGATATTTGTAAGGTATGGAGTTCCGCGATAGATTGTAACTGACCAAGGCACACAGTTTACATCAAATATTGCTCGAGATCTTATGGAGAAGTGCAAGATCAAACACAAAAAATCAACTCTATATCATCCTCAAGCAAACGGAAAAGTGGAATAAAAAAATGAAGTATTAGAGAATATCATGACAAAGACTGTACAAATGAATCGAAAGGACTAGTCAAAGAAATTGATATATGTACTATGGGAATATAAGATAACATGGAAAAACACAACTGGGTTCAGTCCATATCAGTTGGTGTATGTAAAAGAAGTCCTATTACCCATAGAATTTCAAATACATACATTCAAGTTAGCAACAGAGTTGGGGATGGAGTTATATGAAGCACAACAACAAGGATTCATGGAATTAAATCAACTGGATGAGATATGAAAACAAGCAGTAGAGCACACATCTCTTGTGAAAGAACAAAGAATTAAATGGCATGATTGATTCATCAAGAATAAAGTGTTTCAAAAGGGATATTGGGCACTATTGTTCGACTCCAAGTTTAAAGAATTCAAGGAAAAGTTTACAACTCATTGGCTTGTGCCATGTTAGATTGAAGCAATCTTTGACAATGGAGCTGCAAAGATAAAAACAATTGACGAAGCATATATTTCATTTGTCGTTAATGGACATAGGCTTAAAGTTTACAATAAGCTTATAAATAAAGAGGACTTTATGAGAATAATTTCAACAGATACTGATCTAGAACTAATGGGACAACATAGCAATATGCCTTCCATAACTCCAGAAGAAGAATAAAAAATACAAATATATATATATATATATATAATAAATGATTTTGGTTGTTCTCCAGAAATTGGCACAATAAAAAATCGAATTCATATCGAAAAACCAACTTGTTTGGCCAATATGAATTCTGTTATTGTTTTTATTTTACTTCAGTATGATTTTTGTAGATTTACACTCCGAGACATGCAATACTTGAGGACAAGTCTTAACATCAGCAAGGGAGAAGCGTATAATAAAACTATGTAAATAGTTTGAGCAGTTGAATTGAAGAAGGAATCTGAATTACAAGTATAAAGGGACCTCATACATCATTGAACATACTATGCAGAAGGGACCTGATCTATCACTGAAACATTGAGCAGAAGGGACCTAATAAATCATTGAAAATATGCAGAAGGGACCTGAGATATCATTGAGAATATTATCCAGAAGGGACTTATATCATATGACAAAAGAAACTTCAAGCAATGTTGAAAATTATGTCAGAAGGGACTTGAACTACATTACTAAAGAACATTGCAGAAGGGACCTGGAATGTTAAAATTAAACCTGCAGAAGGAACCGGAAAAACATCATTCTGAATCAATAATCAGATGTAAAGAAGAAATAAGTCTCTACATTTCTACATATTCTGGAAGAGACATCATTATAAAAAATACAATGTCAACCATCATTTGACCAAAGGACATCATGGACATAAAAGGATTTGAGGGAATACAAGTACAGTAAGTGAAATATTGCTCTTAAAATTTCATTTTTTTTTTAAATATTCTAGAATCATTAAAGCTAATTTAGTACTGGTTATGCATATTCTACCTACATTTCATCACCTACATTCCTATTCCTATTTATTATTTTACCCATCATACCAATATCCACTATCCTGACCATTTAATAAACATTCCATAAACCATATATTATTCCTTATCATAGCACATTAACCCTACTTTTCTTAAACATAAAGATCATAAAAAAAAGGCTCAATTATCGAACCCTTGTTGAACCTACAAGAAGAAAGAAAAAGGCTATTTTCATTATAAACATTTAATTTTAAAATATGACCATTCCATTGGTCATTTTTAAAATTATATAAAGGTAAAAAACTAAGTTATAATCATGTGAGAGCGCAATATTCAAATCCCAGTACAAAAAAAATATGAAAACTATATTATTGAGAGTGCAATCATATATATGATTAAAACCTAAGGTAATGGGCGGAAATGCAATTATGAATACAAACAAAATACAAATGCAATGAACTAACCTAAATGGAAATAATGCGATGGAATGGAAATATGATGTATGATAATGATGCATGTGTAATGGAGTAAACATAAATATGAAGGGAAATGATGCATGTGCAAATGGGTTGAACAGAAATACGATGAGGAATGGTGCATGTTCGATGGGGCATAATGCGCTTTGATGGAGAGATGAATGCGGACATGGTGGTCAACATACGCCATGAATACAAAACGTAAGGTGGAATGTGTAATGAATAAGAGCCAAGAACGTGGATAGTGGGAGAGTATACCATGGATCCAGCACACCAAGCCAGTCAGAAAAGGTAAGCCAAGAAGGCATCAGTCAAGCGGTTGACGGATAAGAACAATGAAATAAATTAAAAAATGCAGTGTTACAAACTTTGTGTAAACTGGTAAGAGAGAGCCTTCGCCATTCTCACACCTCAGACCACTGAAAAACCTTGCATTATTCACCATCATAGCCCTTTGTAGGCTTAGTAAGGGAGTGGAATTGGGTGCAAAACTTCAACATGCATTCGTGATACCCTGTGAAGAAAAAATTGATAGAGGAAGACGAGGGAGAGTTGTGAACAAACAGAGGAAATTAAACGCAACAAAGTGAGCAGAAGATATAACAATATAAGGACGGAGGGATAAGGAGAGTTGACTGAGATTTCGAGCCAAGATATCCAGCAGTTGTGTCAATCAAAGCACATTATCAAGGTGCAGAGATCCCGTGAAGCACGAGGTAAGAGAAAACCTAGATTTTTCTTGTTAAAAACAATGATTATTCATATGAGAAAATCTTAGGATTTTTGTGTAACCTGTCAGTTATAAATGAAGTTCTTCTGACATTGTTTTAACTTTTTATTACCATACGATGTGTCACTACCACCATTCACAAACACTCTGCCACCAGTCAGCACAAATCCTTCATTGATTTAAGGAGTGAATATTTGAGATATTAAGGGAGATTTTTTATTGAGATGACGTTGTTTAAAACAGAGGAACTCAAGTCAAACTAAGAGAAATCACGAAAATCACTGCCAGAGAAAATAAAGTTGAAAATTTCTTCATGTGTGGTTGCATATATAGTCTTCAATTTTGATTTGAATACAAAAAGAGAACAAAGTGTTCAATTTTTAAACACACCGTGGCTTCATTTGTTGCATTTTTGAATAGTTTGTGTAAGCAAATTTCCATTTACACACACAGTGAGAAAATTCGAACCAAGAGAAATGATTTATGGTGAATGTTTGCAATAAAAGGGATCGAGTTATGGGTTAAGAGTCAGTAAAAAAATAGTCAAAATGTTTTTTTTCATAACAAAGAGAAATGTTTTGTGAATTTTTGACACAATGAACACATGTTTTATGAGATTTTTGATGAAACAATGAGCCATTCTCAAAATTTTCTTGGACACAGTGAGGTTAGGACATTTCAGATTGAATGTATAATGATTTTTCCTTAGAAGAGAAGGGATTTTGTGTGAAATTGAAGGATAAAAGGCATTGTTGTATAAAAAAATTTCAATTTTTTTTTACATAGTCAACAAAAGACAGAGAATTCTACAATTAGAGGCAGAGGATTTTTTTTTTAAATTCTTGATGAGATAGAGGATCAAATAAGCAGAGTATATTAATAAAAACATGATTTTTTTAAATGTTTTTATAATATTTTCTACATCAAATATTTGTGTTTGTAGATGCAATAAGTTCAGTTCTTTCAAGAGAATAGAGGATTGGTTTCACTTACTTGTCAAAGGCATCAAAAATAGGTAAGCTTCACTACCATGATGTATATATCAATAGAGATCTAGTGCATGAATTTTTATTTTTAAAAAATGAGGATGATGACAATAGAGGGATATATTAAATGGTTTTTAGAAAACATAGCATCAAGAATAGAGCCTAAAGACTTTCAGATCGAGCATTGGGGTAAAGACACAGTATAAAAACTTGACCAATCAAGTTTGATAAGTTTCCTTTAGAATTTCAAAGGGAATAATGAAGACATTACAAGGGAATGCATAAATAACTACAAAAAATATCAAACTATGGTGGGCACTTTAATCATTCCCTTAAATCCATAATCAATTTCTCAAGCCCTAGAGTTGCCATTATCATGAGAACATTATCAAAAAGGGTTGCATTTTAAGAATAAGGGATGGACCCTCTTCAGAAAAAAAACATAAAGGGATCCTTTGACAGAACTTAGGAGATTCCCAGAGAATGGTTCAATGAGCCTTGGGCTGAGTTAGTCTTGATCAACAAAATTTTTTTCACCTATGATAGTAGACACAACATAGTGCACCTATACCACATTAGGTTGCTACAACAAATCAAGGGAGACATAAGAATCAACTTTCCATACTTTTTCTATAGAAATTTGATCAGGATGATTGAAAATGTGAAGTATGAAACCAAACTTAAGGAGGCACAAATCCATCATCAAGGGCTCATTAAAATCCTTGTTGATTATCAGTTGAGATAAGGGTATGATTTGGAGAGATTTCCTTATTCAGAATCAATTTGTAGAAGAAGCCATATAAGACAAATTCAAACTAGTGCAAGGAAAAAGGAGTGTAATGAATTCACCCCTCTATCCAAGAAAAATATCTAAGAAGCAATAAGAGACAGTCATGGTAGAAAGAGAGACACCATTCCTGTCTATTCCTATGAGGCAAAGAAGGAAGAATTCAGCAAACATAAATAGTAAGGAAGGAGAACCAGAAGTGCAAATCATTGAAACATCTCCCTTGACTAAACAGGCTAATAAATTTCTCGAAAGATTGCAGAAGGAGATTTATGAAAACCTAGTAGAAAGAGACTAATATTTTGAAAATGATGAGATTTAGGCCACTTCAGTTGCCAAAGACACCAAGGAAGAAGAAAAATACCAAAACCTTAGCAGAATCAAGAATTGACTGATAATCTGGAGGTAAGCAGGATGTTGGAGAGGCACGTGAAATGACAAAATGAAACATACAAGAAAAATAATGAGAAATTGATCAAAGAAAATGAGATATTGAATGAAGAAGTGGGAAAACTGAAGGTAAATAATAATCTTCAATTACCATGCAAGCATTCAAATGGTTTAAGGAGAAAAATTCTTGGAAGATCAAATATGAGAAGCAGAAGGTCAAAGCCTCAATCTACAAAGAGGAAAAGTACAAAGGTATAGACACTCTTTTGCATGAAGCACAATAGGAAGCTTCAGGGTTAGGTACAGGATCGGCATCAGAACTCAGGAGGTCTAAAAGGAAGAATAAAGCATGAGGACATGCTTGAACATTAACATGGAGGAGATGTTGGCCCTCGTTTTTTATCTCTTTTGTTTATGAAAATACACTTTATTTTCCATGCTATTAATCTATACACCATCATATTCACCCTATTTTTCCCAATAAATTCATATACATGTATTTAAATTAATATTTTGAATTCTTATAAGTTTTTATAAAATTTGAACTTTAAGTGCATTTTTGGACGAGATCAGAAATTCTTGGAATGGCCTCATGGTTGTCATATTTGCAGGACACTTGGGCTTGAGATGGATAAATTTATATAAATATTGGGAACTAATATTAAATTTAAACCTGTTGGTTCATTCAAAAAAATTTTAAACATGCCCAATCAAAAGCGGTCAAACAAGACCTATTTTTATGGAGATCCCCAGGAGCTAGGTCAAATTTCTTATTTTATGGGATTTTCCAAATTTTGATGGATGTTATTGACCTGATTAGATAGGATAAGGATAACCATGGCTATAGGAGACATTTTACATGAGTTTTCTCCATATTTTATCTATTTAAGCCTAAGACTTTGAAGGCATTCATATGTAGAAATTGTGTAACTTAACTTTGATATTTCCGAGACTTTGGAGAGTTAATTGAAAGACTTGTTCTATTTCATTTTATGATTTTATATGGTGAATTATTGACTGAATTTTTAGTAGCTGAAAGCACTTTCAGTGTGCGAGGAAAGGGTGTAGGGCCCCCACACCGAGCTAAGTGCACTTTCTAGTTATTTTAAAGTTGCAGTTTCTGAACTAGTTTGTTTTATGCTTCATTTTTTAATGAGATATATGTTGATGTTTAATGAGTGCCAATGAATCTAATTCCAATTCTTATTCTTCATATGAAAGGACAATCCAATGTTTAAGTTAAATGTTCTTTCTATCTGATTTAGAGCTAGAGCTAGAATTCATCTTTTCCTGCTTTTTAATGATTTTCTAAATTCCTATTTTCTAACAATAGTATTAATGATGAATAAATCTGTAATGAAGGACAACCAGGATCTCTTTAGTTAAGATCCTTTTCGGTTATTTTTTCATGAATTTTAATCTATTTATAATTAGTGGTTTTGGTTTCTAATTCATGAAGTGATTTTGTAAGAGAAGGACAAACAAGTCTCTTAAGTTAGGAGCTTCTTCTACTACTGATTACATAATTGAATTTAGAAATTATTTAGCTTAAATTTATATTTGTAATATGAATTTTCATTATTATTAATAATTCATCTTCTAACTTGATCATAGCTGAAACCCATATATATTGGGGATGCTTCTAAGTCCTACTAGCCTAGATTGATAATAAATATTGTGTTTGTTTACCCATTAAACAACCCAACAGTGCCTATGAAAAAAATATGATCATATTTTGTATGAATACTCCAATATTATGCTTTTTATATCATGGAGATTAGAGTATCCTTGTAGCCGCTATTGTAGATACTTTGGATCAAAGTTCAAATTTCTAATCTGTTTGTGTTGTAGGAGATAGAGAATATGCGAAGTGAAAATTAATGAGTCATGAAACTAAGTATTGTTTAAAATACTCATATATCATGTGTTGTTGATATATTTTATTACATATGTCGTAGCTTCCAATTTATTGTTGCATACGTATTGTTGATGTGTTGATTGAATCTATATTGCAAATATTTCTTGTGTTGTAGAGTTTTGCATGCAAATTATGTTGTTGATGAGCTTATTTTTGTATGGGTTCAATATGAAAATGGGATGAAAGGAGTCCCATAATGTTTGTATATGTTTTTTGAGTGGATCCTAGCTTGAAATATTGTGAAATGTGGTCCACGGGAGAGATTGAATGTTGGGGCCTTTAGTGACACAAGTAGTGGCTTGCTATGTCACGGTGTAGCAGAATCCTTTAGGTGGAGGCTTTATAACTTGGGAGTGGTGGCTAGAAATACTTGGGTTTGGGCACCCACCAAGTGGTGCCTTAAAAATTCATGGGAATGGTGGCTTCAAGTAGGTGGTGGCCTAAAAATTTTAAGAAGTGGTGGATTCCGACAAGTTGTAGCTTGAGGCGAGAGTTCCTCGTGTGATTAGAAAATTTTGGCTTTCACACTTGTGGTGGCTAGTAATTTATATGTGTTATGGAAGACTAATTGCCAATGCCGATAGAGGCAATCTCCATAGGTTCAATGACTAACCCTAGTAACAAACAAAAAAGCAAGAAGATATTTCCCAATTTTATCTATATTGAATCATAAACTAGAATTGTAAGAGACAAAATCCATACCTTTTACGAAATGTTTGATGAAGACATCGTTATGGCTTGATCAACTCCTCAATGCTTAGAGACCATATCTGTAGACACAGAAACAACAAGGGATCAAAAGCATATGCAAAATAAATTATTCAATACAACTCATACTAGTGATCGAGGAGAATAGTACCTAATATCATTTCAATGGAAAAATATGAGAAAAATAAACCATTTATCATTTCGATTGGGCAATATAGTGGGAAGAAAAAATCATTTGTATTAAACTCAAAAAAAAAAAAATTACACAAATTTGGCCTTGATGAAGTGAGGTTCCTCCCAATGATAAACAATATCCTCCGTGAATGATAAGCCTGCCAACCTTATTTAAGTAGCATAATTCTACCTTCAGTAATGTCCCCAAACCCTCTAGCCTGTGGTTGATTTATAGGACACGAGGAAGAGCTTTAATATTCTTATCTTAAGGGTTAGATCCACTAAATGTGGGATTAGGGTTCCTTGAAGAATGGGAATTAAATCCATGATCAGAGGGGTTAGGCTCAAATAAACATGACCTTCAAACTTTTAGTTGGGATATATTCTCCCAAAAAAGCTTCTAGATTTCACTATTTATTTTTATTTTTTGTTGAGTCATGTGCGGAGTTTATAATGGAAGACATAGTGCACTTGTGTGCAAGATTCAATGGTAAGAGTTGTGTATGTGCAAAAAATGGCTAGAAAACTATGCAGGTGACCAAAAGGAGGTTTTTTGACCTTGTTACCCATAATTCTCAGTTTCTTCAAGATTTTTAAGTTTTAGACTTGCAGGTGAATGCTTTGGAACACATTGATGGATAACGAAAGATCCAGTTTGACGGTCAATTTTCCATGGTGACAAAATTGCGTGTAACAAGATGTAAATAAGATTATTGATTATTAATAAGAATAATACGATGAAGACAAAAACTCAATGGTGTTTTTATCCCTTTGTGTTTGCACCTTACATCTGATGTCTCTATGTGTGATGATGTGCTTTGATTTTTTGTTGCTTGTGATTATTTTCTAATGTTATAACTGCTCATGTGGTTTTTTTTTTAATGTTTATATCTAATCATATACTATGTTGCCAATGAATGAAAGAATTGGGGTTTGTAAAAGAAAAGGAAAAAATTGGTAAAAATTGATCATAGGGAACAAAATTGATTCACCCCCCCACCCCCACCCCCAGTACTATTCACGCTTCTAGCACATATCAACAGAAAATGGATAGTACTTAAAAACCACCATATTTAAACAACATAATTAATTTATCTTCCAATGAAACTCAACTTAACAACATAAATCATAACTAATTTTCCATATCTATAAATACACCAACCACTAATTCTCTATGACACATTATTCCTACTATAATAGATGTGTGTCACTTATGCAAGAATTCACTAGGCCTATATTCAACCATAGTATGGATTCAATCACAAGCCATTCACTAGGCCCTTAATAGGATGGCCATCCAATTTTTTCAACTTCACTATGCCAACTTATGAAATGTATGAAATACAAAAGGGTGCAATCATCTCATACTTAGTTTCCTTGGATTTAGAAAAAATGTATAGTCATAAAGTTGAACTAGTAATCTAAGTTCCATTACCTTTGAATAGATAGTATGTTTATCCCAAGCCTTCTACCTTTATTTATCAACTATTAAATCCTACAATGACACAATGTTTTTCCAACTCCACAAAATCCTTTAAACAACTCTAAATAAATTCATCATTAGTCATTTTTGTAAATTTGCAATGTACAAATTAGGAACAACAAATTCTAGAGGCATCATTTCTTCTTTTCCATACACCAGTAAAAATAGAAGTTGCTTCATCGAAATCCACAAGTGGTTTTGTAAACCCATAGAAATATAGGGGCATTATCATCCTAATAATATCACTCCACATAATACACCTTTGCTAAACAATGTTCCAAAGTCTTATTACAATCCTCCACCAACCCACTATATTGGGGGTGGTAAGGTGTACTTTTTTGAAGATAAACCATAAATTATTGATTAATTATATCTCTAATCATGGAATTGATGATGTATCTTTCCTAATCACTCGTCAAAACCCTTGGACAACTAAATGTTTTAATATATTCTGACAAATGAAATGCATAGTAGTATTTTCATTACAACCTTTGATTGGTGCACTTTCAACCCAATGCTTTGAGTACTTTGTCATGGTGGTAATATAATGTGCTCTAGACCTCCATACAAGGGGTTGATTGCACTAACAAAGTGAATAATATGATTCTCAAAAATTTATACTGCCTACTAGGTAATAAAGGAAACTAATCATGTCTTGATGACTTTCCCACTCACTAGCACACATCATATCCCTTACAATACTCAACATTTTAATGTAATGAGGGTCAACATAATATTTCATATGGAATTTTCCTTTCTATTAATTTCCTACATTATTTCCTCCCACCACTTCAAAATTAAAATGTTGAAATAAAATAAACTATATAAAATGTCCACACCTCACCTCATGCAACCCCCCCGCCAATAACCCTTGATTGTTGAATAAGTATTTCACTACAAAATTATTAGTGAAGAATTTTAATGCATTTCCTAAAAAGTAATCTTTAAACTTTTGTAGCATATACACCATTGCAAGGCCCTCCCATTTCATAATTGTCTAGATTCATTCTACATCAAACAACTTCTAGTAGAAAATGAAATGGGATAGACAATCCTAACTTCTCTTTGTTGTAGAAGCACTACAACAATTGCAAATATTGAAGCACCTATGAGCATAAAAATATTTTTGGTGTAATGAAGAAATGCTATAATAAGTGTAGTGAACAACGTTTCACATACCAATTGAGTTGCTTCTTGTAATTCTTAATTCCAAATAATTTTCACATCACTTATGTAATTCCTAATAAATTGTGATAATAATCTATGTGTTTGTGTGTGACACACAAAAACTTTACAAATGTAGTGGAAAACACATCCTGATCATAACTCTCTTTACCTAATCTACCAACAATCACTCTTTTCAAACAACATGTCTTAAGAAAACTCCAAATGGGGTGCAAAAAATGCACTTCTTTAGGTTAAAAGAAATATCCAATTGTCAACATCTCTTCAACACTAGTCTCAACACTTTTAGGTGGTTCTTCATAAGGCTCAACACATTCAAATCATGTAATAAATGCCAATAACTTATGTCTGGGTTCCTTAAATGCAACAAATATAATTCTTGAGAATATAGTGGATGCATTCTCCAATCCAAATAGCCTATGATTGTAAGCACGCCACTCAATGGAAAAATTTAACTTCATTCTCTCCTCATTTACTATTTGGAATTAATGGTTTCCTGAAAACCCATTAACAAATGAATAAGCTTTTGTTTGTCCCACATTGTCCAAAACTTTATATATAAATGTTTTATAGAAGGGATCATGTACACATGTTGTGTTCAAAGATCTAAGCTCAACATAGATGTGAATATTTCCTATCTTCTTATTTTGAATCACCATGGGGCTAATTATTTTTAAATCTTTGACTATAAAAATTATACCTACGCTCAACATTTTGTCTAGCTCGTTTTACTTTCTTTATATATTTTGGATTAAATTTCTATAATAACTTCTTCACAACCTTATTATTAGGCTTCAATTTCATTTCATTTTCTCTCTAGGATCTTGCAATCCCCTTCATCTCCTAAAAACATATCAATGAAAAAAGCTTCATTTTCTTTAATCAAATTGACAACCTAGGTGACGTTCTCCTAACCCAACAGTCTCCATTAAATTTTCATTTTTAGTGATAATTTTATCCCGTTGTTTTATTTTTCATATTCAAATTTTATCTATAAGAAGAAGTGTTATTCTCAAGATCTTTCCTTTTACTTATTTTTCCAACTTAATCCTTAAAAAGTATTTTAATTCATTTCCTTGTTTTTTCTCTTCTCCCTCCATCTTCCAATAACACATGGGATCTTTTAATTTATTAATATTCGTGTGATACACATAAAGCAATTTTTGTGGTTGATTTATATATTTTGGCTTACCTCAAATGATTAAATGTTCAATTTCCTTCCAAACCCTAGACAATTTGGGGTCTTCTAAAATGAATCTAAATGTCATGCATAACTGCATCTATAATGTTTCACAACCTTTTTATCATCTTCATGTTTCCTGTTGCACATATTGGATTTTAGGCTTGACATCTAATGGCTGAATGAATCAATGGGTCCACTCTTTTGATAGGAAGCACTTCTCAGTCCATTTCAAAAGAAAATTCTCTCCTTAATATCTTCTATTCCCATATAGCTATTTAATAACTCCATGTCCTAATATGTCTAAAATATGATAGCATCATTATCACCCACATTCATGTTTGCAAATTTTATTTGTTTTCAGCCCATCGATGTATAGGAGTTCTTGTCATTATGGAATACACGACTAAAAAATATTGTTCTTCTAGTATGCTCTCCTCCATTATCTTTGAAATTATAATGTCTAAGCTTGCTACATATATTCTCAATGGGTCACACAACTACGCCCCTATCAAGCACGTAAATTATTTGTATATCTACCTCTCCTATTAAATATCTCATAGTTTCTTATATTCCACTTACCCAAATAATATTTTTAAATCAATGAGATATGAACATATGCTCCTAAAGTTAAATTAAATGTCTATATTTGGGTTAATGTAGTGTTCTTTCCACATAGTGATGTTGTATATGTTTCCCAATACTAAGCCTTGAAATCATGGTTCATTTTTTTGTGTATATTTCTTCTACATTAATTTCTAATAGAAATCACCATTTGCAGTCTTTAGGTATCTCGCTCCTTTGTTAGGGTCTAATGGAGAAACCACCATGTGTTTTTCTTGCATAAATGACACATTCCTATGCTTAAGATTCAAAACAACATCATTTTCAAATGTCTAGTCTATATCCAACAAAACTAAATAGGGGTCCTCTTCCTCCATCAGCTTGATTAATCAAAACTACCCATAGTCCTCATCCCATAACTATATCTACCTCCACATATTCAACTCTTCCAATAGAGAAAATACTATACTAATTGGGTAAATCTAAATTATATGGATAACCAAACCATTTTTTGTTTCCCCATCAAGTCCCAATATTTTTGGAAAGGATGTTCACATTATATATAAAATCCAATATGATATCCTTCATTTAATAATGTTGCAACTCCATAGTCATATTGAAATATGATCTTATTCTTTTTCTCATCTTTTCGACTTGTATTATAGTATGTTCAAGAAGAGGAGATGATATGGGTTAATAATCTCTAACATTACTATCCATATCAATAATATATATGTTATTCTCTTAGATAGTTAGTAATAATTTAATAATGGGAATATAACAATATAAAAGGTCACTCAAGTGGATAGTAGAATCATACTTCGAGATTCTATTGGTCTATACCTCCTTCTCATAGTTATGTGCATTATGAAAAGTATCCATCACATCATATAGGAATTATTTATGCCCACTTACATAAAACATTCGTAGGGCAATAATTTTTTTCTTAATCATCCTTGTTAGTATTTTGTTTTCATCCAACCCAGTCCTTAACCCACCCCATGTTTCCACACCTAGTTTCACCATGCATCTATATTCTCCACATGAATTTGCTGGAAAAATATGTACCTTCTTCTCTTCCCATTTAATTATCAAATCTAGGTAAGGCCTTTGTCTTCCAGTCCATGTTATGACAATAAGCCCATAAGACACAAAGTTTTGTACATAAAAATGTTCAAATTTTCTAGAGTTAAAACAAGTTTACCTCGTCACTCATCCAAATCCACCTTTCCTCTTCCTCAAAATCCTCCCTATCCTCTTTTTCCATTATCATCAATCCCCTATACTTGGAAGGCATACACTATGTTCTTTTTCATCAACTACAATTACATGCCATTGTTCAAATCATGTCATATCAATTTACAAAATTTTCAAAATTGTGTGTTTATTGAATTCCAATACTTTTGTAGTATATGAATATGAGGTGGCTCATATCCCCATTGTTTGTATATTTCACCAATATAGCTTTGACCTCATGGGAATGGATTTGGTCTAGGTATACTAGTGTAATTAATTATCATGGATCAATAATTTTTACATAGAGTGCACCAAGCATCATCCCACGTTGGTTTTCACTTAGATAGGTCCTACAATTTGTTAGCAAGTGCAAAAGGATGACCCTATACTATGGTATGGTGTCCCTCCATATTTCATCCAATTTCATTTTTTGATTTACACGGGTACTAGCTTTATATTTCAAGTAACATTAAAGGGTGTAATATATGAATATTATTTCCAACTGCACAATTTTTACTTTTTCATCTATAATTATGCTCACTATCCATATGGATTCACACATTAAATAGTGTTGTTTTGTATCATCCTTTCTAGTCTCATAGAACATGCGAAGTTTGAGTCAAGGACCACTTGATGTTCTCGCCATTGAAAAGTTGAAAATTGTTACCACTATACTTCCTTTGTCTAATGATTCTCCCTTTTTTTATGAATTTTAGTCTTAACCTTTATTTCAATTGAACTTTCTCCTTCTATGAATAACATGTGCATAAGGGGTGATTGAAAAAGTGGATTATACCAAATTTTCCCTCCAAACCCATTTTAGCTAGACCCAAAAGGCCCTTCTAGTCTCATGTTCTTGAATAGACTTGCAACTACTAAATTTTCCCCAATCTCATCCAATTCATCTCCAACTTCACTCTAGATATTCTTATCAGATAAGAATCATTTCCCTCTTCATCCATGTCTTCATCATCCTTATCAACCAGTATGATTTAATATCATCTACTTATATTATGTTATCATGTCTTTTGACAAGGGTTAAGGATGTAACCCCCTACACGTTGCACCCATGTTGTGATCTTACCTCCCTTTCACACAGCTATAATGTATTTTATACAACAACATGCACATCTTACATTTTTTTCCTCTTTCACTTCCTTAATCCACTACTACTCTACCATATTTTCTCCCCTTTTGTTTGAAGTATCAACTAGATTTTCAAAACTACCCAACACAACTCTTTACCCCTTACATATATTTTTTTCTTTTTCCTATTTCCAAGCCCTTATATATTTTTTTCATTTTATATTCCTATCGCATCTCCCTTATTTCTTCCTCTACTCCCCAACATGAGGGACATACAGTAACATGATGTCATGCCTCATCTACATTAATTATTTTTAAATGAATATCATCTTATCCCACAATGGTGTTTCTTCAAGCAATATATCTCCTGGTTTGGCATTAAATCCTAATCTAGTAGCAATAAAATAAGTATGATATTCAATAGAAAATTCCATGTTGTATTCATGTTTAACTTTTTCATATAAAAAATCAATTACATGAGTCTATTTATTGTCTTGGGTTTTCAATTTTTTGATCATCACTTGATCCTCATAAATAGTTCTTGAGAGTTCCTTAGGGTATTAATTTCATCTTTCCTTTTTATCCATTCAATAAATAAAATAGTATCTTCAATTAAAAATATGTCATTCTTGCTAGAGTAACGATACCTATCCTTCCATAACATGTTTTATGTTTCTTTTTGTGTGAACTCATTTTCTATTTTAGTCATCTAGTATCATATGTCCAACCATGATAGACTCCATGACATATGGATTGTTTCTTCAATAGCTTCATCTTGTCCCAATAATGGAACCATTTTTTTGTGATAATTTTAAACCCTAGGTTCTAAACTTAGGCCATCGTTAATATCGACACATTTAGTGTTCTAACATGGATAAGGTCTCATTCAAAAAACTAGAAAACATTATGGGAACATATTTGAATAATAAAAAAACAAAATATGTAAATGTAAGGTAATCATAATACAATGAATACATTTAAACCAACGCAACCATTTCTTTTTAGGGGGGGACATCTCATAGTATTTTATATTCATTCCATAATATTGGTCCATACAAACTCTCTAAAACCCCATACAAGTGTCAATGGATTCAAACCTTGATCTCTCCTTATTCCATACAATATATGAAATTAAAAACTCAATAAGAAAGGAAAAATAACCAATTGTGTAACCTTCATCCTATCATTTATTGTCCTTTATATACACTCTAAATTCATCAAAAATAGTTACAAAATAGTTTTAGCTTCCTATTATGTAGCTTTATAACAAAAATATAAGCACACACACTACTAATTATATCCTTGGTTGTTGGCACAAAAATCAAGAATAGGGTGTAAAAAAACTAGGTGTGTAGAGAAAGTGTAGGCATGCAAAGACTAATTGTGCACAAAGTTTTCAATACTACAAAATAGGATGCCAATAGTGAGCAACTGTGAACATCAAATTTTAAGACTAATCTATACCAAAACCAACATATCCTATGCTAAGAAATTTCTGGTCCTTAATGCATCCATTAATTCCACAATCAGTTCTTTGAACTATATTTAAATTAATTTATGTTAATTAAATGCACCATCATATCCTTTTCAGAATATGCCATATTTTAAAGTTGTTATAGAGAGCACATAATCATGGAAATTGAATGTACAAGGATACATAATATCACTTGTAGACAAAAATATGGATCAAATCCCATCCACATACTCTCCTTTGAACCCTACCAAAATTTATTATTACCATGGATGAGATGTGCATAATGCAGATAGAATTCCACTCAATATTCTCTTGAAAATTAGTGAAATTTTATTATTAACACAAGTGAAGATAGATATTAATGTTAGAGCTTCAATGAATAAGATGAATATTATAACTTTATAAAAACATGACATGAGTTAAGATAGAAAAATTGTAACATTTATTTCAATGCCATCCACATACTCTCCTTCGAACCCTACCAAAATTTATTATTACCATGGATGAGATGTGCACAATGCAGATAGAATTCCACTAAATATTCTCTCGAAAGTTAGTGTAATTTTATTATTAACACTAAGTGAAAATAGATAGTAAAGTTAGAGCTTAAATGAATAAGATCAGTATTCAAACTTTATAAAAATATGACATGAGTTAAGATAGACAAAATGTAAGCTTTATTTCAATGGGGAAAACATTGGCCAAATCATTATTAATTTAAAAGTATTTATAATTTTCATAACCTCATAATCACCTTCAAGTAAATAAAACCTACAATTTTCTAATAATGACATTCCATAGGAGATAATTGAGCACACGTACTCTTATGCCATAAGACCTAGACAAGAATTAAACATTATAGTAATGACCTAGGGAAAGTTGAGTTGTATTAATCACCCAGAGAATTTTTTACCTCATACTTTAGGAGGAATAAAAATGAAAATTATGTCAAAGTTCGTCACTTAAAAATTAGAAAATATTATTTTTTGAACAATATTAATACAGGGAAAACATTTCCCATATTATTAAATGGGAAATAATTTTTCCATTTACTCATCCATTCATAAACATTATGCATAATGTCAATTCTTTTATTAATGGATAATCCAATGGTTCCATTTTCTTTTATAGGACATTCTCTAGTTGTAGAAACCATTCTAAGACACCATAAGATAGGTATAGTTGACTATTATTTAACACATACACAATCGCACAATATTTCCCTTAAAGGCAGGGGGAAATGAGTAATAAAGCATACTCATCCCATTACCATGTAATCATTATGCTAGTGGGAGACATCAATCCCTTGTGGAAACCACATTGACATAAGGATCATCATATGTGGGGTCAAATAATATAATGTAATTTTATCGTGCACGATAAATTTTATTGCAAACCACTTTGTAAAAGTATAAATGGAAAACATTACATACAAATAAGCAAAAAACATGATGTAGATATTATCTCCATGATTTTTAGGCAAAGGAATCAAGAAATCAAATGTTGAAATATCAAATAGGCTTAGGTGTAGGAAAATAAAATTATCATTCTTTTGGTATCTAAATTTGAATATCTTTATGTGAGTGCTAAACTCCCAAGAGAAAACTATGAAAATATTCTACCCCATAACATCGAAATTGATTGAAAAAAACTCCTTGAGGGAATCTAGATGATTATAATTTTTACAATACCCAGAACTTTACACAAGATATTGTCCTTGCAATATATTTATAGTTTTTCTACAATAAGCTTGGAAAGTACCTTATGATGTGCTATGTTCTTTGTATGAGGATTAATTAATTATAGTGCAAAGCAACCATGATTAAGAATATACACAACTTTCTCTACAAATTTATGCATTTTTCCTTACTTTAGAACTTCTGAGGACATATAGAAACTCATACTAAATTTTTCCCATTTCTTCAAAGGTTATGTAAAAAATATAGTCCCATAACATGAAATTTCCTATACATGATTCAAATTCATATTTTTGGAAGAATATTATGCAACAACTAAGTTTTCATGTCAAAATGGGTTTTTTAACACGAGTTTTAAAGACATTATTATCAACATAGAAATGAAAATTTTTGGAAATAAAATTTTGTGAGAACTCTACAAAATCCACTACACATGCTTCACATTTTGTTATAGCATGGTTGTAATTCATAGATGATAAATTTTTTATAGCAAAATAAATTAGGTTATCCTAATTCCCATCACTAGTTTGTATTGCATGGATGACAAAAATTATTATTCCAATTACGAAACTATGAGATAATACATTCAAGAAAACCCCATATGTAAGAAGAAGATGGAGGAAGAAAAAACATGAATATTTCAGGTTATGTAAAGCTTAGGGGGTTGAGAAGTTTGAATACACTAGAGACTCTATCTAAGGTCTATCTATATTTTTGAATAGAGTTAAGAAGTGGTTTTATGACTGTTTCATGCATAATTGTAGCTCTCTTGTTCGGATTACATGGCATCTTTTTCTACCTTGAGGACTCCATTCTAACTTTGGAAAACCTCCCTAGGTTGGAGGTTCAAGATGGATTTGACATGACCGCCACAAAGATAGGTCCAATTGTTGGGGCATAGAGGGGGTTAAGTAGATATTTTTATGACAAAGAAATCCTAGAGATTTTTTTTTGAAATTGTACAAAAGTATGGGAGTACTAGGCATGAAAGAGAGGATATTGTGAGCATAAGGCTGTGTGGGGGTTTGAAAGGCCATTACTCGACGTACTGCTTGGATGCTCGATAGAGGAATTTTCGACAGAAGAATGTGCAATAACCATTTTGTAATTCAACTAATATATTATCTGCCAACACTTCAGGGTAGTTAGACATGGGGTGAGGTGGCAGATTTGACCCAGAATGGCCCAAAATGAAGCAGAGAATAGTTGAGGAGGGAATGTGAAATAATTTCATAGTAGGGAGAGATAGAAAAAAGATTCCTATTTATAGATATGAACAAACTCTATTGAAATCCCCTAGTTCTGGACTATGTATAGACTAGAACACAAACACACTAACGATACTCAACCATGTAGCACTTTACATAGAAGATATATAATAGTGAAATCAACAACAATACACATATTTATATTGCCCAAAACATTGTCTTATCAGTCCATCAAAAAAACAAACATAGGGATCACGTACTAGGGATAATTTCCCTTTATAAAGCATGATACAAACTAGTATACATGGTATACAACAACTAAGGTTGAGGCCTAATTCTTTAGGGTCTCATCTACCCAAATATAAGTACAAAATATAATCAAGAAAATACACACTCACCTAGGTTGATTCCTTTAGCCCACTGACCTTTGTAACATGTTGTCCTTGTTGTAGACTAGTTCCTTATGCTACTACAAAATTATTTTATGTATTTTCTGCACCTTTAGATAATGTTCATTTTTTGTTCTTTATCTCATCCGGATTTTAGTGGAAATGGACCTCTTGTTGCAACTTTGCTGATAACTTCTGCCATAGGTGATGAATTCAAATTCCGTCAAAAACCCATTTGAGGTGTTGAATAGATATTTCTAGTGATATAATACACTTGAAATTTTATGACCTATGGCATGAGAAAATGATTCCAAAAACTCATAAGGCACGCGGCGACGTAGTGTTCTGGACAAGTGTAACTTCAATTGCTCATATCTCTCAAACCAGGAAACGAAATAAAATTCTATAAAAAACCCATTTTAGATACTAAAAGTACTTTCAAATGAGATATTTTTCACTCTATAATATGATCTATGGAGACTGTGGAACTTGCATGAATTTTACTTAAGATTACTGCAAAACATTGAAACTGAAATATTTTTTTAACCCTCATGGAGCAGTAACCTAAATCTCAATTTAGGTAGGAACAAAATAAATACATAAATAAACATAAACATAGAGATGTAGCAGAAATAAAACTTCATTTCCTTAATATGAAATGACTGAAATTTACTTACAGAAAAAATGGACATAACTTATCTAGGGCGATGGTAGCTTATCTCTGAGAAGAGATGTGGCAGCTACATGCCTCTGAACTGTATTACAATGAGGCTCAAGGGCCTTTTTATTATAGAACAATAAGAGAAAACCCTAAACAATCAAAATCCTAACCCAAGGAGATGTAACACCAAGATTTTATGTGCCCCGCTGGGGTTAGTTGGGTAGCCAACTTCCTGAGTTTGTAACTTGGTCATCTTATATCCATTTGGCACGTATGATACCTCGTTGGAAAAATATATCTGAGGACTATGCCGTTTAGGGCCTCGAAAAAAATTCTGAAGTTGAAGACCCAGAAAACTACTAAAAGTAGTAAATAAGAAAACTGATGAAACTGACTAGGTGGAATAGGCAGGTGGCCACCAATAACCACCTGAATCATTCCTCCCCCTTTAGGAATAAATGGTCCCCATTGCGTGCAGAGCCTCCATGAGGTGGGGAAATTTCTGTTGAACATCGTCCTTCGTAAACCACTTTCCCCGGTGAAGGATTTGGCCTTCTTTGACAACTTGGTATAGCTGGATTATTTTGCAAATGTAGGAAAACTATGTCGCCCACCTGGAACTTGTGTGGCACCTGATGTTGATCCTGGCACTACTTGTACTTGGCATTGGATTTCTCCAAGATTTCATGGGCCTATTGGTGGACGTGTTGGATGTGTTTAATAAATCTGGTTGCTTCATCAGCCTCAGACAGTACACGTGTAGATTTTGTCTATGTGGTTGCATGAGGTATGACAAAATTAGTCAGTGGCGCGCCTAGGGTCAAATCAATGGACTGCTTAACCTGACAGTGTAGAGGAAGCTTTGTGTCCATCTACTGTTGCCGTGCAGGGGAGCCCTATTTGGAGGTTGTGGCCACAATATTCTTCTTGCCCTATGGGCGAATTGTAATGAAAACACATTTCCTAGTTTTTGAAATAATCATACTACGTTGCTTTGCATTAATCAAAGAGATGGCGGGAGGCGGTACTACCTCTGATATCTTGTACAAGTTATTTCCCAAAGTAATAATAACAAAATAAGACCTAGACTCATACACAACATGTCCCTTCCACAAGTATGGTTGGCACAATAATACATCAGACATGTCAAGAGGAGAAACATCACGCAGTACCTCATCCATGAAGGGCTTGATGTTGTACAGCAGGTGACACTACTGGCTGACGCAAATATCTCTTCCTTGGTGAAGCCACCCGATGGTATATGGTTGCAGTTGTGTTGTGGTCGGTAGGCCGAGCCACTTCACGACCTCTTCTGAATGAGGTTCTTTTGGCTTCTACTGTTGACAAGGAATTGTAGTGGAGAACCCTTCACCCACATTTGTGAATGGAAGAGGCACCCCCCCTCTTATGGATCCTCGGGATCCTCCCTCTACAGCTTGGTAATGGCAACAGTGGCACTGGGATCCGTATCAATGATATGCTTCCCTTTTTCATTCCCCTTATTTGATTATGACTCAGAATCAGAACATGCATCTGATTCAGATGCCTTAAGTTCGGCAACCAACAACTGTTTGGTCCGACACTCGCTTGTGTTGTAAGTGGAGCTGTTATGAAATTCACACCACTTCCCCGTGTCCTTCTTTAGCTTTATGGTGTTGTTCTGAGTCATCCTGCTTTGGCTTTTCCCTTTTTTATGTGGTTTGGGGGCACATTTCCCTGGCTTCAAATTCGCAGATCCAAAGTCTCGCTTCTTCTTCTTAAATTCTGCGCAATCTTGGCGACATATCGATATGCCGCACCAAGAGAGGTGATGTCGAGGAACTCCATTTCCTCCTGAATGTATATGTGCAAACAACTATGGTACTTGAGCACCAAATTTCTCTCTGAATCTTTAATACCCAAATTTATGTGTAGGGTATGGAATAAATTCATCAGCTTGTGCACATATTGAACCCTTTGCTACAGCAACATGGTCCATTGGATGTACTTGTCCTCATAGCTCCCCACAGGGTAATATTGTTCCTTGATGCCGTATTAGAACAAATTCCAAGTCGGTGCGCTCGAGAATAGAGAAGGTTCCCTCTCGTCCTTTTTCTCACAGTAGGTTTCCCACTAGTATTTGACATGGGGGGCAGATTTGAGGAGTGAAAAAGTAATATTTTATTGGTCAGAGAAATCATGGATCAAAAAATACCCCTCCAGCAAATTTCACCATCTATCTACAACATCTTCATCTATATGGCCTTCAAATACAGGAATGTCAAAGTTGACCTGTACCTTGAAAGGAGGGACGCCTCCAGAGTGGCTACTAGATGCAGATGCATTGTATGTGAGTAGTCGTTGAAGTATCTGGGAAAATTTATCCATCATCGCGTTCCTTTGTTTATCTAGGGCCTCCTCAAGCAATATTTTGATAGGATCTCCCACTCTCTCATCTTTCTTTTCTTCCGCCATGGGAGGCCATCGGGGTTTGCGAGGTTGATCTTGCAAAGGTTCAAATAGATCAATCCCTAACTCCTTATACCCTGACCTCTTTGGGGACATGCAAAGAAATATCGAGAAAGAGCAGACCGCTCTCATACCACTGATCTAGATCTTAGTTGAAACAGACCTCTTGCTATAACTTTTATGGTAACTTATTCTATAGGTGATGAATTCAAATTTCGTCAAAAACCCATTTGAGGTATTGAATAGATATTTCTAGTGATATAAGAAACTTGAAATTTTATGGCATGTGGGGTGAGAAAATGACTCCACAAACTCATAAGACGCGTGGTGGCGCAATGTTCTAGACATGTGTAACTTCAATTTCTCATATCTCTCAAATCGGGAAACGAAATAAAATTCCGTAGAAAACCCATTTGAGATAATAAAAAATCATTTCAAATGAGATATTTTTCACTCTCTAATATGATTTTTGGAGACAGTGAAACTTGCATGAATTTTAATGAAGATTATTGCAAAACATCGAAACTAAAATATTTTCAAACCCTCATGGAGTGGTAACCTAAATCTGGATTTAGGCAGGAACAAAGTAAAACACACAAATAAAAATAAACATGGAAATGTAACAGAAATAAAACTTCATTTCCTTAATATCAAATGACTGAAATATGCTTACAGACAAAATGGACATAAACTAGCTAGGGTGATGGTAGGTTATCTTTGAGAAGAGATGTGGTGTCTACATGTCTCTGAACTTTATTACAATGAGGCTCAAGGGCCTTTTTATTATTGAACAATAAGAAAAAACCCTAACCCAAGGAGATGTAACACCAAGAGTTTATGCGCCCTGTAGGGGTTAGTTGGGCAACCAACTTCCAGAGGTCGTAACTTGGTCATATTATCTCCATTTGGAGTGTATGATACCTCATTGGAAAAATATCTCCGAGGACTACGTCGTTTAGTACCTCAAATAGGTTTGGAAGTTCAGGACCTGAAAATATACTAAAAATAGTAACTAAGAAAACTGATGAAACTGACTAGGTTGAATAGGCAGGTGGTCACCAATATCCACCTAGATCATTATCATTTAGCTCTAAACCCAATAAAAAACCACTATTAAACCCATATTATTCCCATGACCATCCTTTTCTAAGCTAGGCATACCAAGGCTAGGTTTGTTCCTAGCTAATCCAACCTCCAAACCATAGAAAACAACCTCAAATATTTAGATATGACCTCATCTAGGTTATTCTAGCTCTGCGGAATATTTCTTCATGCCATGGGCTACTTTCCTTTCTTAGATTGCTGCTAAGGAAAACCCTTATCTGTCCAGATCTACTATGGCAAGGTATGTTACAGTTTCTCTCTTTTGATGAGACCTTGGTTATTCTACCATATCCCTTGGTCACTTAGATCAAAACCTTGGTATCCTATTTCAAAAAATCGACCCATATCTTCTTGCTTGACTGAATTTACAACCACGACAATATTTAAACAATCCTTAACTAACCTCCAGATCTCAAGCTTCTTCCAGCCCTATGATTCATCTCTTCTTACCCTAAACCAACTTTTGTTTGGCCTTTAGATACTCCTCTCTCAATGCATCCTACTAATTCTCAAACCATAAAAAATATTGGTTGCATGATTGTGGCTAGGTTAGTTTATCTACAACACTATGTCCCTTACCTTTTTGTTTATGCATACTGAACACCTACTCCAACAGAAATTCTCTACTAAAATTGCTACCTGCAACTAGGGTAAACCAACCCTTCCATATACAAAACTCAACCTCCTCCTAGAGCTCTCTCTTTTTACATAAGATGATTTCCATTACTCATGTCTTTTGACCTCTCCTTTAGCCTCCTATTTATACTTTTGTCTTAAGTTATATAGGGAACCCTTGGTACTTTAGGGTTTTTCCCACTCAACAACTTAACAATAAATTATAATATAAAATTAGTTAACATGGGTTGGAAAACCACAACTTTAGGTTCAAAACCCTAAACTTGGGTACTTTTCCCAACAAACTTACTTTTGGTGGGTTTTATCCACCTGGAAATACCTTTCGATATATCGAAATTTCAAAACCCCATCTTAGTGAGGAAGATGTTTCCATCATTCCCCATGACCACCCTCGCATGAGTCATGAATTTCCCTTTGATGACCATGACTGTCTTCGCATTTTCCATGTCTTCTTTTGTACTTGGCCAATATTTACATTGCATGGTGCATGAATTTCCTTGCATATAGCATGGATTTTCCTTGCATGCTCCATAATTGTCCTCACATGGCTATGAATTTACTTACACTACCATGAGTGTTCTAAAATGGTTCATGACTGCATTTTCTTGGGATGAAAACTCTAATCTATCACTTGAATCCAAAAGTTTGACTTCCACTGGTGTTACACATCATTTTTTCACCATGAAATTTGACTGTCAATATTGATCTATCACCATCCATATTCATGCTTCCTTATAATTCAAAACATTTATATTCCTTAACCAAGTCTTGGGAATTGGGAAAAATCTCTTGAAAAATCTTAAAGGTTACCTGTGTAATTTTTGTGGTCACTTCAAGCACATCCATTGATATTCCTACCTTTATTTATGGACATCTATGCTTTGTTTGCCCATAAAACCTATGCACCACATTTAAAAGAAAGAAAAAGTGAAAAGTAACTTCTAGAAGCATAATTTAGTTCATATTATTCCAACTAAAACCCTCTTGAGTCACGCCAGTTTGAGATATATCCCTCCAATCATGGAACTTATCCCCTTGGATGAAGGAACCCTAATCCCTTCATTAGAGGATATCATCCCTCTATTGATGGATCTGAAACGTCCTCAATTTCTCCTAGAAATTGAGTTGAAACTTCAGGGTTAGGGGTATATTATAGGTGGTATATTGTACATATCTACACATAAGAGTTCACTGAAGATAAACCTATGCTAGTCATTCTAGAGAAGAAATATTGTCAAACCAAGGAGCATGATTTTGAAGGCATACGAGAGAATCTATACAACATCAAGACTCAGGTTGTAAGAGTGCTCTTTATATTCTTGATTATACATATGCATACCTTTTTCTCATTGTGTTGTTTTTAGATTCATTAAAATAATGACAAATATTAATCTCCTTGATCATTAAATTAAACTAGTGTTTGGATTATTATATACTGCAGGTGCTTTTGATTCTTTGCATGTTTGTGGTTGAAGGTTCTTATCATCATTGAAGGACTTCTTCATGACAAAGGGCAAGGTCTACATCAAACATCTCATTGAAAGGTAGGAGCATTACCCTCTCTCTTCTAATATTTGATAATCTGAATGATAATAGTTTAGGGAAAGAGATATTCAAATGGTTGTTTGTTTCTAGTTATCTTTTAGGATACTAGGGAGATCTCTCTTATCCACAAGAGGTATTTATCCAAAAAACAAATTGGAAATTCTGATGGGGAATAAGCTTAGTTTTCTCTTGATTCTTTTGGTTTAGCTCTCAGTTTTTCTAGTTTGACTATGTATGAGTGTTTTGGGGTTTATGACTATGTATGAGTGTGCATGCGCATTGGTTTTCACTGACAACCTGCGCACCCCCTGAGAATTTTTGAAAAAGCAAATATTTTATCTCTCAGAGTTTGATAACAAATTTCTATAGGTTCACTCTAATGTATACCAAATCCTAGATTTTGTTTGTGAACTCTTCCTAATTACCTTAGAGTCTTTTTGATAGATCATCCTTTTTGCAATTTCGGGTAGGATTTGCCCTAGTTTGATGTATTGCTCTATTTTGGAAAATAGATTCATTGCCTAGATCATTGTTTTTCTGTCATTTCCCTCTAGAGATACCAGGTGTATTGTTAGTCCTGTTTGTTTGAGTGATTGTTTCTTTCTCATTTTCAAAAGGAAAACTTCTAGATAAGTGAGGTGTGATTTGTTTCCAAAGTAGTCTTTTATGAAATTGTTTCTGCTTGTTAAAGTGAAAAAGTGATTTATTTTGCTTTCAGCTAAAAGAAATCATGAAAGGACACTAATGGGTATCGTTAGTTAGATTATTAGTTAAGAGATTTCATTTTTTGAAAAGTTTTTACATTTTCTAGGGTTTTCTAGTTGTTTTTTATTTTTTGAAGAATTGAATATTGTTTGCTCGTTAAATTGTATATTTTGGTTTTGAATCAATGAAGATTTTCATTACAAAGCTATATTGGTGATGCTTCAAAATGATATTGATTTCTTGATGAAAAAGAATTGTTATGGAATGTTTTAGGAAATTTGTACTTCTTTGAGTTCAAAAAATCCTTCTACTTTCTCTTAAATAGGAATTCACTCAAACAAAGAATTGCATATTCATTGTTGATGCACTTAGAGTAATTTTTTGAGTCGGTCACAACATCATTGAGTTTAATTTCCATACCCCTCTATGGAAAGAACATCCAAATTTATACAGCGCTTAATAAAACTAATCTAGATATTTTTACATTTTTTAGGGCTCATTCCAGCAATATACCTCAGGCTTAGTGCTTTGGAATAGGCAATAATTAACTTTCAAAATTAGATAAAACAAACAAGTAGCATCTTACGATAGGGAAAAACCCGATTGTTGCAATTTTTCTCTGGGAAGGTGTTCTTAAAAGAGTCAAGCACGAGGTCATGTCGGACCCAGTGGAGTAATCGTACCTACTTCATTGGTAAATATAGAAGAAGTGCACGTATTCCAAACAGAAAACCTTGGATTAACCATTGTCAAGGAGCCTGGCATCACTTGTTAGTAAACCTCATATTTACCATGTCGAGGAGCTTTCTAGGGACTGAGCTTTAATACTTTTCCCTTGCGTGTATATCGGGCCACAGACTGTTCCCCTAGGCTCAATCGTCTCAGTTGGTAACCTTAGTGGCTATAATATTTAGGATTTTTCCCAAGGTGAAAGTGGAGGGAAGGTCCCACTGTACATGGGGAAGACATTGACTAGACTCACTTGGACTTTCCGGAGGGTAGTCTTTACTTCGAGATGGAATAGTGGAGTTACTTGCACCAGACTGTTTCATTAAGTAGCTTGTCAGGGTAACTATTCCAACCGCTATTTTTCCACATTAATCTCTACAAGGTTAGATTCATCACCAACTAGTGATTTTATTTTGGAAACATATTGTTTGTGTGTGGCTTTATTCTTGGATTTTCTAATGCATTTTCATTTGTTTGATTACTTTTAGAGGCCTTGGGTGTGATTTTTTTGAAATTTTTTGATTTCATGTCTTAAATAAATTAACCGTGGTTGAATTACCGAGACATTCACATAGAATGTAGGTGAAATACCCTGAATATACACCCAGTAAATTGGAAAAAATCAAAATTGAAAGGGTTCAATCATCAAGAATCGGGTCTTCTGAACAAGGAGAATCATCTATCATAATACATCCTGATTTCGAAGTTAATCAACCTCAGATAACTGAAACAGAAAAATATCAACAAGAAATTTCAGAAGTAATTACAGTTGAATCTGTCACTGGTCAGTTTTCAGATAAATAGATCACTTAACCTGCAAATTCTAAAGCTAAGTCACCTTCATCTGAAAATTCCACTTCATCTAAGTCACCTTCGAATGTTATAGCCCCGACTCCTGGTTGTCCTCATTCACCTCAAGTAAATCTTCTCATCACTGAGGATCTTCCTCCTAGACTTATTAGCATTGAAGAAATATCTGACGAAGAAGAAAAAATTAAAATTCCCTCCCATCAAGAAACTTTAGATTTAAGGTATAGTGAACCGATATACCCTTTGGATTTACCTTTCAGCCCCTTTCAACCAGACTCTTGGTATCTCCAATTCACCTATTTTTTACATAATTCTGGCTGCGGACATGCACGACATCGAATCCCATTCTACTCTTTACCCAAGTATAGTAACATGGAATCTGAGGGCATGTCTATTGAGTCATCCGTGTTTTCTTTTTCACTAGGAAGCTTTTTTTATGGTGGTCCTTCTGTTCCTTCTGGGTACCAGTCGCTTTCTGAGACATTTTCAAGAGCATCTCCTTTCTATGAAGATTCCACTATGTTAATTAGCCTATATGAGTCTACAACCCAACCTTTGACTATGGAACATATATATATATATATATGTTTTCCGAGAATACCCCTCACGCTAGCTCATAAGGTGGCTATATAGCACCTGGGGGGCAAAAAACTCTTCAAGGGCAGCAACCTCTTCAAGGGAAACAACATTTTCAACCGCAACCTTTTCAAGGAAGACAACCTTTTTATTGGAACCTATCCAATAGTTGTAGGGAAACATATTCCTGGTAATTATAAACCTTATATTCCAATGCCTCAAACTAGTTATGGTCAACCATATGTGTCACAACCCTTAATGAGAACTTCTTATCCAGGGATAAACAATATGTGGAACCTCTTTTTTACTCAACGATCTCTGCAACCTACCTCGCAAATCCCTTATAATCAACCTACTCAACCACTTGGACAATTTGGTTACACCCAAGTCCAACAACCTTTTCAAGGTGCACTTCAAATTACCCTTGTTATCACTCAGAAAAAGTGACACATTATTTGAAATGGTCATGAAGTTCATTTGTCAAAGGTATGGCCATAAGGTTCATTTGTCACAAGTTGGTAAAGGAAAAATTTAAATTTTTTCATATTAACCTATCCTAAGGTCCAAACCCACCCCCATTCAAGTTATATCATGTCCCATCAGTCATCATTTGCTGACATATTTCATTTCCCAAGCTTTTGAATTTGAAAAGGTCACTTTAGCTAGATTTTCCTGATTTCATAGTGTATTACACTTTAAAAAGGCATTTTTTGCTACGAAACTGCCTAATAGTTTTGTAGCGAAACTGCCAGGAAATGAACTAACCACGCTATGAAAAAGGGTATTTATGTCTGTCTTGTCAAATCTAGTGCAAGGTGTCAGCCCATGATTAGAACTGTTAGGTTGGATGTCATTTGAATCAGTTAGGGTCATTTCCAAGGTATGAAGGTCATGGTTGAGGTCATTACTACTTTTTTTAGCATGCATGAGTCATGATTAAGCCATGAGTTGTCATCGAAACTTTAAAACATTACCCAATTGAGTCTTTTTTCATTCTCTGTTTCATATTTGCATGTTATTCATTTATGGAGAGTTGTTTCACCAAGCCAAGCTGGTTGCTGGCATTTTCAAAAGTTGCATCACTAATCAAGTGAGGTAGAGAAGGTATAAAATCACTATGGCTGCAAAGAGGAAGACCAACAAAGGTGGTCACTACCTCAGATATGAGCCATCAAACATGAATTTGTTAAATGAAGACCCAACTGCCTTAGAGTTTTTCAGAAGAACAGAGTGTTTGTAGCTCTGCCAAAGATTGCAAGGGTGCCATGTGCAGGTTTCTAAGGAGTTTGTTATCAGTTTCAATGGGACAACTTCAAAGGTGGGAATGTTAAACATTACAGTAACACTAGAGACTATTTCAGCAGCAACAAGAATCCCTAGAGGAGGAGAGCAATGGTTCAAAGGTATCAAGTTCACCATACATGACTGTAAATAATTTATCAAGCCAGGGCATAGTGAAATTGATCTCACAAATTCCATCCCAAGGAGCTACATGAAAGATAACTTCTCAGAGCTGCTGATAATTATTCAGAAGTACTTAACTTGTGAAGGGAGGTACCACATGGTTTATTCCTACCACCTTAGGCTTCTGCTGCATTTTGTGGTTAAGAGGTCTCTTGATTCACCTTTTTAGTCATATAGAAACTTAGCTAAAATGTCAGAAAAAGTTCAAGTTAAATATGAAGGAAATGAAACCTCTCTTTTTCATCATGGTTTGATCAAGTTGCTGGTATTAGAGGAGTTAAAGATATTAGATAGAGACTGGTCATATTTTCTGTTCACCAGTGGTTTTGAAGTAGATGCTATCACTCCTAAAAGAACTCCCAAACCTAGAGTATCCCATCACCTTCAGTGGTAGAGCAAGTTGAGGCAGTGATCATGGAGACAGAGCCATTGCAGAAGGCTGACACACCCAAAGTTACACCTGAAAAACAAAAGCCAACAATGAGAAAACATGGCAACAAGAGGGTTACAAGAATCCAAACACTCGCTAAGGGTAACTTAGAGGAAATTTTTCATGATATTGATATTGAAGAAACTCCCATAGTCTAAGCTAAAGACATAGATGATGGAGGAAGGAAGCTCAAGAAAGCCAAAACAGCTAAGAAGTTAGAGTTTGCAGGTGAATATGCAGGATTCATGTTTCAAGCTAGGAAACCAATGACTAGACATGCCAGAAAGGTTTTGGAAAGCAGTAAAGAATCTTAGAAGGTCATTGAAATTGTTCTGCCATCACCAAGCATCATAGACCTATCCTCACCTACAAAAGAAGAATTAGTCATTAAACAAAGGAAAGGTAAAGATAAAATCATTGAAAAAATAGAAGTTGAAGTCCTTATGGAGCAGTTGAGGCTAGAAAATGATGAAATATCAGTCTTGAACAAAGAGGCAAGGAAGCACAAGGTTCAGAAGGTACAATTTGAGAATATGAAATAAATTTGGGAAGAGCAGGTCATAATTGTGTCAAAGACCTTGGACAACACACAAAAATTAATCAAATGGACTCAACCATTGAGAGGAGAGGTGAAACATATCAGAAAAATGAACCTGCATTTGAAATCTAAGAATAGGACACTAAAGGACCAATTCAAAGACCTTCAAGAACAACTAGAACTGATTCTTGAAGAGCTAGAGAAGAAAGGTTTGAAGATGACTTTGGTTGAGGAGCCCATAGATCAACTGATCATTAATGAAGAGGAAACACCACAGGGCCCTTAAGCTAAGATTGAATGTGTTTTAGAAGGTTCATGACATGCTGAAGATCAAGTTTTTACAGCTGGAGGTCACTTTTTGGAGACAGTTTTGAAATCTGGAAATTCTGCACTTTTTCATAGTTTCATAGTGTTTCCTAAGCTTACATCCAGGAAAACGCTATGAAGAAAACCTGTAGCAGCCTTTTTGCCTCTAAATTCATTTTTTGCAGTTTTCAAAGAGGGAGAATGATGGTGGTGATGTGTCATGACTAGGTTGAAGCCATGGAACAACAAAAGAGCAGAGTTTTTGAATGCAGAATCTTCTTTTTCAATGCTACCAAAGCTCACTACAAAACTGTCCTTTTTTCATAGCGAGCTACTTTTGAAAGTTTTGGAGCATCTTAATGGTAGTTTTGGACAATTGGACTCCTCCAACATGTCAAGGGACCTTAACATCAAACCTTTATGACTTGAAGGAAGTGCTATGGAGATAGGTCATCAACCAAAGATCTTGTTGAAGATAAGGATTAGGCATTCCTGAAAATAGGGTTTCGTCCACATGTCTAAGAGAGTTTTTAATATGTAAAGTGGTGATGAACTATGTTATGGCTTTCTTGAAAATGTGACAATTATGTTGTAACCATCATTTAATTGTTTCAAAGATAAGATAGAGTGATGTAATAAATAAGAGTTTGAGTCCTATGATGAAATGCCTTCTTTAAGGTGTAGCTGTCATTTTCTTGTTAGAAGTCATGTTTCGCAATTATGTGATGTGTCATAGGAGAATTCGATGAATCTAGACATCAGGCAGACCATCCTTGTTGTAATATTGTCTATTAAAAGGAAAAACATCAAAGTAGTGAAGGGTTGGAGATTTTTTGCACTAAACTGCTGCTTTATGTATTTGACTTATATAAATAATACAAAGTGACCTTCTTCTTGACAGACCTTAGATTCTCATGGGGTTTTTAATGTCCTTTTGATCTATATCTTTATGTTTACTACTTGCAGTATATTTAATCTTTGTTAGTCAAAATTCACAAGTTTATGCTATGACTTCCTTTAGTGATGAAATTATTGTGTTGCCCTATGTTTTATGTGTGATTTACCTCTATTAAAGACCCTTATCTGCGTCAGCTTCCATGTCAAGAAGCCTTGCCACTGAAACTACTGATTGTTGACTCCATAAGCCCAATGGTAGCAAATCTGCATTCTTTCAACCTACAATCATAAAAAAAAAAGATACAAAATCTATAGAGTTAGCCATATAGTACTATCATTAACCAATATCATAAAATCCCTTTGGGAGAGCCCTCTCAGACTGAAGAGGCTAAGCTTCAGTGAAAAGCTAGTTTGAAAAAATTACATAGAGTTGTTTGATGAGCAGCCAATCAAGTACAATTTTATGATAACAACCCCAAAGGCATTTGTTCCAAGTAGTCAGCAAGCTAGTCTGAGTACTCCTAGTACTCCTATCCAATCTGTTGTGAAAATATATGTTCAACAACCAAGTACACCTATTCCAAGAATATCCTAAGTCTCTATTTCTACGACCCTTCAAATTTCAATGCCAACTGTTACACAAGCTATCCTTCATATTACTACCCATTAAACCGGACCTATAGTCCAGTCGATTCCTCAAGCCTCTGTGGGACAACATAGTACAACAAATATGAAAAAAAGTCAACCTTTTGTAGGTAAATCTATTAAAGAACAACCCTTTATAGGTCAACATGTTCAGGGGTAACATTTTACAGGTCAAACTCTTCAAGGACAACCCTTGGTAGGTCAACCTCTTCAGGGTCAATTTGTTCAAGGCCAATTACAATATGGAAATTTGGGAAAAAATCCTTCTTTCCAGAGCCAACCATACCCTGGTTATAAATTTCAGATACCAGCTCAACTTCAACTCGGTATGGCTACCCATGGATACCCTGTAGATGTGCCAACTCTAACTTATCAAGCTATCCTAGGTTTTCATGGATACCCTCCTCTAGGTACTGGTCTCATCCATCAGGGTTATCAATTCACTCAGCAAGACCCTAACAGGCAGTTACCTTTCATAACGACTTTAAATTTTCCATACTTGTCTCGGCTAACGAATGACCTGATTTACTATCTTCCATTTTGGCCGACCATGCCTACTGAGCTGCCTAGTGACATTCCGAAGTTTGAAGGAAAACCAAGAGAGGACCCCTCGAACCATGTTATGACCTATCATATGTGGTGTGCATCCAAATCTTTGATTAATGATTCCATATGTTTCATACTTTTTCAAAGAAGTTTGATCGACTTAGCCGCGAAGTGGTAGATTGAGTTACCACGAGGCTCTTTCAACAATTTAAATGCCTTAACAACTGATTTCCTTACTCATTTTTAGTTACCAGTCTATTATGATAATGGCACAAAACTTTTGACTTCACTTAAACAAATTATGTCTACATACATTTTAGATCACATCCACGAATGGTGATGTAGACACTGTTTAGTGAAAGTTTTCATCCCGAATCGCATTCTGGCTGAATAGTTTATCAAATCATTAATCCCTAAGATTACTGAAAATGTAGCTAAAGGAGGCGTTGTAGCTGAAGAATAGGTTATCGCTCAAGCCCAGTATCTATACCTTGTTTACACAAAGTATGGTACTTTGTATGAAAAAATTCATGATTTACCTCTTCCAAGTCAACTTACTACAACTCTTGGTTCTCATGTCGCGGACAGTGCGGTAAAGTTAACACATCAAAGAGTAAAAAGAAACAATCCAAATATATTACTCTGATCATAAATTTACCCGATTCACCCACGGGAGACTCTTTTCTAGAAAATTCTTCTGAAATCCATGTCATAGACTAATCTACTTCCAAAACCAAATCGTCTAGCAATAAGAAGAACGGGAAGGGTAAAAATAAACAAAACAATACTCCAAAAGAGAAAAAAGAAAAAACCGAAACGTCTGATGAAAAAATGAAACCTCATTATCCCTGTCTTATTAGTGATGAGGATCACTACACAAAAGAGTTCCCGCATCAGGCAAAGGTATCTAAATTTGTCAAAGGTTCTCCCACACAAAATGATCAAATCTTCTTCCAATTCATTGATGGATATCCTAATGATGTCCCAGGTCATGGTTTTAATGTGATATCATGATTATGGATCTAAGGTTCCTGTAATTGGAAATAAAAATGAATCATCCAGTCAACCTCTGGTATCAACTCCTTCTATTTATGAACCATTACACATCGAGAAACCTAGTCCTGATTTATTAATTAAAATGCCTACCAAAGGTGTACTTCAAAAATCGGATTTCAATCCACATGCGAGAGTCGCACAGAACTACAATATTATTGAAGATCTGGCCATGTTATCTTCAGCAATGTCAGCCCTCAAAGTGTTGCAGTCTTGTTCGACTCAGAGGAAGTTACTATTATTAGCTATTAGAGAAATTGAACCTCAAGATTTTAATATTATCGTCTTTGATCTTGAGAACTTTATACCTAGAATCCCGCACCAAATGGATTTTCAAATAATTGTTTTAGTCAAATCTAGGCGAGTTTTTCGCACAATGATTGACGAGGGAGCATGTATGTGCATTATGTCTTTAGCTTGTTGGAAACTCTTGGTTCTCCACCAATTAATAATCCACCCACAATTTTGAAAGCCTTTGATGGAATAGGTTTTCGTCCATTTGGAATACTCTAGGATCTACCCATAGAGGTAGAAGGAAAAATCGTTATGCTTGAGGTGGAAGTTGTTGATGCTCCCCTTGACTACAACCATCTACTAGGTTGATTTTGGTATTATGCTATGTCTATTGTCCTTTCATCAGTCTTTCAATTAATTATGTTTCCTCATAAAGGAAATATTTTTAAAATTGATCAGTTTTCTTACTACACTTCTGATCCTACCTCTGTAGTATCCAACATGTTGGAAATATGGTTATCCCTTATGAAGATGTTGGGGTAGGACTAGTTAAGGATTCCTCTCTTATGAGAAATTTCACTATACCTCGTCCTAACGTGCCTCGAACTATTACCAATATCAACATGATTACATCAAGCACAATGCCATTTGATGACACATGGATTGTGCCTTCAGAAACTGAATTGGACTATTATGGTAAAAAAATTCCTTTAAGTCCATATGAATCGACATATGTAGTGGTGCAATCGCTTTTTGACATTTAATCAGCCGTTACTAATTAAGTGAATGTGTTCAGTGAGTCTTCTTCTCTACCAATACCAATCACAACATATTTTTTTGATCCTTTTCAATGCATATTTGTAGGTGATGAAAATATTCGAGAAATTTTTTCATTGGATGAATTACTTTGGGATGATCTTCATCATCGGTAATATTTTCTACCAGACCTTGATAGAGTTGAAAAGGAATTTTCAATGTTCTTTCTAATTGACTATGTTAAGGAACCTCAAAATCCTATGTCGATCCTTCATTCGAATTCTGAGACGAATTTAGGAAATATTTCCACAACAAATCCAATTGACATATCACTCAAACCAGGAATAACTGAAAACATTCATAGAGGTGTTTCATGCTCAATTGATGAAATTAACATGTACAAATCCCTATTTCAGGAATTCTAAGACATTTTTTCCTGGTCTTACAAAGAAATGCTAGGAATTGATCCTAATATTGTGATTCATGAAATTAAGACATACCCAGACTATAAACCTTTTAGAAAAATATTACGTCCAATAAATCCGCAGAAAGTTGTTATTAAAGATGAAGTTGAAAAAATACTTCGTGTAGGATTCATTTATCCTATTCCATTGATGGATTGGGTATCTATTATAGTTACAGTAACTAAGAAACAAGGAACTATTAGAGTATGTGCTGATTATAGGAATATTAATAAGGCTTGTCCCAAATACAATTATCCCACCCCTTACATTGACAAAATTGTTGATGATTGTGACGAAAACGGAATATTTTCGTTTATGGATGGATTTTCTGGTTACAATCAAATAAACATACTCCCTATCGAACGGCCTAAAACTTCATTTATATGTCCATGGGGAAAATTTTCATATTGTAAATTAACTTTTGGATTGAAAAACGTTGGTGCATCTTTCCATTACACGTTTCACGACATCAAACACATTGTGCAACCCTACTTGGATGACTTACCTGCTCACTCTTTGCACATACAAGATCATCCTACACATTTATGTGCCATCTTTATGTGATGTAGGGATTGCAATATTCTTTTGAATCAACACAAATTTGTATTTTGTGTACAATCGTGATACTTGCTTGGTTTCATTGTTTCTAAAGAAGGCATTCATGTCAACCCTTTGAAGGTTGAGGCCATTGCTAATTTACCTCCTCCTTCTACTCTTTTCCAACTCCAGATTTTGCAAGGGAAAGCAAACTTTATACGTCGTTTTATCCCTAACTATGCGGAGTTAAATAAAGGTTTCAATCGGTAATTAAAACAAGATGATTCTTTTATTTGGGACGAGCTTGATGATAAATATTTCGATGCACTTAAACACGCATTGACCCATGTACCATTGTTGAATCCACCTGATTATCACTGAGATTAATTTTTGTATTTAGCTGCACTTGATTCAAATATTAGAATTGTTTTAGTTCAAGAGGATGATTGCAACAATGAACATGTGATTTATTACTTAATTTAGAACCTTACACCGAGAGAAACCAAGTATCCACATGTGGAGAAATTGGCCTTGGCATCCATTCAAGTTGTCCAAATATTCCACCAATACATACTTTTATGAAAACCGTGATATCTGAATATAACCCTATGATGTACATTTTGACAAAATAATTTCTTGGGGGAAAATAATCAAGCAGATAGTTATCCTACAAGAGTTTGATTTGGAATTTGAAAAATCCAAATCCAAGAAATCACTAGTCTTTGTTGAACTTATGTGTGAATTTTCCTACACTAGATCTGAGACTGTGCCAGACGACCATCGTCCCAATGAATCTTTATTTCTAATAAGCACATTAGATCCTTGGTATGGATATATCGTTATATATCTTCAAACCCAAACCTTTTGGCCTGAATTTTCATAATGTGATCGACGTACGATTTGATACTAGTCTCAAAAATAAAATATTGTTGGAAACACTCTTTATCGTCATGGTGTCGATTCTATTTTTCGACGTTGTTTAACTCATGAAGAAGCCGAAATAGTTTTAAATGGCTATCATTCTTGAGCATGTGGTGGCCAGATGCCTGGGTTTGCCACAACCCAAAATATATTGCATGCTGGCTATTTTTGGCTGTCACTTTTCAAATATGGTATCCTTGCGGTTAGAAAATTTCAAAATTGTCATATTTTGATCGAAATGTGTGTGCACCTCCCGCTCTTCTTCAGCCAATAATAGCTGTCGGTCCATTTGAAAAATTGGGCATCGATTTCATTACATGTAACCCTCAATTGGCCGAGGGGCATGGGTATATTATTCTCCTTGTCGGTTACTTTACCAAATGGGTCGAGGTGATGCCTACATTTAAGGCTGACAGTGAAACTACAACTATTTTCATGTTCAATCATGTGATTTCTAGGTTTGGTGTCCCTCAAGCCATCGTTATGGACCATGGTAGCCACTTTTGAAATATTACGATGACTGAACTATCCGCTTAGCTCAACCTATGCCATGATACTTCCACACCGTATTACCCATAGGCCAATGGCCAAGTTGAGGCTGTAAGCAAATTTTTAACCAATATGATTAAATGGATTGTAGTAAGTCATAAATCGAATTGGCACACCATGCTTTTTTCTACACTGTGGGCATACCGTACCTCTGCAAAAACATCTGCAGGGTTTACTCCTTTTCAACTCGTTTATGGTTTAGAAGTTGTTCTACCTATTGAATGTGAAATTTTCTTTCGCTCAAATTAGTGATTGAGTTATTACCAGCTACCTATGAAGAGGAAAAAAGTTTCTTATACTTAGCATAGTTAGATGAGACTCGTCGCACCACTGCATTAGTTGTTGAAGCTCATAAAAAACGTGTTAAGGCACAATATGATCGAAGCATTACCCTTGTATCTATTCAGAAGGTGACCTACTTTTAGTATACAATTAAGCTCACGATAAAATAGGCGCTAGTAAATTTGAACCAATGTGGCATGGCCCTTATATTGTTAAGTGTGTGTTTGCAAAAGGGGCCTATGAATTAATTGATTATGACGGTGTCTCTTTAGATAAGCCCATAAATGGTCTTTATCTGAAGAGATATTATGCATGATTTATCTTGTGAAGATCTTCATTTTACATTAGTTACATTTTTAGAAAAAGTGTGCCTTAGATTAGTTATATTTCTTGGTGAGTTTCTACTTTGAAGAGCTTCCCAGATTATCCACACTTTTGCTGCTATCTTGATTACACTCGATATTGAAGATGTCGACATTCCATCATACT
Source organism: Pinus albicaulis (assembly GCA_034641835.2). NCBI lineage: Eukaryota > Viridiplantae > Streptophyta > Pinopsida > Pinales > Pinaceae > Pinus > Pinus albicaulis. The sequence goes on from CM076579.1 coordinate 83,611,517, forward strand.
TACATTAGTTTTGCTGACGGCGCTTGTTGTAGTACACAGAACTTATCTTCTGCTACTTGGGTTATCTATTCACCCACTGATGAGTTAGTTTCTATTCATGGGATTTGTCTCGGTCAAACAATGAACACTATTGTAGAATATAGCGCATTATTTGAGATATTATTTGATGCCATTTCATTTCTCATTCGGTGTTTGATTATTAGGTTATATTCACAACTCATTGTATTACATTTGAATGGTGTTTATGCAATCAGAAATCCATTGTTGTTAATAATGTTTTAAGGGTTCGTTTCTTGGAAAGACAATTTGATTAAATTGAATATCAACACATTTTAAGAAATTTAAACACGTTAGCTGATGCATTGGCTAATCAAGTTTTAAATAGACATTTGCAACATTGAATGTAAATCAAAAAAATATTCAATCCATATTGAACAAGATACTCAGAGACAAAAATTAGTAATATCATTAGGTCAACATAGATATTTATCATAGTGTGTTAAAAAAATATACATCATATGTGATCATAGGTCTCAAGCACCTTATGATATAAAGGTACTAATACAAAAACAAAAATTCCATCCAAATCGAACATCAGCTATCCATGGTCATGATCATGATAACAGAGTATAACGCGCGCTACTATGTGCAGGTATCGCCTAAATGGACCAGGAACTCTAGTCACATGTCTCTGGTATCTTAGAGGCAAATCATCTTTCCCAGTATCTGGGATGTCTATGGTCAACCTCTCCAGGTTGTGTTCCACCTCTGTGAGGGCCTCAACTGCATCAGTCTATGGTGGAGTTGCTGATATAGGTTGTGCTTCTCGTATATCAAAATGACGAAGCACCGCTGGTCATGTTGGGCCAACATTTGAATTAAAATGTTTTTTATTATCAATAATGGATGATAAAAAATAAAATAAAAATTATAAAACATAAAAACTCAAAATGAGACTTTTTACCTAACACATCCTACTGTGCTCCAAGGGGGAGTGTTGTGTTGGGGTCACCCCTAAAATCAACCCCTGCATAAGGGAAGTCCCCAATCATGAATATATGGCTTCTCATCCATACAAAAAAAATGAGATGTATATCGAACCACGGGACCGCCATCACCGCCATGGCGAGCCATCAGCGAAACCCATCGCAACATGCGACGATCCTTTGGTCCCGTCAGATCCACTAATAGTCGCTGAAGTACAAGGAGAAGGATTCTCTCTATGGCAAAATATATGAGAATGGCACCACAGCTGAAGTTATTTAACCTACCATTATTTGCTCGCGTGAGCTGTCCTATCATATTGACTAGTACTCCTTCGCACCAGTTTAATAGTGTTCCATCGAAACACTCAACAATCATTTGCATTTGTGCTTTGGTATCCACATGAGGAGCCACATTTACACATAATCGAGTGAATGTGAAAGAAATGATTTTTAGGTCAAGTCGTTCGATGGTATTTATATCAATTTGACCATCCTTCAATTGTGAATCATGTGTGCAATATTGCACCATATAGGAAGCAGTAGGTAATCCTCCTCGTCATGTGTCAAACAAGGAAATGTCTCTTCTCCTTCGGGGCAAACTGGTGAGGAAAAAAATATCCTCTGCCTCAATCATGAGCCTCTGATCCCCGATTATGAAATATTATTCCTGGACATCCCAGGCATTAACCAACGAGGTCATGAGCTCCACTTGGGCCTTCATTTCTTATATAGACAAAAATTTGTATAAACCACAATTCTTTAACACCTGAAGCATTGTTGGCATATCACCGGCTTCATTATCATGCGATTCATGCTTGCGTTCTCTCCACTCAAGCATGGTTGTTTCAAATTTCCTACAAAAAATGATTTAAAAACATTAGAAAACTTTTGAGAGAAATTATATCAATTTTTATGGAAAGAAAACTATTTTTTGAAAACCCCACGAAACTTGCGTGGTTTTCTTTTGTAGACAATGCATTTTTGTGCATGATCTACGTATAAAAAATGCGGTAGCATAGTGATTTTTTGTGTTAAAAATCATCGGGGTGCGCAGGTTTTATCAGAAAAAAACTAATCACCCCCAAGGGTGGATTCTAAAAACATTTTTTCTCCAAAAAAAATAATCTGAAAGCTTAAAATTAAAAAGTAAACATATAGAATGAAAGATAATGAATAAATTAAAAACTTGGAACTGACGGTTCATAAAATGGTTTTTCGGTCCTCTCGATTCAGCTTCAGAAGATCTATGGTAAAAACTCCTTTTTAGTGCTCTGGAAAGCAAAGGGTAAAAATGACTTGTTCTTTCCACTTTCTATAGGTTTTCATGAATAAAATAATATTATTTTATTTATTTTGACCTTTAGAAGTTCAAATTTTAAATATTTTTACCATGATTGAGAACAAGTTATTATAATGTTCGAGTTCTTGTGCAGAGAACATGTTATGTTTAAAAACGAATCATTTTGACGACATAGTAAACTTTTATCACTTTTTTCAGACTTCAAAAAATGCGAATATGTGAAACCATGGAGTCCTCTTTAAATCCATTTTTAGACTCTCTAACCATGAAAATATTGTTGATCACTTGACTATTTGAACTCCTTGAAATAAATGAACAATCATATATTCAGTATAAGTTTGCCCCTTTTCCGAACTGAACTAGACTAATTAAGAAAAAGGAATATTTTTACTAAGCATGGTCAATAGATTCTCTCCTACATAATTTTATCCTTCTTTGGGTTTGAGATACTAAACTTATGAAAAATAAAATTATGGAGATTACTTATGGTTTTTTTCTAACTCCCTAAAACTAAAAAAAACCCAGTTAATCCCATACTGGACTCGTTAAAATTAAACAATGCATGACCTGTCGATTACAATGGGACCGAACCACTTCTTCTTAGGGTTCGTTAAAGTTATTGAGATGGAATCATCTGAAGGATGAGCTTACACAACAAGAAAATGTTATCCTCCTCAAGCTTGACAAAAATAAAGAGGTACTTGCCAGTAATGGTGGGGGGGAAACTGAGAAAAAGAATCCATATTTTAAACATGTTTTAAAAAGCATCTGTCACTTGTGAACACGACACTTTGTCACACTCGTGTCTGGGTTGGGTAATCCTTTTTCTTACAGTTAATCAAACCTCATTAAAAGACTTCAACCATTTTTTGGTATTATCTTTATGTCAAATGATGCCAAGTCATTTATAGTGTCGTTATGTGTTCAAGAGAAAGTTCAACTTCAATTCACTATGCATTGCAAATATTTTTCTTCATTCGTATTGACCATCCTGAGTCAATCCTTGCAAAATAGTTCTTCAAAACTTGACATAATTATTTTTTTTCATAGGCCCTGATGCATGGATCACTTCCTATCGACTTCACCTCATTATCTAGGAAGTTGATCTAGAAATCCTATCAGTACCTTGAAATCTGCATGCCCTATGGCAAGTTTCTCACCTTCAACGACATGTTTTCATCATTGGCCTTCAATCAAATGACTCTATGAGTGTTCTATTGCAAATAATTAATTCAAATTTCATATATTATACTGGGGTACTTTGAGAGCCATTTTCATTACTGGTGGTTTCTCTCACACTTGTTAATAGTTTTCATCACTGACTGGTAATCAAGTGGTTTCTACCATGTTCAACTTCAAAAAAATCAATCGCATGGATAGATTCGTACTAGTTCGAGAAGTGGAAATCAAGACCCTGTATCCAGTTTCAACCATCTAGGTTGCAGGGTGTTATGTTTTCATGATACATTATACTAATTCATAGTAGATGGTTGTGTCCATGCTGTGTCTATTATTGATGTAATTCTAGGTCACATATGTACCATAACATATAGTTAGTTTTGATCTAAGTATGAGAATGCCTACATCAGTGATGATTATATATTTGCATTGAATGTTTCTTATAGGTTTTTGATCGATGTCTCAGACCCAATCCTTGAGAAGAAAAAGCACTTCACTCTCTTGAAATATTTTCTCAAACTTCGCACTTTAGGGGGCAATCTGTTACACGTCATTTTTTCACCATGACATTTGACTATCAATATAAATCTATCACCATCCATATACATGATTCCTTAGAATTCAAAACATTTATATTCCTTAACCAAGTCTTTGGAACTAGGAAAAATCTTTTAAAAATTATGAAAGGTTACCTGTGTACTTTTTGCAGTCACTTCCTGTGCATGCGTTGATATTCCTACCTTTATCTATCGACATATGCACTCTATTTTCCCATTTTTGGCTCGAGGGGTCCTGACCCAGGTTCGAAGGTTAAGGTTTGCCAACAAACCCCTATACTACTGGCCCTTTCGGTAGTGACCTGCTTGCATAGGCCAAAGTCTCACCCGAAGCAGTATGGGAGGGTGCTAGAACCAAGTTTCTGCACCCTAAGAGAGAGCAGGTAAGTCAAACAGAGCTATGTTCCCAGCTTATCAACTTTGCATTTAACAGATCTAGTTACAGACTTATATCACAGAGCTCATATCTACGAATTACCTTCGCATCCAAGTGCATAATACCAATCTATCAGTACAAAAACTATAATCACAGAAATCAACAGATCATAGATTCATATAATAGGAAAAAGTATACTCCCGCAGCTATAAAACAGATCTATTCACAAGTTCGCTAATCAGTATAGTTCACAATTAACAAAGATATTATTATTCATAGATCTAATCATCACTTTCACATCAGCAATATCACATGTAATATCATAAACGCATGAACAATAGATCACAAGAATACTCTGTATTATAACAAAGACAAATCTGTAGCAACAACAGATAACCAACAGTAAGTGTAATAGATCCAATAGTTTGCATAAACAGTAATACATAAACTCGGATAATGCAGAGATACTCTAACCATATTCGCATATATTAGCTTCCAAACCCAATACAATCCAACACAGCCTACGCACACAATCAGCAGGGTCTGCACATAGCAGGATTGAGGATCTCCACGCACACAGCCAACAGGAGTCCTTACCCTAGCAACCCAAGTAGATCTAACGATTTGCAACTATCATCAATCTCTATTCTTTCCTACCTAGGACTCAAAAAGGTTCATCTATTTATATCGATTTAGCTTACGCATCCAATGGTCTATGAACCGTGGTTTGCAAACTCTTTGTCTACCCTTGACCTGTTACAATGCATTAGGGGCTTTGACCCACCCTAAAACCCCTACGTTGGACTAATTAAGGTCAAAATATACAAAGTTTATACAAAATTCACAGCTTTAAGAGACCTTGTTCCAACAATCCCCCAACACAATCTTGTGACCCATCCCAAGTCATTGTGATGGTGTGGTCTCCACCTATGCCTGCAACAATCTGATCTCCTCGGCTAATGGAGGTAGCACGCCTTCACTCTGAGCAGCGGCATTATGTGTGATGTCGAGCAACTTTTCTGAAATCAGGCCTTTCATCGCGACGGTTACACTCTCCAAATTCTGGTTCAGCTTCTTAACCGCGACATCAACATCTTGTGAAATCTTGAGGGCATCAGCATCCCATGGCTTCAAGCGGTCACCGAGGGCCTTCTTCTTTTGCTAAATTTCATCAATATAAGCTTGGAGGGCATGACTGGTGCACAGCCATGTCAAACGATGAGCATGAACTAAAGTGGGCATGGTGGCTTCCAACGTCTTGAACTCTTCTTCTTTCTATAGTAGGTACTAGTTGATGCCACGCAAGATCAGGTCACGCTGGACCTTGGTCCATAGCTGCATGGCCATTTCTAATAATTGGGCACCCTGCGCAATTTTCCCTGTAATGTTGTTCGTAGCCACAATGAATAGCGCAGTTCACTGGGCCCGTACATCTGGAGATGTTTCAGGCTGCAACTTAGCCTGGAGGTCGGCGATCTACTACTCCATTCATGCCTTGACCATTTGAACTTCCTCCCGGGAGGCCTTGAGTGCTGCAACCAACCTTTCAACCTTCGCCTAAGGGGTGTCTGTGGTCAGGATCTCTACGGTAACATCTGCGCAAAGTTGGTGAATCACGTTTTCGAGCTACGTGTGCTTCGCAGTGGCAAGGCACACCTCAACATTCTTTGCATCAATTATCTATTCAACCACTCCAAGCTGTTGGTGCACTTTTTGGTCTTGATGGTGAATTTCCTGAAATACAGAGGTGAAGAGACCCTACAAGGCCTTCTGAGATAGCCTAGCTAAATTCAGCTGGACTTTTGTACTGGCCTAGAATTAAATTCCCGGGTCGGGTGGAATTATCACAAGGGTTGCGCCAGGTAGAAAGCAAAGGCAGATTTCATCTGTAACTAATGCTATTCTATCGACGGCTAAAGGTGTGCATACCTGAGTCACACTGGTATGCAATGTATATCTCTTCAGCTGTAGCGTACAGAGCTCGGCCTGGATTGTGTCAAATGCAGCTTTCTACTGCTCCTCTAAGGCTACCCATCTGTCCTCCGTGGCCAGAGTGACCATATCAATGAATTTGTTCAAGGTCTCCATCAGTCAACATGAATGTCTCGTCGCGTTCCATCCGTTGAGAGCCTGCTTCTTGCGAGGCGTTTTGACAGGCTCGCTTGTTCGCTTCGTCTTGCTGTGTGGCGAGGTCCTCCGTTTACTCATCTAGTCCTTCTGTACCTAGGTATGGCTGTGAATCTACCTGAGTCTCCACCTTTACGTCCTTCTCAAGGGTTTTATTCTGCTGCATATCCTTTTGTACGGCTGCGCCCATGTGTTGTATGGTACTCTTGGCCGCACCTCTGGTATCCTTGATGACGACAGGGGGGGTGACTTTTGATTTGTTGGTTCCTTAGACACCCTTCGCACCAGTTTTAAAGTCAATCTTCCAGTTACGAGGCCAGAGCACAATGACATTGTCAAATTCTTCATTTGCCACCATATAAGGGAGCTAAGTCCAGGCTTTACTATTGTGTGCTTTGATCTGGACATTGTGCATAGTGATCTAAAATTCCGCAATACCCTTGTATCTTTCATACACGGCAGGGGACAACTGTGGTTAGGAGTTAATGGCTGCGGCCAAGCTACTCTGAAAGAGGACCCAGAAAACTTGGTTGTCCTTGAGACGTATCCAATCCTTAGAATCCCATAAGTGTGTATAGCGAGCCCCTTCGCACATGTCCGAGGTAAGCTCAGGGAGGACTGATTCCACAGGGGCCTCCTAGGAAACCAACACTATAAGGAATAGTAACCATGAATAGAAAAAGGTGCGGCCCTGCTCCTGGGACTTGCGGACATTAGTAAAAAAATAATCACACAAATATTGGGCCTAGTTAAAACATACCCCTTTCCCGCATTGGCTTGCTAACTAAATTACATAGGCTGGGACACAGGTGACCTGACATTTTCTCATCATTTTTCACGCCAAAAACATCGTGCCCAACTGCATGCCTTGGTCACTGACGGACTTGATTATAAAACCCCGAGTATTGTGCTCCACATGGTAGGTCTTACGCACATACTCAACAATCTTCGCCTCATAATTTTTACCCATGTGCTCCAGAGGGTTGGGGCCATCCATGGGAAGGCTAGTAATTATGTGAACCAACGCAGTGTCGATGGGGATCCTATCCTGGATCCACAGGTATCCATCTTGAATTAGGGCAAGAAATTGTCAAGCTAGCTAGTCTGTGACATTGTAGTGGCCGAAGTGTGGCATCCTTAGCAAGTTCAGGAGCCCAAACCCAGCCAATCCACGCACCCAACGCTGAGGAACAATTTTGATCCCATCATCTACCTAAATCATGTCAAGGTATAATCCAGGCGCTAGCTTAGGGAAGGCTTCCAAATTGGCCAAGTCGTGATCATCAAATTTGATCTCGTGAAGCTTCCCAACAGGTTCACCAATGATAGGGACCTCTCTTGGGGTCAGTGGCATCTGAAAATAAGTGATTAGGCCATCGAGGTTCTTCGGCGTGCGCATTGAGGTCCTGCGCGGTCAAACGAAGGGAGATAACCAGTTGATCGGGCCGGCAGGCTGGGCCTCCTCCTGAGCAGCACACGCCTGGGGTGTCTCCTTCGAGGATTTTATGTTCTGCAGGGAAGTACAGGGCTTTCCCCTGACCCATTTCGCGGGTTTCGAGGGTTTCCCTGAGCCTTCTTCTTTTTCCTTGCCCTTCTTTTTTACTGGGGTGTAGAAAAATTCTTCAGCCTCAGACTCAATCTCCACCACTTCCTCAGTGCCTTGTTCCGTCGAGATTACTGGTTTCGAGGGTTCAGCAGGATTTGTAGCCGTCATCCTAGCATGAAAGAAAAACTCGAGATTTCTACTGTTAGAGGGAGCAGGTTGCTCAGACATGAAAGAGATGTTATAGGCACAGAAATTCTTACAGCACAAATTCATACAGGAAAAACATGTGAAGTACGAGCTATTCAACTGATACAGAACCCTTGTCTAATCTAGCCCACCTATTTTATAGCTTTGGAAATTGCCCAACAGTAGGGTAGACTTCACCTGGAACTTAACATCAAGTAAACGGTAAAAAATATCCAGAAATCGCCTCATTAAATGCCAGCCGCCCGCCCCATCTAACGGTAATTTTTTCTTTTTACCCGATTTGACTGTTCCAATGGCTATTTTTCGGTGCACTCAGCATACCCCTACACTCCCAGCACACCCTTGTGCTTTGAGCATACCTCTTGCACTCCCAGCGCATTGACTACAGTCTGATTCTATTCCTTCCAAATGTAATTCTACGTCACCATAGCCCAACCTCCAAGATCTTTCGTGCCATTACCTTGCCTGCGTAGTGACCTCGTGCTATGCCTTTGTGAGCTTTTGCCGAGATAGTGTGCCTTTCATGATCCAGAATGTATCTGCGCAACACTTCATCAACGCCTAGTTTATATAAATGTCCTGCGATAATGGTAAAATCCACCACCCGGGTAACCAACTCCTCCTTTTGTGGTGCCGAGTATTCTGTAATTTCCATGCCTATAGTTAGGAACTGAATGATATCAGTGAAGTGTGCATCAACGACCTTAATGTCGAATAGTTGCACATTAGGAAATCCTTCCTCCAAGTTGGTGGGTTCTGTGCCCATCTCAATTCGGGACAAGTGATCTGACCCAGAATTCAACTTTCGTGGCTTGAATATGATTTAAAAATCATATACCTGAAGCAGCAACAACCATCTGCAGATTCCCCCCCCCCCAACACAGGCTTATTCACCAAGTACTTTAAATCTAAATGATCTGTAAACATCATAAAGTGTCTTCTTAACAGATAGTGCCGATGCTTCTATAGTGCATAGACCATGTCCAACCCTTCCTTCTCCATGGTGGCATAATTGTGATCCGCATTCAGGATTTTTTGACTAGAAAATGCGATTGGGTGATCAATGTCTCCGGCGCGAGGCTGTGTAAGGACTGCTCCCAGGGCAATCCCTGAAGCATCAACATGAACATGAAATACCATTGCCCAATCAGGAAAAATAAGAATAGGTGCAGATACCATCTTTTCCTTGAGTGGATCAAAGCTCTTCTAGCACTCTTCATCCCAAAAGAATGAAACATGCTTTTTAAGCAGCTTTTCTAAAGGTGTTGTGATCAATGCATATCCATGAATGAATTTTATGTAGTAGCCCATATGTCCAAGGATTGAATGCAGTTGTTTCTTAGTCGTAGGCACTGCCAGATTGATGATAACTGCCACTTTTATAGGCTCCACCATCAACCCTTGTCGACAAACTATATGTCCGAGCAAGATCCCGAAGGTTACAAAGAAGATACATTTCTTGATATTCAGGGAAATTTGGTGTTTCCGGAAAACGTCCAACATCATGCACAGTTTCAAAATGTGTGTCTTTACTAAGCTGAAGACAGTCAAATCATCAAAATATACTTGTAGAAATTTGTGGATGAATTCCTTGAACACTTCAACAACTACCCGTGAGAAGATAACAGGGTCATTCTTGACTCCAAACGGCTTTACGGTATACTAGAAGGATCCCAATTCAATGGAAAATGTAGTTTTCTGCGATCTTCTTGTGTGATTCTGATCTGATGGTATCCTGAGAAACCGTCAGTGAATGAGTACACTTCCTGGACTCCTACGCTATCCAGTATCTCATCATAGAATGGTGTCGGAAAGGGGTCATGTATGCAGGCGTCATTTAGCTTGCATAAGTCCACACAGATTCATATTTCTCCCTTTGTTTACTTTTCCTGAACCACCATTGGACTTACCCAATCTGATTACTCGACCAACTCAATAATACCTATAGCAAGAATTTTATCGATTTCTTCCTTAACCTTCTGCTTATACTTGGGGTTCAGCTGATAAGGCCGCTACTTTACAAGCCACACATCTGGTTTTAGCATGATGCGCATAACCCCTAGGTCCCCCGTGATCCCTTTGAGCTCCAAAAACTTGGTTGGGAATAAGTCTTGATATTCTGTGAGAAATTCATAAACTTTGATTATAGTGTCATCATCCCAGTAGTCCCCAATTTTAGCTAAATTAGGCTGCTATGTTGTGCCAATGTTGACTTCCCGCAGTTTCAGAGGCTTTGTCACATCCACAGTCTGCAATAGAGGCCCCGCAACTGCATGCTCCCCCTCTAATTCTGGGATAGAGACATTGCGTGTATCCTCATCGCACTCTTCTATAGTTATATTGCAACAATTGACAATATCCTACATCTGCTTTTCCCATGTGGGTATTTTGTATGCTGCGTAGGGGCTGGATTCACCAAATACAAAGGTATCAATATCCTGCAGAGCTTCATCACGCGCCTCTGATCCTCCTATTAACCCAAATTTCCCCAAAAATTCATCCTTTAAGGTTTCCCACTGGTGGGTGCGTTGATGTAGCTCCACATATAGGTACCATGAGATGGGAATTGGTCCCAAGGAATGAATAAACAAGTGAACCCATTCTTTTGTAGTACGATCACACCATTTCTCCATCCAGGCAAACAAATGTTTGTGCGGATTCCCTGGGCTAAGAAATGTCTTGACACGCAAGTCAACTAGAGGCTCAAATCATAGGACCATCATATCCCAACATTCCTCCCATTCCTAGACCGCCCCCTTATGTGTGTCCCACCATCTTGCAAGTGTTGCGTACATGGCTAGATTAAGGGCCCATAACCTTCGTTCTATAGGCACCTCAATTTCGAATGTTCACAAAAACTCTTTTATACTAACGGAACCATCAAAGTAGGGAAATTCTCTTACCTCTGAAGAATCTATGCTGTGAAATACCCTTGCAATTCGTAGGCAGTGCAAAGCAGACACATCATGCAACCAATTTTGCCAATTTTCCATTTCCTTGTCGGAGTCAGAGAAGCATTCGCTATCTCTCTCCCAGCAAAGAATACCATCAGTTATAGGATTGATCCAGTCTTCATCTCTCGTAGTTAACTTATAGACGTGATCCACCTCTTCTTCCTCACGCACTAGTTCTGTATAGATTTCTCCTTATGTAGGGTCTAGTGGTACAATCACCCGTGTTCCTTCATTTTCGAACACCATGCTTCTTTTCTTCAAATTGATAATACCGCCCATATAAATGGCCCAGTCCAATCCTAGGAGTGCCAAGTAAGGGTCTGCATCTTCTACAATTTGAATGACTTCAAAGTCAGCCCAGACCTTAACTCCTATGATATCTACTAAAATATTTTATAGTCTCCCCAATGGGATGATCCTCTGTTGGTTGGCCATGTGCAGCTGGATAGTGGACCATTCCAACTTAGGTTCTCCCATTCGTTGCCAAGTTTGTTTAGGAAGTATGTTCACATCTGATCCTAATTCTAGAATGACTTGATCCATCTCTTACTCACCAATCTATGTGGTCAACCGCATCTCCCTACCAGTGTGTCTCTTATGCTTATATATTTTGTGCACATCCTTAATTTCCATAGCTAGGTTTTTTTTTTCTGTGCAGTTGTCTATCAAGGCTTGGAGGTTTTCTACAGCCCTTTGGTTGCGTAACAGCTTCATACATGCCTAGAGGAATGGTTTGGCCTCATCATCTGCTTTAGGGTTCGCAGGGGCGTGAGGAGTAGGTGCCTCGGCCTTAGCAAAATATTGGCAAGCTATGACAAAGGTTTCCTTTTCTTTCTGTAAGTCCAACCCTTCTTGTTTAACAACTGCTTTTCGGATGAGAGGCTCCGCCTCAACCTTCTCCATAGCTCCTCCAGTGGCCATGCCACTGCGTGTTAGAGCATTAACACTTGGTCCTTCATCTCAAGGTTTCGCCTTGACCCTTTGTGCATTCTGCGTAGGTGTCTGCTGCTTCTCCTGCATCTTAGCCATCAGAATCAGGCAATCTTCAATCACATGATCTAGTTGTCTACAATATCTGTAGGATTGTCTCGGAGGGTTCTCGCAGTCCCTTGCAAAGTGCCCTATTTCTCCATAGTTATAGAAAATTAGTTGTCCTCTCCCTCTACCTGCGCTTCCACCTCGGCCCCCTCCCCTACCCCTAGTTGGGGAGCCACCTATTCCTGAGGGGGATCTTGGTGAGGACGGATCCGACTGTACCCTATATAGATTTCCTCGATCTGTCATCATATCATATGTCTTACAATTCCATTCATCATGGCCTACAGATTTACAGAACCTACATCATTGTTGCTTTATTTATGGGACATATGTGGCAAGGTGGGTGCAGTGGTTGGTATCGTTCCACCCAGCAACGTGACAATCATCGCACCAAAGCACTAGTCCACTTGATCCTATAGCTTCCCTAGGTTGCAACGAACTGCGCCCCCAAGCCTATATGTAGTTTGCTAACAGATGGTAGTTATCCTTGGTGTGTCCATTCACCCTGCATCGTATGCACCATATTTCAGGGCTAGCCTCCGTTCCTCACTCCTTCTGCAGATTCTGGATCTCCATATGCATTTCTTCTAGCTGGCCTTCTATCTACTGCATTCCTAACTGGGTATCATCTCTTGGTGCAACTTCTAGAATCATCGCAATTTCCAAGGCCTTTTCCTGCGATTCAATGGCTTGATGTCCTATTGAAACACGCAGGTGGGGCAACAGCATAACAATGAACCACTCCGCGTGCTGTCTGTCATCATACAGAAATCCTCCTTCTCTAATTACCTTCTGTAACCATTGGTCAGCCTCCCATACGGATTCAGACGGTCCTTGCTTGAAATCCTTCAAATCATTCACTATCTGTGAGTAGGACTTGGGATTTTTGAACTATTGTTTCAAAAAATTCTTAATTTCTTCAATGGTTGCATTTGAATGTTGGTTTATGTATCCCATATACCAGTCCAAGGCCCTTCCTTCAAATGCAAGGGATAGCTGCGGCCTTTTTACTGCATCACTAGCTATGTTCTATGCAGTCCATACTGATCCTGCGACAAACCAAAACCAATCCATATATTCATCTCCTATGCCCTTAAAGGTGGGTAACTTCATGTGCGATGGAATATCATCTTCTGGTGGTGGAGGCAGTGAGTTCTTACCCCTACGAGGGTTCGACGGTGGCCTATACAGAGAGCTATACGGAGCAGAATTTCTTACTAGACTGTTAATTAGTTCTGTAATACTTACCACTGCGCATTGTTCCCTCACTTTGATCGGATCTCATTCACTCTGTGTGGCTGCACAAAATTCTCTTTTCGCACAGTAATATCTTAATCAGCAATGGTAAGGTTTTCTAAAACTTACCCCGGAAACCCTTGAAGAACCTTCACTTTACTTAAGAATAGGAGACGAATTGATCAATGGAAAACTCTATCACAAACCCTCCTAACACACTGTCCACCCAGTGATCTACCATATGAGTGATGGTGTTATTATTCTTTTCTAACTACTGGATCAACTCTAGAGTCCACTTCGTGAACCGTTCATCCTTCCAACACTTCTGGAAATCTACGAGCCTTGCAAGCCACTCTTGAAGCTCGGTGGCAAATGTCACAAAGAAAATTTCGTATATCTCTATGAAGATGTACTTATTCTTCCACTTTTCCGTCGTCAACTTTGTGCTGCGATTCTCTTTTATCGCAAATTCCTGAATTTGTTTTTCGAACCACTCTTCAATTTCTTTCTTCTCAGGTTTTCAATATTCTCTTGGCATTACCTGATCTCTCTCTCAAAATGCTCCCGGTCCTAGCAACGGAACCATTTGTTGGCTCGAGGGGTCCTGACCCAGGTTCGGAGGTTAAGGTTTTCCAACAAACCCCTATACTACTGGCCCTTTCAGTAGTTACCTGCTTGCGCAGGCCAAAGTCTCACCCGAAGTAGTATGGGAAGGGGTTGGAACCAGGTTTCCATACCCTAAGAGAGAGCAAGTAAGTCGAGCGGAGTTGTGTTCCCAGCTTATCAGCTTCGCATTTAACAAATATAGTTACAGATTTATATTGCAGAGCTCATATCTACTAATTACGTTCGCATCCAAGTGCGTAATACCAATCTATCAGTACAAAAACTATAATCACAGTAATCAACAAATCATAGATTCATATAATAGGAACAAGGATACTCCCGCAACTATAAAACGGATCTATTCGCAGGTTTTCTAATCAATATAGTCCACAACTAATAGAGCTATTATCAGTCATAGATCTAATCAGCACTTTCGCATCAGCAATGTCACATGTTATCATAAACACATGAACAATAGATCACAGGAATACTCTGTATTATAACAAAGAAAGATCCACAACAACAACAAATAACCAGCAGTAAGTGTAACAGATCCAACAGTTTGCATCAACAGTAATACATAAACTCAGAGAACGCAAAGATACTCTAACTAGAGTCGTATATATTAGCTTCCAAACCCAATACAATCCAACACAACCTGCGCACACAACCAGCATGGTATGCACACAGCAGGACTAAGGATCTTTGCACACACAGCCAGTAGGAGTCCTTACCCTAAGAACCCAAGCAGATCTAACAATTTGCAACTATCATCAATCTCTATTCTTTCCTACCTAAGACTCAAAAAGGTTCATCTATTTATACCAATTTAGCCTACGCATCCAATGGTCTACAAACTGTGGTTTGTAGACTCTTGGTCTACCCTTAACCCGTTACAATGAATTAGGGGCTTTGACCCACCCCAAAACCCTTGCGTTGGACTAATTAAGATCAAAATATGAAAAATTTATGCAAAATTCGTAGCTGTAGGAGACCCTGTTCCAACACCCATAAAACCTGCATACCTTGTTTAAAAGAAAGTAAAAGCAAAAATTAACTTCTAAAAGCATAGTTGGGTGCGTATTCTTCCAACTAAAAGCCTCTTAAGTCACACAAATTCGAGCTATATCCCTCCAATCATGGAACTTATCCCAATGGATGAAGGAACCCTAATCACTTCATTAGAGGATATCATCCCTCTATTGATGGATCTGACACCTCCTCAATTTCTTCTATAAATTAAGCTGAAACTTCAGGGTTAGGGGTAGATTGTAGATGGTATATTTTACATATCTACACATTATATTTCACTAAAGATAAACCTATGCTGGTCATTCTAGAGAGGAAATCTTGTCAAATCAAGGAGCACGATTGTGAAGGCATATGGGAGAAATCTGTACGACATCAAGGCTCAGGTTGTAAGATTTCTATTTATACTATTGATAATACATATGGATACATTTTTCTCATTGTGTATTTTTTAGATTGATTAAAATAATGAAGATTCTTAATCTCCTTGATCATTAAGTTAAACTCATGTTTGTATTATTATATATTGTAGGTGCTTTTGATTCTTTGCATGTTTGTGGTTACAGGTTCTTCTCAGAATTGAAGGACTTATCCGGGACAAAGGGTAAGGTATACATCAAACATGTCGTTGAAAGGTAGGATAATTACCCTCTCTCTTCCAAGTTTTGATAATATGAATGTTAATAGTTTAGGGAAAGATATATTCAAATGGTTGTTGTTTTCTAGTTATCTGTTGGGATACTAGGGATATGGATCTTATCCGCAAGAGGGATTTATCTAGAAAACAACTAAGTGGATGAAATTCCTTTGTAGTCTCCCTATGAATCTATACTCCCTCTAATCCTACAAAACATCCACTCATTCACTCTGCTTTCCCTCTCAGAAAGTGATGCTACTAAACATGTGTCCTTCCAAAGTTAGTCTCAACTCAACTCAACTCTTCAAGTTTACTCATCCTCTTGGGTTGAACAACTCAAGTGCACATAGATGCACTTTTGAATGTGAAACTCTACAACACAATTAAGATTCTATCTCACAATCAACCTCCCATCAACATGGAGCTATCTCATCCAAGCCAAGGCACTCCCTACCAAGGAACTTGAACTATCTCAACAAACTTTGACAAATCAATGAAAGTCCATTATTAGAAATTTTCCAAACAACATATTTTTGGGCACTAATTTATCCACAAATACACAAAAACTCATATCCAATCTCATAATCAAACCAATCAAGTATGTATATCCATGTTCTCTACTTAACCTTATGCTCCATGTCTATCCAACTATAAGTTGGAAACACTGTTGCTTCATGCAATAGTCTCACATCTCTCTCCTAGAGCTGATAAGTGTGCACAATATGATTTAACTTCCCTTTAAAGTGTCTCTACTACCATGTTGAAATTACCTATACCCCAGGTTTGTTTTATGTCTAAACTAACATAAACAGAAGGAAAATACAACAAAAATATAACAATAGTGAAATCAACAATAGTACACGGAATTATATGGCCCAAAGCAGTGTCTTATTAGTCCATTAATAAAACAAACATTAGGACCACGTACCAAGGATCATGTACCTTTAGAAACCCTGATACAAACTATTATACATAATTTCCAAAAACTAGGGCTAAGGCCTAATCCCGCAAGCCCTCATCTACCCAAATATAAATACAAAATAAATTCAGCAAAATACCCACTCACCTCGGGTGAATCCTTTAACGCACTAACATCAATAATATGTTGTCCTCATTTTAGCCTAGTTCCTTCTGTTGTTGTAAACTTCTTTTATCTATTTCCTACTCTAAAAAATGTCCAATTGTCATTCTTTGTCATTCAACCCCATAAAAAACCACTGTTAATCCTACCTTCTGGCCATAACCCTCCTTTTCTAGGCTAGGTAAACTTCAAATAGGTCTGTTCCTAGCTGATATAGCCTCCAAACCACAAAAAATAGCCTCAAATATTTAGATCTTACCTAAGATATGCTATTCTATCCCTATGGATTGTTTCTTCATGCCCTGGTCTACTTTCCTTTCTTGGCTTGCTACAAAGGAAACCATTCTCTTTATAAATCTAATGTGGCAAAGTATATTACAATTTGGCCCTTATGATGAGACCTCAATTATTCTACTCCATCCCCCAATCCCTTAGATCAATCCCTTGGAATCCTGTTGCAAAAAATATTTTTGTGTGGACCTGCCTATGGTTTTGTGCATGGGTTTGCACATGGTTTTGGGCATGATGGTTTTCTGCCCATGGTATTTTTTTTCGATCGGGTCAAGGGAAATACAATTATGTTCTAATCCAAGGTTAATGGATTGGGGTTAATAAATGCTTCGGCATTTATATATATGTGTCGTAACATTGGAAGGAATATAATAAAAAATAAATCTGGTAGTCCCGGTATTAGGATCTAGGGAAAAATATTTGTGTATTTTTGTTTTATGTTTTATGCTCTCGCGATTGTTTATTTTTTGTTTTAAGATTTCGTTTGCAAATAATTTTTGTACAGGGTTAAAACCTACATTTGGTATCAGAGTTGTTTCGACTTCAAGGGGATGCTTTGCTGCTGAGGGTTTTTTGCTCTGGCCCGTGGTAGACCCTATTCAGTGGGAAATTTGCGGTATCAATTATTGTGATGAAATAATATGGAGAGAAGTGGAAAGATAAAGATCGAGAAATTTAATGGTCATATTTTCGAGTTTTGGAAGCTCAAGATGGAGGGACTGCTAGTGGATAAAGATTTTTGGATTGCAGTAGATCCGGGTACTAAACCAACGATCATGTCAAATGAAGAGTGGGAAAATTTGTATCAAAAGGAAAATAACACAATATGGTTGTGTATATCAGATTCAGTATTTTTGAATGTATCTGGGGAAGCTACAATGAGGGATTTGTGGGAAAATTTAGGGACGTTGTACCAATTTACATCTCTGGTGAATAAATTGTTCCTGTGGAAAATGTTGTATAGCCTGAGGATGAAGGATGGAGACTCAGTGACAGAGCATCAAAACACCTTCGATATTGTGGTAAATCAATTGTCATCTATTGATATTAACATCTCATATAAAGAAAAGTGCAACAATTTGTTGTGTTTTGTAACATATTTGTGGGATAGTTTGGTTATTGCAATAGGTAGCAATACAACTACCTTGAATTTTGATGAAATTGTCTTAACCTTGTTGTTGGAGGAAATGAGACAATAAAATATGGAGGGAAAAAATGGAGAAGCCTTGTATCTACGAGGACAGTCCCAGAATATATGTAGAAATTATACAAGATGCATTTATATTACTGGACTCCCCTGATCTAAAAATTTAATCTTATGTTAAATACAGAATCCTTCCACTTAATTCTTTACGGAAATTAAATCGCCAATTGCAAAACACATATGAAGCGAATCAATCGCACATAAACACAATGGTTTAACGAGAAATCTTAAAGCTAAAAACCCCAACTATCATATATTATGTATATCAATGGAACATGTAACAATCTCATACAAAGCTTAGTACATCAAGCTCTCTGTACAATCACAATCATCACACATTGTCATGCCGAGATTTTCATATCTATGCACCAATTTCTTGCCTCCTGACAGCCTACCTCCACTGCGCAATTCCTGCTGAAGAAGACCACTGAATGAATTCAATCTTGCCTTGCCATGACTGCGCAATCCTCATTGGCAACTCCAATGTGTGTTAGATGCATTGAATGCATCACTATAGTCACAAAAGATAGTCCATCTCACCCTTTCATTTATCTCTCCACTGGGTCTCCACTGGAACTGACATGCAAGTAGTTAATTGTTGTATTTGTTTAGTTTCAAGTGAGTCTCTAGTTGTGAATTAATTAAATAATTAACTCACTAAACTCTCACTAGTGTATCTTCAGTTAGAACTAGATACAACTAGCACAAATGAGTTTAACTCACTTAACTGAGCTAAACTAAATAACAACTCCCATAATTACTCTTCCAACTCTGTCACAACTTGCGACTATCAATTATAACTGATTCCTCCATGCACGAGTCACCAACCACCCTAGGAATTGCATAATTCCTTCAGCCCACTGATTTTCCAAATATGTTCACTGAAATAAAGTTCTCCAAGAGAATAAGTTGATATTTATTGTTGGATTATTATTAAGGGCTAATAATAATCAACATGCATCTATTTTTAGATTAGCGTTCTATAAATAGACTTCGCCAAATCTTCTAAAAATAGGAATTCATCTAAAGATAGAATTTTCTCAACCATCTAGAATCAGCATCCTACTAACTTCAGAATATGCTCACCATTCTAAAAATAGACATACACCTAAAAATAGCCTGCGGGCCCCACTTAGTGAAGGTTCTTAATTTTCACTAAGCTCATCATCTTGTTGAATCTCAACACTCCCTCTCAACAAAATAGGGATTATCATTCACCCCGATCCTATCTCTATGGTATTCGAATTTTCTCTTGGTGAGTGCCATCATCAGAATATCTACATCCTGATCTTCCGTAGGAATGTACTTAAGCAACATGATCTTCCGCTGCACACAATCTATGATATGATGATACTAGATATCTATATTCTTAGATATATCATGAAACACATGATTAATCGAGAGTTTAATGCAACTCTGATTATCACAATGTATCACTGTAGGATCTAAAAGAGAATCGAACAAACCAACCAGGATCTTCCTCATCTAGATAGCCTCACATGCAGCTTGACTTGCTACCATGTATTCTGCTTCCGCTGAACTGAGTGCCACAGATCTCTACTTCCTGATGTACCAAGAAAATGTTGTAGATCTGATACTGAAAACTCATCCTGATGTGCTCTTTCTATCCGTTGGGATACCTGCCTAATATGCATTCGTGAAGCCATTCAACCTCACCTCATCCATCTGTCTATACCATAAGCCTTACTTAGATGTGCCCCTGACATATCTCAGGACATGCTTGCCTGCCTTCCAAAAGAGATTGGTAGGCTTAACCATCGCTTGACTAAGCTGTTTCACTGTACAACATATGTTCGGTCTTGTATTAACTAAATACATGAGTGAACCCACCAACTGTCGATAGATAGTAGCATCCACTACCTCTGTCTATGTAGCATCCTCTTTCCTCCAATTTCCTAAAAGAGGAGTATCCATGGGCTTGCAGTCCTGCATATGAAACTTACCAAGTATCTCCTAAGTATACTTGCCTTGAGACAAAAACAGTTCACCTTCTCGCTGCCATATTTCCAATCCAAGGAAATAATGAAGAAGGTCAAAATCCTTCATCTCAAACTCCTTTGCAAGATGTTCCTTGCATGAGTGTATCAACTTCTCATCACTCGTTAGTATTAAATCATCAACACAAAGAAAAATGATTAAAAGCTTACCCTCCACCACAATTTGGTATAGGCTTCCATCTACCTCACTCTTGGTGAAGCTAAGTCCAGTGAAATAGCCGTCGATTCGTGTGTATCAAGCATGAGGTGCTTGCTTCAACCCATACAATGCTCTTTTGAGTCTGCAAAAATGTGACTCGTTGTTGAAGATCTAAAATCCTTCAAGCTTCTCAATGCACACTTATTCCTCAATGATCCCATTAAGGAACGTAGTCTTCACATCCATCTGATGAATGTGCCAATCCATCTGCACTGAGAGAGAAAGAATGGTCCTTATGGAAGAATATCATGCGACAGGTGAAAAGGTTTCTTCATAATCAATCCCCTCGATCTGTGAGAAGCCCCGGGAAAAAAATCTTGCCTTTCACTTCTCGATGCTCCCATCAACAACTTTCTTTACCTTGTAGATCCATTTTGAACCTACCACTGATTTACCAACCGGCCTTGGAATAATCTCCCAAGTATTGTTTTTGACAATGGAGTCATACTCCTCCACCATGGCATCTACCCATGTGGGCTCCTGCGCTTCTTCCTCAAATGAAGATGAATCTGTCATGATACACTTTCTCATGAGATCCATGTATCCAGTGAATTGATCAGGTGACTGTCTCTGTCTGCACTGTGATGTAGGAACTCCTAAATTCTGTGTCGCATCAAGCTTCAGCCTCTCAGCTTCTATGGTACGCCTTCTGCCTGTTCTGATGTTTGGCTTTGCGTGAGTGGACTCCTCCACTTCACAATCCTCCTCCTATGGCTGATCCACATCTTGAGGCTCATATTTGGGAACAAGAAGTTCCTCCTCTGCATGCAAGTGTAGCTCCCTCTTAAGCGACAACTTCATGGCTTTCTCCTCATTGAATTTTATATCCCGTCACACCACCATCATCCGACTGTTTGGAAAATACACACCATAATTATGGGGTGTTTCTATGTACCCCACAAATATCCCAACTTCTACAGTCAGCTCTAGCTTATTCCTGGTGTCCTTTGTCACATGAATGTAAACATACGAGCCAAAAATATTTAAATGAGAAACATCCAACTTCTTACTAGAAAAATATTCTTTAGGTGTACTCATGCCAAGTACTCTATGAGGACAATGGTTTTTCACATAAACTGCAGTGTTGCATGCTTCCGCCCACAAATGCATCAGTAGGCCCTGGTCATGCAGCATGGCTCGTGCAACACCCACGATCGTTCTGTTATTCCTCTCCGCGACCCCATCTGCTGTGGGTTATGAGGCGCTATGAGTTCTCTTCGAACTCCTTCTTTTCTACAGAAGTATTTGAATTCGTTCGAGATATATTCACCACCATTATCGCTCTGCAAAGCCTTCACTTGATTCCCCAACTCCTTCTCCACCAATGCTTTAAACTCATGGAACTTTGAGAATGTTTGATTCTTCTTCTGCATGAAGAAGATCCAGCATCTACGAGAATAGTCATCAACAAATATAACATAATACCTGTGTTTTGCTGTTGAAGCAACTAAGAAAGGTCCACACATGTCTATGTGAATTCTCTCCAAGATCACCGAAACATGGTTCTCCTTCTCATGAAAGGTGGTATTTAAAAAATTACCCATAGTACATCCCTTGCACTGATATGACTACGTAAGAGTACCCTTGTAAAGTCCAGTAGAAACCTTCTCCAAAATATTCAAGGCGCCATGTTGAAGATGGCCCAATCTCCTGTGCCATAATTCGCCCTCATCCCGGTTCACCACTTCTTCTGCTTTGCCCATCATTGCAGCACAACCATCTACCTCCGGCTTGTAGAGATTCTTAACTCGAATCCCTATCCTCTTGGTTTGACCCGTTGTTTTATGACGCAGAAAATATTTCCCTCATTGAAAACAATGTCATAACCTCTGTCCTCCAACATCGCGACGGAGACCAAGTTCTTCTTTAGACCTAGAACATGCATAACACCTTTCAAAAAAAATAGTTTACTTGAATCCCTCTCAAAGGTAATGGTTCCAGGGTTGGTAATGGCATTTGGAGATCTTTCTCCTCCAAGTCACTAAAAAACTCCTTGTCTCCCGTCAGGTGGAAGGAAGCACCACTATCAAGATACCACATCGATCCCATTGCGCTTGAAACCAAGCATGCGATCAAAGAGAAATAAAGTTCAAATTTCGAGGCAAGGGCCTCACCAGATGCAGCTCCAACAACCTTCTTATTCTTCTTTTTCTGTGGGCAATTAGTGACGAGATGCCCATGTTCGTGACAATGAAAACACTTCACGTTGGACAAATCCAGCTTCTTGCCTTTAGCCTCAGATTTTGGATGGGATTTCTTCCCCTTCCCTTTCCTTGCTTTAGCATCCAAAGCAAAATTCTCTTCATCATCATTCTTCGATGAAGATCCATCCCTGGTACTTCGCCTTATCTCCTCCTGCACTAGATCCCACCAAAGTCGCTCCCAATCTGGCAGTTTCTCCCGTCCATTGACAGAGTCCTGATAATTGTGCCAACTCTTCAGTAGCCCAAGGAAAGCCAAGCTCACCAAGTAATAATTTGCAACTGTGATTCCCACACTCCCCATCTCATCCCTACATTGGACAAACTTCGTGGGATATTTTGGAATACTGTCGCCCTTCTCCATTTTGATTTTTATGAGCTTATCTTTCAGCGCCAACTTCCTATCATCGCTGCTACTTTGGAAAAGATCTATCAAAGCCTTCCACATTGCAAATGGATTGGATTTCCCATGAAGGCTTGACACAATATGGTCCTTCACACCTTCCAACAGAATTCTTCCTATCTTCGCTACTTTCTTTTGTCAGGCATCAAGTAATGCAGTATCCGTCGAAGTGGGCTTAGGAACATTGTTATCGATGAAATCCTTCATAACATTATCTTCAAGCACCGCCTCAATCCTGTCCTTCCAGGCTATGTAGTTGGAGCTACCTTCAAGTTCATACTCCAACCACAACCCATTTAAATACATTTCAATGTATACTCAACTGTCGCACCAAGAAATTCTTGCAGCAAATTCGAATTATCCACCAACACAAAACTCAGCACCGCTTCAATATTGCAATCTCCAGTGATTAACACTGCTCTTATACAATGTATAAATTATACAAGATGCATGTATATTACCAAAATCCCCTGATCTAACAAATTAATCTTATGTTAAATACATAATATTTCCACTTAATTCTTTGCGAAAATTAAATCGCTAATTGCAAAACACATATGAAGCAAATATATCGCACGTAAACATAGTTGTTTAATGAGAAAGCTTAAAGCTAAAAACCCCAACTATCATTTATTATGTATATCAATGGAACATGTAACAATATCATACAAAGATTAGTACATAAAGCTCTCAGTACAATCACAATTGTCACACACTTTCATACAGAAATTTTCATATCTATGCACCAATTTCTTGCCTCCTGACAGCTCTCCTCCACTACGCAATCCCTATTGAAAAAGACCCCTGAATGAATTCAATCTTGCCTTACCTAGTTGACTGGGCAATCCTCATTGGAAACTCCAATGTGTGTTAGATGCATTGAATGCATCACTATAGTCACAACAGATAGTCCATCTCACCCTTTCATTTATCTCTCCACTGGGTCTCCACTGGAACTGACATGCAAGTAGTTAACTGATGTATTTGTTCAGTTGCAAGTGAGTATCTAGTTTCGAATTAATTAAATAATTAATTCAAAAAACTCTCACAAGTGTATCTTCAGTTAGAACTAGATACAACTAGAACAACTATGTTTAACTCACTTAACTGGGTTAAACTAAATAACAACTCCCATAACTACTCTTCCAACTCTTTCACAACTTGTCACTATCAGTTATAACTGAGTCCTCCATGCATGATTCACCAACCACCCTAGGAATTGCGCAATTCCTTCAACCAAATATGTTCACTGAAATAAAGTGCTCCAAGAGAATAAGTTGATATTTATTGTCAGATTATTATTAAGGGCTAATAATAATCGACATGCATCTATTTTTAGATTAGAGATCTATAAATAGACTTCGCCCAATCTTCTAAAAATAGAAATTCATATAAAGATATAATTTTCTCAACCATCTAGAATCAACATCCTGTTAACTTTAGAATATGTTCGCCATTCTAAAAATAGAGATACACCTAAAAATAGCCTGCGGACCCCACTTAGTGAAGGTGCTTAATTTTCACTAAGCTCATCATCTTATTGAATCTCAAAAATATAAAAATAAATAAGTTATCGCATGGCAGATCTAAATCTAGAGGGAGATATAAATCTCTAGGAAATCCTGTAAAGGTGTGGTGGAAATGCGAAAAGGAAGGGTACTTCAAAAAAACTGCAAATCTAAAGCTCCTAAGAAAGGAAATGGATCTGATGATGCTCCTTCGGCAGAGGCAAAAACCACCTCAGAGGAAGGTGTGGATGTGTATTTGGATTCTTGTTTAAATACATATGTAGATTACGAGGCATGGTTGATTAACTCATGTGCATCCTTTCACTTCACTCCCCATAGGGAGTGGTTCTGCGAATATGAGAAGTATGATGGTGGTGATATCTTCCTAGGGGATGAAAAGAAGGCCAAAATCATCGGATGTGGAAAATTCAAGTTGAAGCTGCAAGGTGGAAGGATTAGAACACTTCATAGTGTTCTGCATATTCCTGCATTTGTCAGAAATATGATTTTTGTAAGAAAGATGGACAATGCAGCTGTAAAAGCAATGTTTGATAAATATAACTACAATATGGTTCGAGGAGCACTGGTATTGACGCAGGGAGTCTGGATTCGAACTCTATACAAGCTTCTGGGTAGCACTTTTATTGATGGATGCAACAGTTATGTGGTTCTTGAAAGTGGAACATAAATCCTAGTGGTCTCTGGAGAAAAGACCATGATATGGCATCAAAGGCTTGGACATATTGGAGAGAAGGGCCTTCAGATATTGTATGGTAATGGTATGGTAGAAGGTATGTATAATTTCTCTATGGATTTTTATTTCTGTGAAAATTGTGAATATGGGAAGCAAAATTGGATGAGTTTCCCTTCTCGTGCTAAGAGGGCGAACACGATAATAGAGCTTGTGCACAGTGATGTGTTTGGACATGTGTTGGTTCCATCACTGGGTAATTATATGTACTATATTTCATTTATAGATGAATTCTCAAGGAATACATGGATATATTTCCTAAGGAAGAAATCTGAAGTCTTTGACAGATTTAAAGAATTAAGGCTCTGGTAGAAAACCATACAGAGAAGAATATAAAGGTGTTGAGGACTAATAATGATGGAGAGTTATGCAAGAATAAATTTTAAGAGTTATGTATGAAGTGTGTCATAGCATGATGGAAGACTACTCCATACACATCTTAGAAAAATGGAGCTGCAAAAATAATGAACGGGACGATGATGGAAAAGGAAAGAAGCATGCTCATTGGTACCGAGTTAGGACAAGAATTCTGGGAAGAGGCAGTGGAGACTTCATGCTACTTGGTTAACAAATCACCTTCATCGATGTTGGAAGATAAGACTCCACACATACTCCACATGAGGTATGTACTAGTAAGAAACCCTCCCTTTCACATGTGAGGGTATTTGGATGTGATGCACATGTACATGTTTCAAAGGAGAAAAGGACCAAGTTGGATAATAAATATGAAATGTTCATATCTATTGGGTATAAGGATGGTTTAAAATGTTATAAGCTTTGGAACCCAGAAACAAGGAAGGGTATGTACAACCAACATGTGGTATTTAGAGAGGTGAAATATGTTGTTAAAAATGAAGTCCTACCAAAGGAACTTGAGAAGATAGAGTTTGAGCTAAATAAGGAAGAATGAGACTCTACAAAATAACAAGATTCAAAAGAGGAAGAGCCACAAACTCCAGCTGTAAGAAAATTAGTTTGAGAAAGAAGGAAACTAGAAAGTTATAGTCCATTTGATTTATGTTCAAATTTTTATTTATCTATTGTTGATGATGGTCCTAGAACTGTCAGGGAGGCAGTGGATTCATAGGATGGAAAAATCTAGAATAAGGCCATGGTTGATGAAATGGAATCCTTGCACAAAAATTAGGCATGGGATCCAGTGGAGTTGGCAGCTAGAAGGAAACCCATTGGAAGTAATTGGGTTTTTAAGAAGAAGATGAATGCAGAAGGAAAGGTGGAGAAATGTAAAGCTCGGTTGGTACCAAAAGGTTATTCCCAGGTGACGAGAATTGATTTTTGTGATATTTTTTCTCCTGTTGCTAAGGTAACTTCTATTAGATACTTTTATCTATTGTTGTTGCGTTTGATTTTGAGGTAGAATAGATGGATTTGAAGACATAATTTCTTCATGAGGAAATAATTTGGTACATATATACGGGGAATTGGCTTCACCAGAAGTAAAGAGCATCAATGTGTGTATTTTAAATTAATTGGTGACTGTGTTATTTATTTGGTATTATATGTGGATGATATGTTGTTGGTTGGAAATGACAAAGAATTATCTAGGATTTGAAGACCCAATTGTTCTCCAAATTCTACATGAAGGATCTTGGTGTTGCAAAATATATTTTGGGCATGGAAATTAAATGAGATTGAGCAAAGAGGAAGCTATGTTTAAACCAGAGGAAGTATGCTGATACAATATTGCATAGGTTCAATATGCAGGATAGTAAACTAGTGAAGGTTCCTATTCCTGTAGGTGTAAAGTTATATGTTGAGCAGTGTCCCTAGACACAAGAAGAAGAGGAGGATATGTCATGTGTTCCATATGCAAGTGCAGTGGGTAGCCTGATGTATGCAATGGTCTATAATAGACTACACATTGCACATGTAGTGGGAGTATTGAGCAGGTTTATGCACAAAAAAATAAGTGGACTTGCCTATGGTTTTGTACTTAAACTTGCTCAATACTCCCATCGCATTTTGGAAAGGTCATGAATATGCATGTTTAAGCCATGGGAATATTTGTGACACACAACCTTTGTGACGGTTTAGGTTAGGACTTTGTAAGATGAGATAACCTCCCATATTCCTAATTCATTGCGTAACCTACATAGGTTCTATAATCCCATTGCATACCTTGGGTGAGACCTCACCTTCTCGAGGATGTTTCCAATGTAGGTATCCTTTGTGGTTTTGTTGGTAAACTTATGAACCTTGGGACTCTCTCCCCTTAGCACCAACAAATGGTTCTATTGTTAGACCTTGAAGGTCTGTGGTAAAAAAGGAATGTGGAGGCAAACCCAAGAGGATAATGGACAATGGTTTGATTAGAAAATATATGAGTTCGTAGTAGAGAAAAAATGAGGTATGGTATTTCCAGAGAAGCTTGGGTGAAAATATACTTGAGTGTTGAGGTCCATGATATTTTCTCTGCATAGTTCCCTGTTATATTGTGGGAGTAGTTGAAGTGACAGGAAAAGTGATGAGGATTGGGGCCCCAGCCATAACCTTATCAGTGGATTCCTAAACCACTATACAGAGTAAACATTGTAATTAATTATGTTTATAACGTGTTTCTGGGGGTATATCCTAGGACATGCAGTAGAATACACACAATATTTAGTGTAGTAAAGTTGGATTTATTTAGAGAACTATGGGATAGATACTTCAAAAAACTATCGACCTAGATAAAGATGTTTTTGTGTGACAAAGAAATAATTTCACTTCAACCTGACACCATAAATGGATAGAGCCCTATGTGATGCGAGGATTTGAGGATTTGATCCTAGGATGGATTAAAATGCAATTTCAACAATGAAAAATTACATGTGGTATATGCATATATAGAACCAGTATAGAGCCATTTTAACCAGATATATATTAAACCTTGAGAGGGATTAAATATCTTGATGTGCAAACATTTTTTTTAATTTTTTACTTTAAAATGGTTTTTCATATCAAGAGAATTGATCCCTCTCAGCACATGGTTGATCAGTGGTTAATATGGATCTATACTAGTTAATAAATATGCTAGAAAAGGAGTAAGAATAGTTCAATTTTGAGGGAGCAAATGAATGAATTTTTTAAAGCTATTTCTAGAGAATATGATCCTTTTGATCTAGTTTCTAAGGAAAATTGATAAATTTCATTTCAATATCATACAAAAAAATTATGATTGAGATAATGGCTACTTGTCCCAAAAAATTACACTTTTACACTTTTTCATTCTACCTCTTCATCAAAATATTTGACATATCAATTCATAATATTTTAAAAACTTGTTTCTATTAGAGATAATTATGTGGATCTACTTGCATCTCCCACTAGAATAATTTTAATCGAACACTGAATGAAAATTTTATGCCCAAAATTATGAAAAGTTGTGCCAGCTAGAAATTGAAAATATGTATGTTATGCATGTTGCAAATGAGTTGGTTTGACATAAGATTTCAAATAATTTAAAAATCATATTTCTACTATATATACACACACTCACACACACTCACACATGCACACACACACGTACACGCACACACTTACACACACACACACACACACACACACACACACACACACTTCAATTTGGCTTTGGAATCACTCCAAGTGGACATTGTATGAAAAAAATATTATAAAAATGTTGACTAAATGTAAAACCATAAAATTAAGAAAACTCAGAACAATATTTTTTTCGAGATAACGAATTAATAAAAAAATATACTTCATGAAACACTGTCTATATTCTTTCATACATTAATTATGATGTAGGAGCATGCTAGAAAAGAGTTGTATGTTACCCACATGAATAATTTCCTTTTTGTAATTACCGCAAATTGTGATATTTATCCAGAATAATTTGTTTGTGTGTGTGTGTGTGTGTGTGAGGAAGAGAGAGAAGGAATCATGGTGTTATGAATAGTGTCAATGCTATGTAATGAAACAAAAAATCTATGTAAATTCTTGTCTTTATAATTCAATATTGACGAGTTATGTTTCTACTCACTATGTGTTTAATTCTATGTTTGCACTGATATTCATTGAAAAGGGGAGATGATTAGCCCTCTTATTTTTTATTCTATGTATAAATTATTAGTATAGAAAGGACTCACTTAGAGGTCAAATAGTTGTAGAGGTCGTTTTTGCAACGTAACTCATTGTATTTAAGATTTTATGTATACGTCTAAATGAAAAAATGTGACCATAAATAAATAACCTAATCCTAGATTTGGAAAGTCCATAAGTATAGAGGAAGTGTGGTTTCACCCTAGAATGAATTTCCACAACAAAGTCGCAGAGAAAAAAAAAAGTGGTTTTATGAAAGGAAAATTATATTTTTAGACCCCCCCCATCTTCATTCACTTGCAATATACCAAGGGGGGTCGTGGGATGAACTAGGGCCATAAATTTGACCCCTATTCTGCCCACACCATAGCCACATCAATTAGAAGTATCGCTCTTTAAAAAGGGTCTCATGGTGTAATTTTGATATCCGACCCCCCGTGTTATTTGAGTAGACCTGGCGTGATCTGGGATAATTTTGGGTCATTGATATAACTCCCATGATAATCATGCCATTAAAAGGAGGCCATTTGATAACCAGCGGTAGAATCACTAGCATTTTTGGTGAGCGACAGTTGATCACATCAATAGATGACCCAACATACGATATTAATCTCGGACAACTGCAGTTATTGTCATTGCCTGTGGTTAAAGCATTGAGGCTCATGACAATCACTAAGTGGCAAGAAATGGGTGGTATTATCTGATAGTGGCCATGAGTAACAAGAATATTATTCTCAATTGAAGTTTTTCTCAGCATCTATACTACAAGAAGTGTTGTAGTGTTAGCAATACAAGATCCTACAGGAGCTGAGGACTAAGATCCATTCTTGGGTTTACCCATTAATAGTGATGGAAACAAAATCTTGAAAATTACTAGACCCACCAGTGATCAAATGTACTATTTCCATGTGATTGATAAGGTCTTAGGGTCAAATGGTTATATTTTCAAAAAGAAATTCAAATAAATTTTACATCTCTGTGTTGTCATATGGTCATTGGTTATTGTCTAGGTTAGTACTACTCCCTCCACTTTCTCATGGTCATCATCACTCACTATGGTCATGTCATCATTTAGGTGTCCTAGGTCATCAAAGGAGTTAATGTGCCATCATATGGGTCATGGTCTAGGATTTTCATTTGATTATCATCATAATGTAAGCCATAAAAAGAAAAAAGGGAGTCATGTCCATCATTTTGGTCACCATCATGGGAGTTATAAAATTAGGGAATAAATTAAAAATAAAAGGTAAAATTTCCACTTGAAGAAATTATGTTGCATGTCAAATCATTTAAAAGTCATTCTCTCAAGTACATGATGTCACTCCACCAAAATCAAGTTCTTAAGTTATAAAGGGACATCAAATTGTTTCAAAACTTCATTCCATCCTTCCAAGTTTTCAAGAGTTCCTCTCTTGCACTTCAAAACTCGCCACAACCATCAGAAGGTCGAAATCCATCATCAAATGTCTCCATTCATCAAGATGCTACATTTATGTTGCATTTTTGGAGGGTGTTGCGCTTTTGTTTTGGAGATATAAGAAGGGAAAGAACATATGAAAGCTCTATTTCATTGTTTCAGACATCTTCAAACAAGTAAGTGAGGCTCTCACACACCCTTCCTTTAGTCAAATTTCTCTAGCAAACTGATTAGATCCTCCTCTAGGTTTATTTGCTGTGTTTTTGTTGCATATTCAAGTTTTTGTGGTCTTTGCTTCATTCCACGGAGAAATAACCTAGTTTTTTACCCTAACTACCCTTTTATACGCCTGATAAACTCTCCCCAACCATTTCCCATACTTATTTTCCTCATCTCATCATTTTTCCCTAAAAACCAAAGCCCTCGCTGTGCTTTTTCTATGTTTCTGGGTTTTCCCTGTGTTTTTCATTTTTTCCCCTTATTCCCTCATTCATTCTAAGAAATTTCACTACCCTTGCATTTCTAACATCTACTCTTACCCACCAAATATTCCCTAACTCCTATCCTCTCCATTTCCCTCCCTAAACTAGTTTCTCTGTTTTCCCTGTTTTTCAGCCCTAAACCCCTACCCTTTCCCCTATCAAACTATGTATTTCAGTCAAGAAAAAACAACAACATGGCCAGTGAAAAGAGGAAATAAAACAAGGGGGGGTAGGTATCAAGATATGAGCCAACTCATACACAGGAAATCAATGCTTCTGAGTTCATCAAGAGGTCATTTAGACAAGTAGGATTCCTAGGGTTTTGTGAGAAAGTACAAGAGGTGGGCTACCATTGTAAGATGACTAGTCTGTTTTCCACCAATTTTAAGAAGAACAAGACCACCATAGAAGGGATGGAACTATTATTATCAAGAGAGGTCATAGCTACAATAGCTGGTATCCCTAACCAAGGAGAAATTTTGTTTAAGGGGATGGATTTGGACATAGAAAATTATAAAGTGTTCTTGAAACCATAGTATAAGGAAGCTCCCTCTCATATTTTCCCTTGCAGGAAATTATTGGATAAATATACTCCCTTAATGAAGATGATTATGAAATATTTCACTTGTGAAGGTAGGTTTACTAGGTTGTATCAATATCACATAAGATTTTTGATGCACTTCACTTCCATTGAACCACTAAATATACCCAATTACTTTTTCAAAAGCCTGGTTAAGATGACTGAGAAAGTCCGGACTAAAGGGAGGGACCATTAGGAAAGCTTGTTTCATCATGCTTTGATCAAAGTCATAATTCTTCATCAGCTCACATAGATGAACATCCTATGGGAGGCCTTCTTGGAGGCAACTGCTCTTATACCTACCTCAAGTCAGTCAAAGATCCCAAGTGTTCCTTCATCAACTAGACCACAAGAGGTTGGCTCATCAATCAAGCCATTAGTGACAAAAAATCATCCTACAACAAAGGTTTCAAAGACCTACAACAGAGGTGAGAGGTTATTTTTTTCCCCTGAGATTGAAAATTACATGCATACACCCATACCTAGAACTAGGTTTCATGCTAAGAAACTACGTAAGGAGATTTTCCATGAAAAATAAGTTCAGGTTGGAGATATAAGAGATAAATCACCTAGAGATAGAGATGATGCACCTTTGCAGCATGAGGAAGAGATACCCCCTGAGCTTGAAATGACAGACCTAGAAGAAGAGAAGCATGAATATAATCCATAAGAATACATCATCAAAGAGAAAGAGGCAAAGATCAGGGAGCTCAAAGATGATCTTTCCAAGGAAAATTTCATGGTATCTTTCTTGCAACAAGAAAATAGGCAGCTGAAACTAAACCTATTGTTTCAAAGCAAACCACAAGGGGATCATCCATCATCCAGCAAGGCAGATTTTATGATAGAAAAGGATAAGGGTAAGGCCATAATTGATGTGAATCAATTAGAAGATAAAACATTCAGGTACAACCAAGAAGTCCTAAAACTAAAGCAGAGGAAAGAAGAGAAAAACACGAAAAAGAGCCATCTCCTCCTCAAGCCCATGTAGAAATCAATGACATCATAGCTAATGAAGCTGAAGAAGACATTGAATTCTAGCTTGGGGTAGTGAATGAAAACCTAGAGAAGATACTGAGGAAGGAAAACAGATACATTTCCATACAGAGGCAAATGGAAAGGCACTACTACACTAGAAACATTATTTGCAAAATTATGGTTAAGAACATGAAGAAAAAGCTCAAGAAGACCCTAAGAAAGCTAAAGAAGAAAGATAACCTTGATATTTTGGCTAATTCATCCTTATTTTCTTGAAGACATGACAGAAATATGGAAAATAAAGAAGTTTTGGAAAAAAATTGAAAATTTGTGGGTTTTTTGTCACATAGACAAAACCAGTGCACAAAAACGCAACGTGTGCTCGTTGGGATTTTTCCCAGAGGCTCAAAATGAATATTGAAAATCATGTGGATGTGTCTTTTGGTTAGTAAATCTCAAAAATCTACTTGGTGTTACTTTTCAGTTTATGGATTTTCAAAAAAAGGTCAAAACCCACCTATTTTCCACCCTTCTGCCATTGTTTTGAGTCGTTCGTTGTGCTTTTGGAGTAGTTGTGTTCTAATTACTTTTGAGGTGTCTTAGAGATGTAATTTTTGTGACTTGAAGCTTCATATGTGTATTAGACATCCTAAGTTAAATGTACCAACATTCAACAAAGTTTAAAGATCCCTCAAATTCATCAAAACATCTTGCCAAAGTTTATTGTGCTTTTGCTGCCAAACGTTGCGCTTTTGTAATTTTTCACCACGTTTGTGGGTTTGAGGAATTTTCTTGACACGTGGAGGTAAAAAGTAAAAATGGTCAATGTAACAGATGGATCATGAGTCGTTTGATGGTTAATGAGCCTATTTATGGTCATCCTTTCTAAGGAATCCTATGTTTAATGACTTGAGAGAAAAACTCAACTTCTTAGCTAAAAAGGAGGGAAGTTGTTTCCAACTCCACTAGAATTAGGCTATGATTCATTAGGTGCATTAATTAGTTGTTTTGGATCAGGATTTGACCCCTAGAGGTGGAATCTTGTTTAGTTTCTATATGTACTCATAATTAAGTCATTGAGAGGGTTGGATATTTGAAGTTCTCACTCTTTAGCACTAGTGTATTTGACAATTTGCAGAAGAAATTTACAAGTAGTTGCAACTATTTTTATGGGATTCATGTGTTGTGGTCAGTGGAATTGTTTTCTCTAGTGTTTCTTATGCATGTGATGATTAGGTATTTCTATCATCCATCTACTTTCTTCCTATGATTTATCTTTTTAGTTTTGAAACATAAATCATTCTTTTATGCTCTGTTCTTGTTTAAGATAAGCATCTAAGTGTTTTATCCTCTGAAATATGTGAATTCATTATGCTCACTTAAGTTATATGTTTTCCTCCTTACCATACTACAATGAAAAACCACTTATGTCACTGAATCACATCTACCTTGCCTCATACTATGTCTGCAGCTGATCTTTTTGGGATATCTTGCCTAGTTTCCAAACCTGGTGCTTCTCTATCCAAAAAAACCTAATCAAACCTATATCAAAAACTCTACTGAGCTTATAAGTAGCCTAAAATCCTTATTCTCAAGTCATTTCCATCGACTGTGAGCTTGATAGAGAGAGCCCTCTCTGATTTGGTAGGGCTAGCTTCCAAATTGAAAGTTGGTATGTGGTTACCTCTTTGGTTTCTTTTCTCAACCTTGGGAAACTAAGGAGCCCTAACATTTTGGCACCATTTTCGGGGAATGAGTGTCAAATATTCCCTGGGAATATTTTGTATACTTTAATGAAGGCTATACTTTTGGGTGACAAGTGCTAGCACTCAAAGAAGGTTGATTTATTCATTTCGAGCCAAAGTGCAGAATTAGAAGAACACTAGCTCCCAAAAGGCATACGAGGTCCAATCCTTATCCTAAACCTTCACCAATAGTTAATGACCCTAAGAGGCTATTGAGAAAACAAAGGTCACATTCTCAAGAAGTTAAAAAAGGTACACCTCCACTTGTAAGATCTACCTCTTTTCCTACAAAGTTGGTTTCTCCTGAAGATTTATCTTTTGACCTCAAATTTGAGTTATCTTTATTCAAGTATAAGTCAAAATATTTCCTCTCAGAAGAAATTTTTTATCCCATTAAATTTGAAACATATTTTCCATTCTCTGAGTCTTCATATTTTGAGGGTGATAGTAAGGTCTGGTCAGATTTTTACAAACTTCAGATCTTGGTTGATCAGTTCCAAATAACCTCTAAAAGGACTATATCTAGTACCAACAAGAGAATTTGTTTGCTACTATACCTACTGTCACACCTCCTCATATAGCTACTCCATCATCCTCTACTAACAATCTATCACTTCCTCTGCAATCATCTCCTCCTTTAACACCTCCTGTTGTGATTTCCATACAACCTTCTACAACAGTCATGGAAATATTTTCTCCTTTGATTTTACCACCACAACTTACTACTTTGCCTCATAATTATGGTCAAATATTTCCTTTTTTTCATGGGAAAACATAGATCACTGCTCAACAACATATAGTTAAAGTGATTGATTTCATTGATCTTGAAAAAATTGATAATG
The DNA here is from genome assembly GCA_034641835.2 of Pinus albicaulis. Classification (NCBI taxonomy): domain Eukaryota; kingdom Viridiplantae; phylum Streptophyta; class Pinopsida; order Pinales; family Pinaceae; genus Pinus; species Pinus albicaulis. The sequence goes on from CM076579.1 coordinate 83,647,057, forward strand.
ATGATGCCAAAATGCGCATAATAGCACAGAGTTTTTTAGGGGAAGTTAAGAAATGGTTTCGTTCCTTAAAAATTGCTTCTATATCCCATCCATGATAGTTATTAGACCTATTCCTTGCAAAGTGGGAAGAGAAATAAAAACCCTCTCCAAATTTTGGCCGAGTATAATGCTTTGAAGAGAAATACTAATGAATTTATGCAAGATTTCACAGCCAGATTTAATAGGATATATGATTCTATCCTGGAAAAAATTAAGCCTCCTCTTGGCCTAGAACTTCTTCATTATCCAAATGCTTTTGTTCTAGATATGGCCTATCAATTGAGGTAGATAAATCCTACTGCCCTTGAAGACATGCAAAGGAATGCAGTAAGTGTTGACGCAAATTTACTTATCAAAAAGTCAAAAATGAAATCAGAAAAGAGGGTTATTATTAATAAGGAGCCATCCACTTCATCTGAGGGTGAAATTGATACTTTGATTAAGAAAATGTAGAAGATGATGGAAAATATGACCATCAAAGATAGACAAGCAAAACAACAAATCAGAAATCCCAATTTCAGAGGTCAACAACAACAACCTCAATACAATGTTAAACAAAGGGAGCAGAGGGTCAAGATCAACAAGGTTAGTAGCAAATATGTGCTCCTTTTCAGCAAATTATATAAAGGGCCTTGATGAAGAAGAATAAAACTCAGAAGAAAATCATCTTTTTGAGGAAAAATAGCAACCCATTTTCTTAACTGAAGAGGATGAATTTTCTGAAGAACCTTATGTACCTGATGATCAGAAATATGTTCTTTCTAATGATGATATGGTAGCAGCATAAACAAAGGATTATCAAAGAGGTTACCAAAATTCCCTTAGCCAAGTGCAAAGGAAATATGGTCTGAGAAATAGGAATGTGCCAATAAATTCAAATCAGAATAAATAAAAACGGCCCGTTGTTACAAATCAATGAAAAATTAATGAAGCTTCTAGTAGAAATCTGAAGAAAGACAAAGAAATTCAAGTTGGAGGACAAAAAAAGGAGATCCCAGAGAGAACAACCCAAAAATAAGGAGTTACCATCTAAACAGGTAGAAAAACATTCTTCTTTATTCATTATTGCGAATGAAATTTCAAAGATTAAAGTCTCAATTCCATTGACTAAATTAATAAGGAATGACCAATACAAGTTTCAAGTAGCCAAAATTCTCAAGGATGACCAAATGTTTGATATGGTGAATGTTAGTGATGACCACCCCGAGCTTTTCTTTGGCCCTGTTGTAGATGGTAACTTAGAAGAAAATCAAGTTCCACCTTTTTACCTCAATCTCATAATTCATGACTTCATTCTCCATTATGTTATGCTAGACTCTGGGGCCTTACATAATCTCATGCCTAAAGCCATCATGGACAAACTAGGATTGGATATTAGGGTGAAAATGTGAAGTTGGGTTACACTTTTGTGAGAATCGGGTACGGAAAATGTTTTTCCTCAATAGTTTGGCCAAACTTTTGAGAAAGTTTGACCGAAATATTAGAGAGTTTGGCCAAATTTTCGAAATTAGTTCGACCGAACTCGTTCTGTCATTTACATTGACAACGTATTGACGGCGTGGGAAAACAAATTTTTGTTCGGAGATGGGAAAACCGACAACAAGACCAAACTCATATTTTATAAATATATCACTCGTGAAATTTTACAGGTTTCACTTCTCTTTCACGCGTTTATTTTCTGATTTTCTATGGCTCTATTGCACTATTACTCTGTTGCGTTGTGGTGAGCTCTGTTGTGCTTTGGTTGCTACTCTGTTGCTGCTCTGGAGTTGCTCCGCGATGACTTTCTGCGAATTTCCAGGTAAGTGTTTAAGTCCTGATGTAAATGTTGCCTCATCTTAGTGTAAGTCTTGATGTAAGTCTTGATGTAAGTCCTGAATTGCCTCATCTTACTATAAGTCCTGATGTAAGTGTTTAAGTCCTAATGTAAATGTTTCCTCATCTTAGTGTAAGTCCTAATGTAAGTCCTGAATTTCCGATTAAGTGTTTAAGTCCCATAAAAGTGTTTAATACTGCAGTCGTGACCTATCACGCAAACTGCAAGCTGAAATTTACAATAATGTATTCATAATTTCTCTATTATTTGTTATATGTGTGCAACTGTGACTAATCACTTACTTATATGGGCTTAACTTAGATGGCTTAGTATATGGCTTAATCTGCGTAATCTACCGAATCCACTTGAGCTTAGTCCAATAAGTAAACTGCCTATACCCCTTTCCCTTTCCATGCCCTTGCTTTTGGGTATGGGGATCATTATGCTGAAGTCCCATAAAAGTGTTTAAGACTGTAGTCATGACCTGTCACGCAGACTACAAGCTGCAATTTACAGTATTGTATTCATAATTTCTTCATTGTATATTATAAGTGTGCAACTGTGACTGATCACTGAGAATGCAAGCTACAACCTCTAACACTTTTATAGGAATGCAGTCGTGGCTGTTGGCTCATAATGCACGCTACAACCTCTAATAATGTTTCCATAGATTGTCTAGTGTCCGTTATAAGCCAAAGAAATTGATCGGCCGTGTGAAAATAGGTGTTTTGCACTCTGTTTAGTAATGTTGTCTATTACACTGTGGTTGTCTGGAGTGTTTTATAGCTGGGGTGCGCATTTCAAAGTATAGTTCCCTATAATGGTATAGTTCCCTTGCTTCGAATCACTTGACATTTTCTCTGGGTGGTAATTTGGACATTGTCACCTTGGTGTGGATCTTCTTGAATCGACAGCTGTAATGGTGTAACATGACTTTGTTTAATCATGCTTTATTCATTACAAAGAGAAGTTGGTTACATATTATACATGATTATATTTCTATTTTGACTTGAAAGATAGATACTTGAATTATTGGTCTGGCTTTATGTCTTATTTCAGAGTAGTAGTAACTCTTCTTAATTCAGTATGGTTCAGTAGTAACTCTTCTTAATTCAGTAGTTTCATTAGCAGCATATCAAAATGCATTAAGGAAAGGAAACTAAGGAATAAGAGAAAGGAGATGAAAACTTATATAGGCTACTAAGGCAAGGTGGCTATGCAACCAGACTGTTTCATTGAATGGTTACAATTTAATATGTAATATTGTATGGTTACTGAGTTTAGATGAACTATGAGCCACATGTATTTCTAGTTACTTAAATTGAGTCTGTTATGAATAAATGTATATATAGGATGTTTTAATTTTTATAATTCCCTTTTATTATAAAAGTTGACTTGACTTGCTCCAGTAACCAGTCTGTTGATAATCTACTCGGTTCCACTGTGTCATGCCTTCTTGACTTCTATTTTAGTGGTTGTATAAATTCAGTGCAGTTTTCTTTTACTAGTAGTTTTCTTTTGAATTTTACTTCCTCAAACTCCAGATGTCTAAACATGTAGCTGCATACTCATTGTAACTTATTACATATTTCCAGAATTGTAACTATGGCTATGCAGCCAGACTGTTTCATTAAATAGTTGCAATTTAATATGTAATAATGTATGGTTACTGAGTTTAGATGAACTATGAGCCACATGTATTTCTGGTTACTTAAATTGTGTCTGTTGTGAATAAATGTATCTATAGGATATTTTACTTTTTATATTTCCCTTATTTTATACAAGTTCATTTGACCTGTTCTAGTAATCGGTCTATTGAGAATCTACTCGGTTCTACTGTGTCATGCCTTCTTGACTTCTATTTTAGTGTCATGCCTTCTTGACTTCTATTTTAGTGGTTGTTTAAATTCAGTGCAGTTTCCTTTTACTGGTAGTTTTCTTTTTAATTTTACTTCCTCAAACTCCAGATGTCTAAACATGTAGCTGCATACGCGTTGTAACTTATTACATATTTTCAGAATTAGAACTATGGCTATGCAGCCAGAATTTTTCATTGAATAGTTACAATTTAATATGTAATATTGTATGGTTACTGAGTTTAGATGAACTATGAGCTACATGTATTTCTGGTTACTTAAATTGTGTCTGTTGTGAATAAATGTATCTACAGGATGTTTTACTTCTTATATTTCCCTTATTTTATACAAGTTCACTTGACCTGTTCTAGTAACCAGTCTGTTGAGAATCTACTCGGTTCTACTATGTCATGCCTTCTTGACTTCTATTTTAGTGGCTGTATAAATTCAGTGAAATTTCCTTTTACTGGTAGTTTTCTTTTGAGTTTTACTTCCTCAAACTCCAGATGTTAAACATGTAGCTGCATACTCATTGTAACTTATTACATATTACCAGAATTGTAACTATGGCTATGCAGAAAGACTGTTTCATTGAATAGTTATAATTTAATATGTAATATTGTATGGTTACTGAGTTTAGATGAACTATGAGCCACATGTATTTCTAGTTACTTAAATTGTGTCTGTTGTGAATAAATGTATCTATAGGATGTTTTACTTTTTATGTTTCCCTTATTTTATACAAATTCACTTGACCTGTTCCAGTAACTGGTTTTTTGAGAATATACTCGGTTCTACTGTGTCATGCCTTCTTGACTTCTATTTTAGTGTCATGCCTTATTGACTTCTATTTTAGTGGCTGTATAAATTCAGTGCAGTTTCCTTTTACTGGTAGTTTTCTTTTGAATTTTACTTCCTCAAACTCCAGATGTCTAAACATGTAGATGCATACTCGTAGTAACTTATTACATATTTCCAAAATTGGAACTATGGCTATGCAGCCAAACTATTTCATTTAATAGTTAAAATTTAATATGTAATATTGTATGGTTACTAAGTTTAGATGAACTATGAGCTACATGTATTTCTGGTTACTTAAATTGTGTCTGTTATGAATAAATGTATCTACAAGATGTTTTAATTCTTATATTTCCCTTATTTTATACAAGTTCACTTGAACAGTTCCAGTAACCGGTCTATTGAGAATCTACTCGGTTCTACCCTGTCATGCTTTCTTGACTTCTATTTTAGTGTCATGCCTTCTTGACTTCTATTTTGGTGGTTGTATAAATTCAATGCAGTTTCCTTTTACTGGTAGTTTTCTTTTGAACATGTAGTTGCATACACATTGTAACTTATTACATATTTCCAAAATTGGAACTATGGCTATGCAGCCAGACTATTTCATTGAATAGATATAATTTAATATGTAATATTTTATGGTTACTGAGTTTAGATGAATTATGAGCCACATGTATTTCTAGTTACTTAAATTGTGTCTGTTGTAAATAAATGTAGATCTATAGGATGTTTTACTTCTTATATTTCCCTTATTTTATACAAGTTCACTTAACCTGTTCCAGTAACCAATCTGTTGAGAATCTACTCAGTTCTACTATGTCATGCCTTCTTGACTTCTATTTTAGTGGTTGTATAAATTCAGTGCAGTTTCCTTTTACTGGTAGTTTCCTTTTGAATTTTACTTCCTCAAACTCCAGATGTCTAAACATGTAGCTGCATACTCGTTGTAACTTATTACATATTTCTAGAATTGGAACTATGGCTATGCAGCCAAAATGTTTCATTGAATAGTTACAATTTAATATGTAATATTGTATGGTTACTGAATTTAGATGAACTATGATTCACATGTATTTTTGGTTACTTAAATTGTGTCTATTGTGAATAAATGTAGATCTATAGGATGTTTTACTTCTTATATTTCCCTGAAAATTTATTGGATGCATGTCTGAATCATTATCACCAAGTATATTATTTATGAACGAATGAATGCCATGTCCTTATATTACTTTGTTACACAGATTCATAATAAGTACCATCTATTTTCTCTTTTCTCTTTATTAATTCGCTATGGACCGTTTATATATAATATATTCCAGTTCGTTTGTTTCCAGGTTGCATGATATTCCACCAATGCGTAGTTTTGCTACTTAACCAGGAAAGTTCATCAATTTTATAGATGTGTTATTGGAATGTTCAGATGATTTTAGTGCTATTAATATAATTTCTCTATTTACTTCACTCTATTTCCATATTGCATATCATTGTTTTAATTAACTACAATTATTTTCATCCCTCTCGGTCCCATTATCTGTAGGGATCAAGTTAATTTTCAATAAACATTTGAATCTAAAATCTCTGTGATTTAAATTACCTGTAGGGATAAAGTTAACTTTCAATAAAAATTCGAATCTATAATTTCTAAGGTTTAAGTTAACGAGACATTTGAATCCTAATGTGTGATATTTAAATTAAATTCTCGTCGCCAATATATATATAAACTCTCTTCCTTGTTATACAACAACTAAGTTGTAGGTAGACTTATTGTTGAAACATCTTGACTCACCTCCATAACTGCTCAAATTCCTTTATTCAAAATTCATAGTTGCAGATAGAAACTTTACTTGAGTCTAAGTCCTAGAATAATTTGGAATTTACTTCCTAGAATATCAATTCTAGGATTTACCCTCTCAAATATATGAAGGGTTGGGTAGAATATTAACCTCTTATTGTTATTCCTTTAAAACAACAAAACAAAACCCATGTATTTCAATAAAATAAATGGAATGGAATCTATATCTAATTAACCTTATTTTCCATGTTTTTTCCAAAAAAAAATTGTTAATTTCCATTTTTTCTAAAAATTATTAGCCTAAATAGTATAAATTATTTTTACCTTAAAATTTGCCAAATTTTTAAATAGAGACTATACAAAATTATTAGTTTCTAAATTTTAAAATAAATTTCCAACCTTAAATTTTTCCTTGCTCTCATAGAATTTTGAACTTCCATAAGATTTTAGTCTATCGGTTGAGTGTTAACTTCTACAAGTTCTAAAGGTAAAGTCTGTAAAGGGCCAGGTAGCCTCTGGATCTCATCTTTTCTCAAATGTGACATATCCAATAAATGCCCCTATAGTCAATCTCTGTAACAAATCTAAATAGAAGTTCTTCATTTTAATAGATCCATAAAACACAACCACTTTAAGGAAAACTATGTACATGTGTCATTTCTCCCATAAATTCTTAGGCATGGTTTTTAAAGCATACATGTCATGTTGGCTTTCTCCCATTAAATTTAAATCATGTTTTTTGTAAGTGCATAAAATAATTTTGCAAACCATGTAAATGTCATTTCTCTCAAGCTTTAAGGCCTAAAAATTGAACCTAAAGTGGCTGAACTCTCATAGAATTTTGAACTTCCATAGGATTTTAGTTTGTCAGTTGAGTGTTAACTTCTACAAGTTATAAAGGCAGAGTTTGTAAAGGGCCAGGTACCCTCTGGATCTCATCTTTTATCAAAGGTGACATATCCAGTAAATGCCCCTACAGTTAATCTCTGTAACAGATCTAAATAGAAGTTCTTCATTTTAATATCCATTAACCTCAACCACTTTAAGGCAAACTTTGTATGTGTGTCATTTCTCCCATAAATTATTAGGCAAAGTTTTTAAAGCGTACATGTCATGTTGGCTTTCTCCCATTAACTTTAAAGCATGTTTTTTGTAAGTGCATAAAATAATTTTGAAAACCATGTAAATGTCATTTCTCTCAAGCTTTAAGGCCTAAAAATTGAACCTAAAGTGGCTGAACTCTCATAAGATTTTGAACTTCCATAGGATTTTAGTCTGTCAGTTGAGTGTTAACTTCTACAAGTTCTAAAGGCAGAGTCTGTAAAGGGCTAGGTAGCCTCTGGATATCATATTTTCTCAAAGGTGACATATCCAGTAAATACCCTTATAATCAATCTCTATAACATATCTATATAGAAGTTCTTCATTTTAATAGATCCATAAAACACAACCACTTTAAGGCAAACTGTGTACATGTGTCATTTCTCCCATAAATTCTTAGGCATAGTTTTTAAAGCATACATGTCATGTTGGCTTTCTCCCATTAACTTTAAAGCATGTTTTTTGTAAGTGCATAAAATAATTTTGCAAACCATGTAATGTCATTTCTCTCAAGCTTTAAGGCCTAAAAATTGAACCTAAAGTGGTTGAACTCTCATATAATTTTGAACTTCCATAGGATTTTAGTCTGTTTTTTGAGTGTTAAATTCTACAAGTTCTAAAGGCAGAGTTCTTATAAAAGGGCCAGGTAGCCTCTAGATCTCATCTTTTATCAAAGGTGACATATCCAGTAAATTCCCCTACAGTTAATGTCTGTAACAGATCTAAATAGAAGTTCTTCATTTTAATATCCATTAACCTCAACCACTTTAAAGAAAATTGTGTACATGTATCATTTCTCCCATAAATTCTTAGGCAAAGTTTTTAAAGCATACATATCATGTTGGATTTCTCCCATTAACTTTAAAGCATGTTTTTTGTAAGTGCATAAAATAATTTTGTAAACCATGTAAATGTCATTTCTCTCAAACTTTAAGGCCTAAAAATTGAACCTAAAGTGGCTGAACTCTCATAGGATTTTGAACTTCCAGAGGATTTTAGTCTGTTTGTCGAGTGTTAAATTCTACAAGTTCTAAAGGCAGAGTCTGTAAAGGGCCAGGTAGCGCCTATGGATCTCATCTTTTCTCAAAGGTGACATATCCAGTAAATGCCTCAATAGTCAATCTCTGTAACAAAAATGTGTACATGTGTCATTTCTCCCACAAACTAAGTGCATAAAATTCATTTCTACCACAAACTAAAGGCTCCCTCCCATTAAATCTAGATGTGAATTCTACCATAAAATTTTTAAGTCAAACTTTAAGATAAACCATGCACATGTCATTTATCTCATGCACATGTGTCATTTCTCCCATGCATTTGCAATAAATGTCAATTTAATATATATTTTTATTGAATTTGCTTTTTTCAGGGATAAAAAACCATTAAATATGGTTGAAAAATGGAAATTATGCATATATGTTACTTGCTATCCCAATCTAGGGAAAGCAGTGATTACATATGTGCTTTCCAATATTGCGACTAGAAAAGTCGTCAAAAGGAAAATGAATATACCAGGAAGAAAAAAAAACAATGAGGCATATTATATTAGATTGATAGAAGGCTTGAGAAAAACTATGGAGTATGGATCAAATGGAATTGTAGTTTCACCAATTCTGAACTTGTGTGCAACTAGATGAATGGCGTGTACCAAGTTAAGAAGGAAAGGCTAAAAGAACTGCATGGAATAGCAAACAATATTGTTAGCCAATTTCAATTTTTTAGTACAAGACATTGTTCAAATGTGAATAAGATGTCTGTTGATCTAGTGTGTGGGGCAATTCCAATTCAGGATTCATCTATCAAAGATGAATTAATAGATGAATTAGAAATATACGGGGCACTGCCAATGCAAGATTCATCTGTCAAATATGAATTAGTTTCGAGATGCTCTTCTTCAAAAATTCAAGATTAATCTCTCAAAGATGAATTAGTTTTGAGACACTCTTCTTAAAAAATTCAAGATTCATCTCTCAAAGATGAATTAGTGTTGAGACGCTCTCCTTCAAAAATTATTGATATACATTGGAACATATCTTGGATATGTGTGTGTTTTGTACTTATAAATGTGTCTTTTTTAATGACCATGTGCTTTTTAAAATTATATACCAAGTGTGCTCCCACCACACCATGTAAAGCGCAACTTAGTGAACTTCACATTTGCAACAAGTGGTGAAATGCGGGGACTTCAACAAATTTTTGTTTAAATGGAGTTTCACTTCTGTTTTAATGACAATGTGTTTTTTTCAATTTTATACCAAGTGTGATTTCACCATGTAAAGCACAATTTGGTGAACTTATCATTTTTATAAATTTTTTTGTTTAAATTGAGTTTTACACATCAATTAGTGCTTTGAAAGTTGTGTTTTACATAATTTTTTTATAGTAAATTACATTAATTTTCTTAAATTTATTTTGAGTTTATTTTAAATTAGTCATTTAAAAAAATAATTGTAAATGTCCACCGTAGATATATATATATCATGGAGGATGAATGAAAAATATGAACAGAATCCCTTCATGTCAAAATAGACGTAGGGTGGAACGTTTCATTCAAGAAGAAGGTTGTCAACCCACCACGACATATCCGACCGACATTTCCAATATACCGTGGGAAAGAAACATGTAGCAATGCACCTTAGAAAGGTGTCAACAACTTCATGCAACATTGCAGAGAGATCTCGTGTCTTTGACTCTACCAGCTGAGAGTCGACAAAGCTTGGAAATAGTTACACATTATTTAGGCCAACTAGTATATGTGTACCAAAAGCTTGGGCCAACCACAGATTATTTTGTGGATGTCATGAGAAAAAGAAAGAAAACAATGATGGGACCTGATAAATGGGAGGCTATTAAAGAAAGAGTTACAACAAAAATGGAAAATTCTATGTTTAATTTCAAAGAAGGGCCGAAAAGAAAGATGTTGAAGGTGCAATATTTCAAGCACCATGATATAGCTCACTATTTGTATGATAGACAACTTGTGGCTTATGGAAAACTCCCATGGAATGACGAGGTTCTACTTTCTTTTGCAAAATTATTTGATGCAAAATTCTTTTTGGAAATGAAACCCAATTACAATGACCTTTCCTCTGAATTTTTTGGTCCTGGGAAAGGTCGATTGTGTGACCGTAGGGGCGCTAGGAGTGATGCTGAGTTACCTCGTCCTGAGCCACCAATGGTTAGTCAACATGTTCGTGTCAAATATTTTCGATCAGAGATGGAATCCACTTCTCAAATTAGTCAAGAAGCAAGGGATGCCATCATCGAAAATGTTCACAGTGGATTGGGTGGAGTCGATGTTTGTCTGAATCGACAAAGAGCGCGTGAGAATGCACGCGCCAATTTTGTGTATTATACAAATGAAGAGATTGACAACATGAGAGTTAAATATCTGAAAACATATGCAAAGAATTGTCGCAATGGTTGGCATGACCCAATTGTTCATGAGGAAGAGGGCATGGGAACGATATGTGTTAATGGTTAGGATTCAATTATTTTAACACACACATACAATTTGTAATAAATACATATATATACATACATTTATTCGTATGTACATTAATCTAACAAAAATGTATTATTATATGTTAACACCATTTCCAGTTGTCACGCTTGATGAATGAAGAAAATGTTAATATCACGTTCGGAGCCTCGGGTTCAAACAATCAAGATGGGTCTCACCATCAAGATATGTTGGCAAATGTTAGTGTTTTTTAAACTTGATATTTTTAAAATAAATAATTGTGCATGTACATTTTCATGTATATATAATAAAATGTTTTAACAAATTCCGATCTCATCCGATGTTTTTGGGATGGCAGTACCTTCTTTTTCCTTAAGAGATGTACCTTCTACTTCCTTAGGAGATGTGCCAGGTTCACAACAAGTATGGACAATTTTCCACTTTTAAAATTTATATGTTTTTAAGTTATATATATTCCACCTCAAAAAGTTCCATTAAAAAAATGAGATATATCTATGTCTTAAGTTATTTTAAATTTTTTGAATTTTAGGTTTTTGGAGATTTTCTTTTGGAGCCTCTCTTAGGAGATGTGCCAAATCCACCTGCAAAAGTATTCAATTTTTCACTTTTAAATATATATATGTTTTTAATTTATAATTTATAAATTGAAGTTTAAAAGTTTTATTATAAACTGAGATCTTGATCTTGAGTTATTTTATACTTAAATTAAATTTTTTAACTTTAGGTTTCTATAGAGGATTTATTTTCTCCATGGACTCTACCGATGGAGATAGGAACATCCACAGCATTTCAAGCATTTGAACAAGTTGTCTAATTTTTTTTTTAATATTATTGAAAATAAGTTTAAATATATATGCATTTTCATTTGAAATTTTTTAATATATATATATATATATATATATATATATATATATATATATATATATATATATTGTACAGTTTATTGTTGGAGATGTTCCCATGGGAGAAGTTCTAGCTGACAAGCAACAAATGGAGAGGGAACCTCATGAGGTATTGCATGATTTTTTTTTTACATGAAGTTCTAGATATTCTCACTCAATTTTATAACATCAAATTTTAATGTTTGTACGTGCATTGTGTACAGGTTCCCCATGCTTCGCAGGATAGATCGTGGATTGAAACTTTGCTGGGAGAGACACTACATCCATTTGTATTTGATGGATTATTTCTAAATTTGATTGAGATTTCTAGTCTTAAATTTATTTTTTTATATATTATCTAGATGCAGTCATATACATAACTTGATACTTGATACTTGTGAGATTTACAAATTTTGGATATATTTTATGTGAACTACATTTGGTACATGTGAATGTGATATATAATGTTTTTAAAACTTAAATTTTGGATGGTTGAAGTACATTTGGCTTGTGAAGTAATGTCGTGTTATAATTTTTTTGGTTTTTAAAACTTAAGTTTTGGATAGTTGAACTACTAGTAATGTTCTGATCTATAAATTAATGTTTTGCTTTTGAACTACATTTGGCATGTGAATTAATGTTGTGTTATAATTTGTTTTTTTTTTTTTTTAAACTTAAGTTTTGGATGGTTGAAGTACATTTGGCATGTGAAGTAATGTTGTGATCTATAAATTAATGTTTTACTTTTGAACTACATTTGGCATGTGAATTAATGTTGTGTTATAATTTGTTTTTTTTTTTTAAACTTAAGTTTTGGATGGTTGAAGTACATTTGGCATGTGAAGTAATGTTTTGATCTATAATTTTTTGTTAAATTAAAACCTAAGTTTTGGATGGTTGATCTACATTTGGCATGTGATATAATGTTAAATGTTTTTATTGGATAGTTGAACTACAATTGGCATGGCATGTGAGGTAATGTTGTGATATAATCAAAAAGTTTTTAAAACTCAAATTTTGGATTGTTAAAGTACATTTGGCATGTGAAGTAATGTTGTGGTCTATAATTTTTTGTTAAATTAAAACTTCTAAGTTTTGAGTTTTGGATGGTTGATCTACATTTGGAATGTGATATAATGTTAAATGTTTTTATTGGATAGTTGAACTACAATTGGCATGGCATGTGAAGTAATGTTGTGATATAATCAAAAAGTTTTTAAAACTCAAGTTTTGGACGGTTGAAGTACATTTGGCATGTGAAGTAATGTTGTGAAGTACAATACATATTGATGTATCTATATACATATTGATTCTAGGTCTTGTTAGATGTGTTGAAAACAATCATAAAATTTTTAAAATGAAATCTATAATGTATATATTTCCATTATTTTTCATCAATGCACATGTATAGAAAAGCTACTTTCAGTTAATTCCATTCTAGAACATATATATCCGTGCAACTTTTTTCATCAATGCACATAGAAAAGCTATTTGAATAGTTAATTTCTTTCTAAAACATATATATGCAGTACTTCAACATTTTTCATCAATGTCAATAGAATTAAGCTACTTTTCATAAATGGCTATAGAATTTAGCTACTTTCAGTTAATTGCATGCTAGAACATATATATTCAGTACATGAAACATTTTTCATTGATGCACATGGGAAAACTACTTGAACAATTAATTGCATTCTAGAAAAATATATATATATATATCCAATACATGCAACATTTTTCATCAATTCATGTACAGAAAAGTTACTTTCAGTTGATCCTAGTGTGCATGTACCAAAACAATTTGTACATGTGTAAACACTTGCACAGATAACATAACAAGGCAACTCAATTTTTAGTTGAGTTCTAGAAGTTCTAAAACATAATCCAAAGAGAAGAAATTGTTGGGCAGTTCAATCAAAAAAATTCCAATGGAATGTCATATTCAATGATCCGTTCATGATCGTATTTTGACATTTTCCATTTCATAATTTTCGTTTTTTTCTTTGATTGAACCTTTATTAACTTTATGTGTGTTGTACACACCAAGTGACTATATTGACAACATATGACATCAGGTTCATAGTCTTGAAAGTAAGAAAAATCCCCGCTTTGATTAGTTTGTTTGAAAAAATAACCTTTCAGTATATTAGATCCTCTTTCATATGGAAACTCGTGATCTTTATAGTTTTCTAATAATTTCATTTTCCATTCAGTGCAACGCATCAAATAATACTTCACATTTTCATCATTGTTAGCAGGTGCAATTACAGAAAAAACATCTCCTGCACAATAAAACAAACTTAACAAACTTATGTATTTAAATTTATTTCTATATCTTTATCATTTGAAAGCAATTCAAATGTTACCTTCTCTAACAAGATCAGAAACTCGATCACCATCGAATGATATTGTAGTCTCCTCTGATTGCATTTCTTCAAACATTGCAACGAACATTTTTCCCTTTGTATTTAGCTCTATATGTTTCCAATCTTTTACATACATTTTGTTTTCACAAACATCATTGGATTTTGTGTTGTCTATGAAAACATGACAAAAACAATAATATTTTCTTTTATCCAATGCAAACACAATTCTGGACAAAATTTTTTTAATTGAATGCAATTTTCGAGTCCCTTTTATTGTTTCAACATCATTTCCAATTGATCTATCTACTTCTTTGATCCCAATATGCCAGAAAAACATTTATATGGAAAATTAAAAGAAGAATGTAAATATGATATCAAAATACAATCAAAGATAATCAATCAAATATAATCAAATTGTGATAAATGTACACTATTTAAAATTAGATATCCAATAAAAATTAAATTGAATGTACCTTCGCACTTCCCTTGATCAGTTATTCTCATGGTTTAGAGCAGCGATGCAACATTGAACAACTTCTTTAGCGTACACAAGTCAGCTTGCAAAGGGGTTCATTTGATATCTTTGAAGTGCTTGTTTTATGCATGCCCCTGCACCGTCATGTTCTCCTTTTCCATGACCAGTCTCAAAGAAATTCCAATAATGTTTAATATAGGTTTTCTTATGAAGACAACACAACCAAAAGAATGATCGTGCAGACTTGAATTGACCTGCCCATCCATCTGACCATATCCAATGTTCATTGAATGTTATTCCACGACTTTTCAAAGAGTCATAAATCTTTCCAAAACAAGTTTGTACAAAATATGTATCATGTGTACGATCATCACTGATATAAAAGTGATATTGTTTAATAACATGTTGATTTTCATTGGTGCTTTCTATATGATCGACATTTTGTTCAACATGTCTATATAGAATATGGACGAGCATGGAGACTTGGTCAGAATGATAGTATTCACTCTGAATTTATTTTTGTGGAAAAATTGTGTAGTTTTCTGCAAAATCAATTATTGACAAAATGGTCCCTAGTGGAAAAAATTCATAGGATTTTTTGAATTGCAAGTCTTGCCATCAAGCTCTATGGGAATTCTTGGTGTATTTATAAATTTCTGCCTCAAAATTTCTCAAAAAGTCTATCACAAAAAATTCTTCTTCTTGTAATTCAATTCTTTTAGCACTATTTTCACCTTGAATCGATGTATGGATATATTCATGTCTCTTCCGTTTCACTTTCATGTTGGACAATAATTGATCATTTATATCAATACAATATTTGTTTTGAAACTTAGTCAAATTTCGACAATCATCCCATTTTTCACCACCAACACATTTCTTTTCGTAAAATAGTTCATCGTTTTGTCTTTTACATAGAATTTGAGATATGAAATCACAGATAGTGGAAGGAGGAGGTGAATCCTTCCAAAATTTTCTACCAAAATTAAGGAATGTGTCATAATATAACTCAAATTCCACATGATAATGACAACAAGTGTCACATACGGTGATAGGCTTTACATACCATGGTTTTTGTTGAACAAAAGCACTGATTGACACATGAATTTCACGATTTTCTTCTTTGAACTTGTTGAAAAACTCTATATGAGTGGTTTCCAAGAAATGTTTTTCATGTTGTTCGTACTGATTTCGTGTTATTCTTCTTCGCATCACATTCTTTTCAGTTGGCGAAACACGCGAATTTTTCTTCCAATATTCATATATTATTTTTTTAACATTTTCTCCAAGTCTATCTTTGTATGGTTGCCTACAAATAGATCTCCAACAAGCAGGTTCATCATTTACATCTATTTTCAACCGAAATTTCTGATGTTTGTGCAAATTTTTTCGTGAGGTTCTCAATGCTCGTGCCATATATTTTACCAAGCGATTCTCTTTAGTATTTGATGAAACCACTGCCATATATATTTCTCTACGTACAACTGAAACATTTTTCTGTCTAGATCTTCTAATTGAATTTATAGCACTATTTATATTTTGTATCACATTTTCCTTCATTTTTTTTTATCTTTGGTTGATTTTCGAATACCCAATAAAGTCATAGCTTCTTTTAATTTCCTTAATGATAAGAGACCTTTCAACATTTGGGCTTGAACTAGCACATTTTCCTTTATGAAGTACGTATCAAAAATGCAGTTAACACGATATCGTATATAATGGTCAGCTCTTTTATCTCCATATGTGTAAGTGTCAACATTTTCTAACATCTCATCATTGACATTGATTTCATCTGTACATATTCAAATGAATAGTACATAATAAGTTTACATACTCAATAAATAACTAAATTAATAAATATATGTATAATTTCAATAATACGTGCATGCGTTCAACATATATATACCTTGTGATTCAATTTCTTCACTTGACTTTCTTTCAACATTTTCACCATCTTCAATCATTGGTTCAATATCTCTTTCACTTTATTTTTCAAAATTTTGTATGTCATCATCAATGTTTTGAGGAATATCTCTCTTTGTTTACATTGCAAAATATTTTTCAAATTAGTTCATCAAATAAAAATTAAGCTTCAAATTTTACACTCGGAAAATTTTAAATATATCAAACTCATAATATTTACATTTACATACCTGCTTCAACTTCTAGTTGAGGTTGATTTTCCCCTTCAATATTCGAGAGTGCTTCTATCTTTCTTTTGCGAGATTGTCTCGTCTCTTCTCTACATTCGTCAGGGTCTCTTTTTTTATCATATTTTCTGGTACAATTCTTTCAATTTCCCATGATAATAGAGTATGAAGTTCAAAAAAATTCCTTCAAAAATTTAGACAAAAACTCAATAAAAAAAAACATCACAAAAGATTTAATTTAAAAAAAATCATTTTAATTTTTTTACAAAAAATACATACTTCAATCCAAAACACTTACTTTAAAAAATCCAAGAAAAAAATGTCTTATAAAAATGAAAAGAAGCTCAAAATATTTCCTTCTAAGTCCTACAAAAAAATTTCATTTAAAAGTTAGACGAAAACTCATTTTAAAAAATCATTATAAAAGATTTACTTCAACCCAAAACACGTACTCTAAAAAAATGTCACTTCAAAAAATGCCTCCAAAAAATGTCCATTGAAAATTAATTCCAACTTCTTAAAAAATGCCACTTTTAAAAATACTTCAAAAAAGCCTCTAAAAAATATCACTTTAAAAAATACTTCCAAAAAATGTCCTTTGAATATTAAGCCTAAAAAGAGTCCTTTCGAAATTAAGCCCAAATCCATACCTTCAAAAACAATGAAAATTAAGCCCAAATCCATACTTTCAAAAAAAATGAAGCCCAAAAAACATCCAAAAATGTATCGCATACCTCCAAGAAATGTCCTTTGAATGTACCTCCAAGAAAAGTTCTTAAACCCAAAATAATCCTTTGCAAAAATGTTCTTTGAATGTACCTCCAAGAAAAGTCCTTAAAGCCAAAACAATTCTTTGCAAAATCAGACCAAGACCTTTATAAAATCAGACTAAATGTGCGAAAATATGCAAAATAATGAATTATTTAGAGAAAATTTATATTTCCACGAAATGTTTTTTTGGAGGGGCTCCGTGGTATTTTATCGCCGACGGAAAATTGGGTAAAATTTCGGCCGAACTTTTATACAAAATTCGATCGAACTTTTATGTCATTAGACTTGACGGGCCGTCAGCGCAAAAAATCAATTCGGCTAAACCTTTTTTAGGAGTTCGGCTGAACTAAAGCATCAGCAATTATGCAGAACCAAGCTCTGAATACATATCTGCAACTTTGGACTGATTAAACTCTATGAAACATTCTGAATTAACTATCAGAACCAAGACAAGCATTTTCAGAATTGAATCTATTTTTAGGAAATACAACTTTTATAGACTTTTATAAATATTTACTAATTTTAATTAATTTTGTAATAAAACGGGTGCAAACAATTTATGAAGGTCATTATGATTCAGTGAAATAATAATTTTGTATCTTCCAAAATACATTGTAAAAAAAATTGAAAAAATTATGGTGCATTACATTGGTCCGTCGTCTCTAATGGGTAGCTTTTAGATTTTTAGTTTATAACTTAAATGTTAAGAAATTTCTTGTGTCGTGAAACAATTTCAAAATATGCAGTTTTTTCATATTGGACCAGTTCAAAAAATTCTAGTAATTATGATATGCATCCATTGGCTTTGTAAATATGACGAAACCGAAGTAGACTTTGTCTAGATTGTTGAAACACAATTTGTTTCTCAAAAACACAAAGTTTCAAAGAATACAAAATTGTGTATTAACATGGCTTCTTATGAATCCTTTGATTGTTAAAAAACACACACTCAAAGAAACACTAAGTTGACATATCAAATGTGTATAAAAAAATTCCAAAAAATAATTAATAGGAAGCTAATAAAATTTCTGACAACTTTTATTTTTATCGCAAAATGAAATTCTAAATAGAAAAATTGTTTTAGCTTGCAGAAAGTTGAAGAACAGAAAAAATGAAAGTTTTTTCTCAAAAAAGGGAAAAAAGTCTAACCCAAATTCACATTTTCACCCAGCCTGCCATACCATGAACTTTACTCTTTTGATTCAAAAAGGGTTAAGTGTCTTGGTCTCATCAACGATTTATTGGTGTCCTTAGATAAAATTCTAGTTAAGAATGTTCTTATGGACGTTGTTGTAGTAGCTAACATTCCTCCGAGATATGGAATGCTTCTCTCCCAATCATGGGGAGCCAATATTAAAGGCACTTTGCAATTAAATTTTTCCTATGCTACTATACTAGTTTTTAGACAACTCAAAAAATTATACAGGGAAAACAAGATGAAGTACATGATTAGTAGCAAAGAAAAACCCCATAATCACCCAATTCATGTTGTTCATACAGATTTAGAGTCATTTGTTTTATACAATGATGATTGTTCAACATTGTTAGAGGATTTGATGGAAGAAAGAGTAGGAATTTCAGAGATTTCAGATTGTGTTCAAGAAATGTCAAGTGTAGAAAAGCGAAAACTGGAAACAAGCAGCTTGCGGCCAAGTATATCAGTCAAAAATACAGTTGAAACATTAAAAGAGACAAAGCCTATTGGGACAACAGATCATTCTCAAATAGATAATCAAAATCCGTCATCCAAATTTGAGCTTCTTAATGAAGAAAATGGCCTATGGACCATGGATTTTGATGGAGCCTTAGGTAAGGAAGGAGTTGGAATTGGAATTTGAATTATTGGTCCATGAATCAGTCATCTCATCTTCCTCCTAATGTCTGGTTGTGTTCTTATAAATTGGCATTTGATTGTTCCAACAATGAGGGAGAAAATGAGGCTTTTATAGTTGGTCTTAAAATTCTTAAGAAACTAGGTGCTAAGAATATTTCTGTATATGGTGACTCCGAGTTGGTAATAAAGAAATTCCAAGGGGAATACTAGGCCAAGCATTCTATAATGTGAGCATACCATAATGTGGTGTTAGACATTCTTAAGACTTTCATTGAATATACCCTATCATTCTTTCCAAGGAACATTAATATCATTATTGATGTGCTTGCCACTTCAGCTAGTATGTTCAAGATTCTGGTTTATCCCAATAAGAAGTATGATATCAATTTCAAACATCTCCTTGTTGTTCTGAACAATTTTCGGTATTGGCAAGTCTTCCAGAATGACAAACAAATTGACAATTTATTGCAGATGGAGGAATAGTTTGTAAGTTCACAAATTGATGATCAGTTTTATGAATATGATTAAGAAATGCATGTAGTAGAATTGAAGGTATTACAACTGAAAGATAACTCAATTCCAAGAGGTCTAGTACCCTTGGAGGAGATTTTTTTTTATCAAAATGATGTTGCATGGAAACCAACAATGCTATGAACTGAGGTAGGAGTATAATATCTTAATCTTGGCACTCCTGAGAAGCCCAAAATGGTTAAGATATCAAAGTCTTTGAGTCCAAAAATGAAAGTTAAATATGCAACACTCATAACTGAATTTTCTGATATTTCTGGAGGGGAATAGTGATTTAAGGGTGTATGACAAGAGCATAATCCACAATACCATTCCCATAAATTTGAGCATGAGCCTTTATGTTAGAAGCTTAGAAGGATGAATCCAAAAAAATTTCCCTCCATTGAAAAGGAATTGAATAGATTGTATACTATTGGTATTATTGTCCCTCTCTGTTTCTCAAATTGGATGTCAGATTTGGTACCAGTAAGAAAGAAGACAGGTGAGATTCACTTGTTTATTGATTTCTGCAATTTGAATAAAGTGGCATTTAAGGACAACTATACACTTCCAAAGATGGATCATATCCTACAAAGGGTGGTTGGTTCTTCCAAGATTTCATTGTTAGATGGATATTGTGGGTACAACCAGATTTTAGTTCATCCAGATGACCAAGAAAAGATAGCCTTCACGACACCTTGGTGTACTTTTATGTATGCTAAAATTCCTTTTGGATTGAAGAATGCAAGAGAAACCTTTCAACGAACAATGGATATCACATTTTCCAATGAGAAGGATGTGTTTTTGGCCATTTATCTTGATGACATAAAAAAAAAATTCAAGACGGATGAAGAACACTTGCAACACTTAAAGACAGTCTTCCAAAGATGCAGAAAATTTGGCATATCGTTGGATCCAAAGAAAAATTTGTTTGCTATGGAGGAGGGGAAATTGCTCGGTCATGTCATATCCAAATATGGAAACTGGGTAGATCCTTCAAGGATTGAGGAAATTCAAAATTTGGATTATCTTAGGATTAAAAAGGAAATTCAATAATTAATGGTAAAATCAATTTCTTGAGAAGGTTTATTCCTAACCTTTCTGAACACTTAAGGGAAATTGCTAATATGTTAAAGAAAAGAAGCGAGATGAAATGGTCTGATGAGGCAAGAAAATCATTTAATCAAGTCAAGTTTGCATTGTCTCATGCTCCTATCCTTATTAGCCCATATTATACACTTGATTTCATCATCTTTTCCTTTGCCTTTGAACATATATTAGTTGTTGTCCTCATGCAAAAGAAAGATAAAAAAAAGTAGCCAATTGCCTTCTTTAGTATGACAATAAGAGATGGGGCTTTGAAATATAATATCATTGAGAAACATACATTCGCACTAGTTAAAGCTTTGAAATATTTCTGAGTTTATATCCTTCATTCTCATGTTCTTGCATATGTTCTGAATGTTGAGGTCAAAGATCTGTTAACACAAAATGATCCTGAAGGTAGGCGTGGTAAGTGGATAGCTGCTATGCTGGAATATGATTTATAAATCAGACCTACAAAATTGATCAAAGGTTAAGGCTTAGCTGAGCTCATAGCGGACTCTAAATTACATGATTTGGATATAAACTTTATTGATGCATTTTACGAAGAGCAGGAGGCTGATTCATTACCTCAGGTATCTCAACTTTTTACCTCATCACCATGGTATTCAAACATAATTCATGTGCTCCAACATTTGAATCCTCCACCAGGTTTTCCCAAGAGTAAAGGTAGATCCCTGAAATTGAAAGCTCTTAAGTATTGTATTCTTAACAATGATTTATATTGGAAAGATCCGAGAGGGATTTTACTAAATTGTTTGGTAGAAAGTGAAGTTGAGAAGGTGATGAATGATTTCCATAAAGGTGATTGTGGTGGTCATCTTTCTGGAAAACTACAACAAATAAGATATTGAGGGTTGGCTTCTATTGGCCAAGTTTGTTTTTAGATGTATATAAAACAATCATGAGTTGTCATGAATGCCAAGTTTTCCAAGGAAAAAGAAAATGGTTACCGTTGCCCTTGAATCCAATTGCAATCTAAGCACCCTTCTAGTAGTGGGGGCTTGAATTCATCGATGAGATTCACCCTCCATCGTCAGCTCAGAATAAGTGGATACTCACTACCACCGACTATTTCCCAAAGTGGATTGAAGCCATCCCCATGAGACAAGCTATAGACATGGTAATTATTTAGTTTTTGGAGAGTAAGTCTCGTTTTGGCTACCCACAGAAAATCACTACTGACAATGTAACAGCCTTCAAATCCAAAAATATGATAGAATTTTGTGATATCACATAAGAATCAAGCATTCAACATCATATTATCCGCAAGGAAATGGTTTGTTTGAATCATCAAACAAATCATTGGTGAACATAATCAAAAAACTGCTGCAAGAAAACAAAAGGAATCGGCACAAAAAGTTAATTAATGCTTTATGGGCTGAAAGAGTTAGTACAAAGAAGTCTATCAGCATGTCACCTTTTCAACTATTCTATGGTGTAGATACAGTGTTTCCAAATTATCTAGCAGTGCCAATGATGAAAATCATACAAGAGATTTAAAGTGAGCCAAATTACATTCAACGATGAATTAATCAAATGATCCATTTGCAGTAGTCCAGGGAAAAAGTTTTCAATAACACCTCAAAGCTCCAAGAGAATATCAAGAATATTTATGACAATAAAACTAAATCTGATGATTTTAACTTGAGAGATGTTGTTCTCTGGTGGGATGCCCGAAACGAGGACAAAGGAAAACATGGTAATTTTGAAAACTTATGGAAAGGACCCTACAATATTTCAGCATTCAGAGAGAATAATGATTACTTATTAGAATATCTTGATGGGAAAGCACTTCCAAGAGGATCGGTGAATGGTAGGCTCCTCAAACAATATCTTACCTGATATTGAAGAAACACTTTCACTTTCATTGTAAATAACATTTTATTTGATTTCAAAGAGTAAAGGAATTTTTCAAATAAGTTTGAAGCCTGAGGAGAAGGCCATAAGGCTTCTTTAATCAATTGTTTTTTTTTGTTTAAAATTAAAAGGTCAAATCAATTTTTGAGTCAAGTCAAGTCAATTTTTATTTTTCTCAGTTTAGTTAGTCAGTCATTTGAGTGTCAAGTGTTTTATTTTGACTCCATTGCCCAATGGATGAGGCTACCTAGTTTACAATGTTCATGACACCTCATAAAGGAGCTACCATCCCCAATGGGAGCCAATGTTAGTGTCTATGAGTCACTAGTGATAAAATGTGCTCTTTCCATGTGATTGATAAGGTCTTAGGGTCAAATGGTTATATTTTCAAAAACAAATCAAATAAATTTGACATCTCTCTATTGTCATATGATCATTGGTTATTGTCTAGGTCAGTGCTACTCCCTCCACTTTCTTATGGTCATCATCATTCATCATGGTCATGTCATCATTTAGGTGTCCTAGGTCATTTAGAGAGTTAATGTGTCATCATATAGGTCATGGTCTAGGATTTTCATTTGATTATCATCATAATGTCAGTCATAAAAAGCAAAAAGGGAGTAATGTCCATCATTTGGGTCACCATCATGGGAGTTATAAAATTAGGGAATAAATTATAAATAAAAGGTAATATTTCCACTTGAAGAAATTATGCTACATGTCAAATCATTCAAAAGTCATTCTCTCAAGTACATGATGTCAGTCCACAAAAATCGAGTTTTTGAGTTATAAAGGGACATCAAGGTGTTTCAAAACTTCATTCCATCCTTCCAAGTTTTCAATAGTTCCTCTCTTGCACTCCAAAACTCACCACAACCATCAGAAGGTCGAAATCCATCATCAAATTGCTCAATTCATCAAGTTGCTATGTTTCTGTTGTGCTTCTAGAGGGTGTTGAGCTTTTGTTTTGGAGATATAATAAGGGAAAGAACATATGCAAACTCTATTTCATTGTTTCAAACATCTTCAAACAAGTAAGTGAGGCTCTCACACACCCTTCCTTCAGTCAAATTTCTCCATCAAATTTATTAAATCCTCCTCTAGGGTTATTTGTTGTGTTTTTGCTGCATTTTCAAGTTTTTGCAGTCTTTGCTTCATTCCAAGGAGAAATCCCCTATTTTTTTACCTTAACTACCCTTGTATATACTTACTAAACTCTCCCCAACCATTTCCCATACTTATTTTCCTCATCTCATCATTTTTCCCTAAAAACCCAAGCCCTCGCTGTGCTTTTGCTGTGTTTCTGATTTTTCCATGTGTTTTTCATTTTTCCCCTTCTTCCCTCACTCATGCTAAGAAATTTCACTAGCCCTGTATTCCTAACATCTACCCTTAACCCCCCAATTTTTCCCTATAATTTTTCCTAAGTCCTATCCTCTCCATTTCCATCCCTAAACTAGTCACTCTGTTTTCCCTGTTTTGCAGCCCTAAACCCCTACCCTTTCCCCTATCAAACTAGGGTTTTCAGTGTAGCAAAAAAAACAGTATGGCTAGTGAAAAGAAGAAATACAACACGGGGGGATAGGTCTCAAGATATGAGCCAAATCATATGTAGGATATCAATGCTTCAGAGTTCATCAAGAGCTCATTTGGACAAGTAGGTTGCCTATGGTTTTGTGAGAAAGTACAAGAGGTGAGCTACCATTGTAAGCTGACTAGTCTATTTGCCACCAATTGTAAGAAGAGAAAGACCACCATAGCAGGGATGGACTTCTTGGTATTAGCAAAGGTCATAGTTTCAACCAATGGTATCCCTAACCAAGGAGAAATTTGGTTTAAGAGGATGGATTTAGACATATAAAATTATAAAGTGTTCCTGAAACCATAGTATAAGGAAGCTCCCTCTCATATTTTCCATTGCAGGAAATCACTAGATAAATATGATCCTTTAATGAAGATGATTATGAAATATTTCACTTGTGAAGGCATATTTAGTAAGTTGTATCAGTATCACATAATATTTTTGATGCACTTCACTTCCATCAAACCACTAAATCTACCCAAAAACTTGTTCATAATTCTAGTTAAGATGACTGAGAAATTGCAGACTAAAGGGAGAGACCATCAGGAAAACTTGTTTCATTATAATTTGATCAAAGTCATAGGTCTCCATGAGCTCACATAGATCAACATGCCATGGGATATCTTCTTGGAGGCAGTTTCTCTTATACCTACCTCAAGTTAGTCAAAAAGCCCAAGTGTTCCTTCATCAGCTAGACCATAAGAGGTTGGGTCATCAAGCAAGCCATCAATGACAAAAACTCAGCCTACAACATAGGTTTCAAAGACCTACAACAGAGGTAAGAGGTTATTTTTTGCCCCTGAGATTGAAAAGGGCATGCCTACACCTAGACCTAGAACTAGGATTCATCTAAGAAACTACATAAGGAGTTTTTCCATGAAAAAGAAGTGCAAGTTGAATATATAAGACACAAATCACCTAGAGATAGAGATAATGCACCTTTGCATCATGAGGAAGATAGACCTCCTGAACTTGAAATGACAGACCTAGAAGAAGAGAAACATGAAGATAATCCTTCAGAAGACATCATCAAAGAGAAAGAGGCACAGATCAAGGAGCTCAAACATTATCTTGCCAAGGAAAATTTCGTGGTATCTTTCCTGCAACAAGAAAATAGGCAGTTGAAACTAAACCTAATGTTGCAAAGAAAACCATAAGGGGACCATCCATCATCCAACAAGGAAGATGTTGTGATATAAAAGGATAATGGTAAGGCCATAATTGATGTCAATCAATTAGAATACAAAGACATTCAGGTACATCCAATAAGGCCTAAAACTAGAGCAGAGGCAAGAAGAGAAAAACATGAAAAATAGTCATTTCCTCCTCAAGCCCATGAAGAAATAAATGACATCATAGCTGCTGAAGTTGAAGAAGACATGGAATTATGGCTTGGGGTAGTAATTAACACCTAGAGAATCTACTTAAGAAGGCAAACAGAGACACTACCATACGAAGGGACATGGCAAGGCACTACTACACTAGAAACACTATTTGTAAGATTAATCTCAAGAAGACCCTAAGAAATCTCAAGAAGAAAGATAACCTTGATGTCTTGGCTGATTCATCCTTAGTTTCTTGAAGACATGATAGAAATATGGTAAAGGAGAGAATTTTTGGAAAAATTTTGAAAAATTTTGGGCTTTTTGTCACACAGGCAAAACTAGTGCACAGAAACACAGTGTGTGCTCGCTGCGGTTTTTCCCAGAGGCTCCAAATGAAGATTTAAAAGCATGTGGATCTTTATTTTGGTTAGTACATTGCAAAAATATACTTGGGGTTAATTTTCAATTCATGGATTTTAAAAAAAGGTCAAAAACCACCTATTTTCCACCCTTTTGCCACTGTTTTGAATCACTCGCTACGCTTCTATAGTAGTTTTTTTCTAATCAGTTTTGAGGTGTCTTAGAGATGTATTTTTGGTGACTTGAAGCTTCATAGGTGTAGTAGACCTCCTAGGTTACCTGTACCAACCTTCAGCAAAGTTCAAAGATCCCTCGACGTCATCAAAACATCTTTCCAAAGTCCGTTGCGCTTCTGCTGTTGGACGATGCGCTTTTGTAACTTTTCGTTGTGTTTCTGGGTTTGAGTACTTTCATTGACACGTGGAGGTCAAAAGTAAAAATTGTCGATGTAACAACTGGCTCATGAGGTTTTTCATGGTTAATGAGCCTATTTATGGTCATCTTTGTTAAATAATCTTATGTTTAATGACTTGAGAGAAAAACTCAACTTATTAGCTAAAAAGGGGGAAAGTTGTTTTTAAATCCCCTAGAATTAGGCTATGAGTCATTATGTGCATTAATTAGTTGTTATGGATCAGTATTTGACCCCTAGAGATGTAATATTGTTTATTTTTCTATATGTACTCAGAATTAAGTCATTGAGAGGGTTGGAGATCTAAATTTCTCACTCTTTAGCACTAATGTATTTGACAGAAATTTAGAGGGAGTTGCAGCTATTTTTATGGGATTCATGTATTGTGATCAGTGGCATTGTTTTCTCCAGTGTTTCTTATGCATGTGATGATTAATTATTTCTAGCATCCATCTATTTTATTCCTATGATTTATCTTTTATGTTTTGAAATAGAAATATTTCTTTTATGCTCTGTTTTTGTTTAAGATAATCATCTAAGTGTTTTATCCTCTAATATAAGTGAATTCATTATGCTCACTTAAGTTATATGTTTTCCTCCTTACCATGCTACAATGAAAAACCAATTGTGTCACTAAATCACATCTACCTTGCCTCATACTATGTCTACAACTGATATTTTTGGGATATCTTGCCTAGTTTCCAAGCCTGATGCTTCTCTACCCAAAAAAACCCAATCAAACCTAAATCAAAAACCCTACTGAGATTATAACTAGCCTAAAATACTTATTCTCCAGTAGTTTTCATCGACTATGAGCATGATAGAGAGATTCCTCACTGATTTGGTAGGGAAAGCTGCCAAATTGAAAGTTGGCCTGTGGTTACCTCTTTGATTTCTTTTCTCAGCCTTGGGAAACTAAGGAGCCCTAACATTTCCCATGCTCAAATCATTTTACACTAATAAGTTGGTGAAGTATCTATTGGTCTGGACAACTATTTTCACTTTAATAAACACAACAATGCATCATCTAAGAAAACCTTGGCATTAATGGCAAACTGCGCCAACATCCTGGGGACCAGTGGTTCGACATTGGTAAAAGGTCTCACCACTAGACCTCAACAAATTTTATTCTTCCTCTTCGTCAGTAGATCCCCTATGCAAGCAATGATCATCTCTTATGCCATAAAACCTCACAATAGTCAAAGTGTTCCATAGAGGAATGAAAGGACAAATCTGCAATAATTCATGTGATGGTCAATGACACAGAGGTGGAATTGAAGGAGATAAGGAGCAATGAAGCAACAAATATATTGGATCCTACCTCCTCATTTTTCTGGAATACCTTCAACCATCATTCACTCCACTAAGAAACCCATGCTCCAATATGGCACAGGTTGTAACAACTCCTCCACCTCAGATCTGTGACTTTTAATGGCTCTTTACTCATTATCTGTGTCAGCTAGTTCACACCTATTACAAAGGTGTTTCACGGATTGGAAAAAGTTATGTACGAAACAACAAATCTTATCACACCAAAAAAACAACAATATTTTCTTACACACCAAAAATCCGCACACACCTATACTAATCTATGTACATAGTATAATAACCCTCAAGTCTCTCATTTTCCGAGCCTTCCTGTAAAGGAACCATGCTAGAACAGACTCTGATACCAGCAAAGAAAACATAGTTACATGCATAGAAATATTTTTCACACACATAAAAACTATATTCATTCACACACACACACACACACATATATATATATATATATATGTATATGTATATGTATATGTATATGTATATGTGTATATGTGTATCTATATATATATATATATATATATATATATATATATATATATATATATATATATATATATATATATATATATATATATATATATATATATATATATATATATATGTATATATATATATATATATATATATATATATAGAGAGAGAGAGAGAGAGAGAGAGAGAGAGAGAGATACATATATTCATATATATATTTATATATACATATACATATACATATACATCTATATATCTATATATATATATATATATATATATATATATATATATATATATATATATATATGTATGTATGTATGTATGTATGTATGTATGTATGGTGAGCATTGATATGCTACTTTTGAATTGGGAGGTCTGAAGTATGGAGCAGGAGAGGGCTCTGAAGTTTTATGTAGCCGTGTGGTCTATCGGGCAACCATCCACGACTGCATATGGTTAGGGCACACATCTTCTGCTACCTGCCATTATCATGCTCTTATCTGCGGCTTCATGGGCATCATTCTGGTCACCCCTCTTTTGTCTGGACATTATCGCTCCCTACCCCATTATTCCCTGCAGGTTGATTCTACCCTAATGACTGCCATGGATGAGGATCTTGTCGAATATTCTCCAGATCCATTGGAGGGGGTGCCGATCTGGACCTCACCTACGTCGCTCATCTCACCTGCTACAGTTTCGCTGGTGTCTCCAACCCTAGCTCCATCGACAAGTGGTACTAGGGTTTCCACCTAGCCACATCTCCCTTTCTAAGGATCTCCTAATCTGGAATACCCCCTACCATCGGAATCCCCTCCTTCTGCACTATTAGAGAATTTTCCTCCCCTCTTCGAGCCCTCTCTGGCGTCCTCAAACCCGCTTTCTCCAGCATCATTTCATTTTATCTCTACCCTCCTCCAGCCGCACACATCCTTCCCTCTCTGTGATGGTTTATCCATCTCAGAGCCCACTATATCACTCCCTTTGGGCTACACCCCACTTACATCGGAGGGATTTTACACTTGTGATCAACCGTGTTCAGCTTCGTGCCCTCTTTTGTCAGGGTGTTTTGTCAGATCTCAACCCGTGGATCTACCCATACAAGAAGTGGGATCATTTGGGGTACCGGCCTCTAAGCCAATGCCCGACCCCTCTCTGCATGGTGCTCACCCTCGTGGCACCAGGAAGACTAGGTGCATCAAATATGGTAACAAGTGTATTGATATATATTTTGGGCATAACCACAGGATGGACAAGGTTCTGGACACAACGGAACGGGTTTTGGTGGGACATGTGAGGGGGTGGAAATACAATTCGGAGTGGCTTCATATATGGACGATGGAAATATGGGGACAACTTATTGAGGTTCTTCCCTCTTTCATTATCCTTCCTGACGGTTGGTTTGCACTCAGTTTCCATCAGTTAGAGCACCTGCAATGGGTTCTATCGCATTTCTAGCACATTGAACATCCCCCAGACTTACTGAAGCGTTGGAGCCCACTCTTCGATCCGAAGCGGGAACATTTGGGAGCTGGACCCATTTGGGTTTGCCTACCTCGGCTTCCTTTGCATTTCTAGTTTAAGGATGCCTTTGAGTACATTGGGAACACATTGTGCACCTACCTGGACTTCAATAAATCTGACACTGCAACTGGTATTATGAAGATGGCCTGGATTTTGGTTCATTTGGACACAAGGGAGGTGTTAGAAGAATCCATCATCCTCAGATGGAAGCAATTCTCCAGGATTCATCCCCTGGACTATAAAGGTGTTCCTTTTCATTGCCAAATATATCATTCAATAGGACATATGTTTAAATAATGCTCTCTCAATCCAAATAAGGCTGAACATCCTACTCCTTCTGAACTGATTCTCGAATCGATTCCTCCTGCTCATACTTCTTCTCGGAAGCCACCTATATGAGTCCGGACATCACGGACGAAGGATTTGGTTACTGATCCTATTACGCATGCACCTCAACCTTCATCTTCGTGCATCACTCGATCGAGGGCTTCTGCGACTCAACAATTTGCAAGTATTTCTTTATCCTTTCCCACTTCTTCATCATTTACTATTGTTACTTCAATTATGGTCTCCTTTGTACACATATGCTTTATTGGGCCATCTACCCCCTCTGTTACCTGTTCTCCCCGCTCCCCCCCCCTATATAAGACCCTTCCAACTATCCCATCCATCTATATCAGAATCATCAACTGATATCGGGGGTAATCACTCCTATTTCATTCAATCCTTCTCCAAGATATCTGCCACTCGTCCTTGCAGCCTAGAAATCATACCTTCCCCCAAACCCTTGAAATCATCTCGAGGTCGTCACTTATAGGCTGGCTAAGATGTGGCTAATGGGCGTTAGCATACACTAGATCGGGTTCTTAGAGAACAGAAACCCCCCTGGAGTTTCCACATGAAATTAATCTCTTTCAAATTTTGTGGCATTGCAAGCTCTGCCAAAAAACTTGCCCTTCAGAGACTATTTGATTCTACCATGATTGATGTGATTTTCTTGCAAGAAACTCCTGGTCCTATGGATATGGTTATACATTCTCTACAAGCTCTGCGACCTAGATGGAATTTCCATGTTATGGATGCTCGAGGCCACTCTTGGGGTATAGCACTGGGTTTCAATCCCAGATCGATCACTCTCCGTAATATTTGGGGGGGAGATGGATTTATGGGGGCTGATATACTTTCGACCGACTTTGGTAGTCAATTTCGCATCCTGAATATTTATGGACCCTGCACTAATCAGATCAGATTCTGAGAACATTTTCTCAGTCTCTCTTTCATGGACTCTGCTAATCTCATTCTCGACGGAGATTTAAATTTTTCGCTCGGTCAGGATAAATCCTGGGGTCACTCCGCCCAGATTGACCCCTTATTTGATCCCATCAGGAATCTCCTTGAGGATCACCGACTAGTGGATATCCCTTCCCCTCGGCTCTAACACACCTGGCACAACAGAAGGGTCAGTCATGCCTCTTTAGCAAGGTGTTTGTATAGGTTCCTCATACACGAAGATATTGTGGCACATACCCCAAATTATAGGCAGTGGTCTAGATCGAGAGGCTAATCTAATAATTCCCCCATCTACTTGGAACTTGCGGGAGACTCTTTGAAGCCTTGTGTCCCTTTTAAATTCAATGCAACTTGGCTCAGGGATGCTTCATATATCGATTTAGTCACTCGATACTGGTCTTCACATCCTGTCTCTCCTGAACTCGACCCCTCTGCACTATTTGCATTCAAACTAAAAGAGGTCAAGCGGCTCACCAAGGCATGGGCAAAGGAAAAATGCTCAAAGGATGATCAGTCATTGACATCAATAAAATATAAACTTGCTGCCATTAGTGTATTTGCGGATCAACAGTTTTCATCTGATGAGTCAAAAGCCCACATCATTCACTTGGAGTTAGAGCGTACCAAGATACTGAAGGAGTGTGAAGAGACTTGGCGCCTTAGAATTTGGGCTATCTGTTTATAAGCAGGGGATGATAACACCAAGTTATTTCACCATTTCGCAAATGGTAGAAAGGCCATTAACACTCTTTGGCAGTTGGAAGATGATGTTGGGAATCAGGCTAGGAATTTCCATCAGCTAGCTAATATGGGAGTCTCTCTTTTTAGAGATCTATATAAAGCCCCCCATATTTCCACACTCCCAGAGATCATCAAGGTGGCTAGCTTATTTCCCAGATTCGTGGAGCATGAGGATGAAGTTGCCTTGATTGAACCTGTATCGATGAAAGAACTCCAGGATACCCTCAAATGGTTTTAGAAGGATAAAATCCCTGGACCTGATGGATGGCCCATTGAATTATACCTGTCATTTTATGAAACCATGGGTCAGGATATTCTCAATGTATTGGATAATT
Source organism: Pinus albicaulis (assembly GCA_034641835.2). Classification (NCBI taxonomy): domain Eukaryota; kingdom Viridiplantae; phylum Streptophyta; class Pinopsida; order Pinales; family Pinaceae; genus Pinus; species Pinus albicaulis. Next base: position 83,679,257 of record CM076579.1, read on the forward strand.
GCCGACATAATGGCAGATTATATGATGCCTTCAACTCAACCTTCATTGCACTTATCCCTAAATATTACTCCCCCTGCATGTTTCGGACTATCACCCCATATATTTATGCAATTGCATGTATAAAATCATCACCAATATTATTTCTAATCGACTCAAGCCCATCCTATCAGCTCATATATCTCCAGAGAAATTGTATTTCCTTCATAATCGTCAGATCCATGAGGCCAATGGCACTGCTCAAGAAGCTCTGCACTCCATTAGGATCAATCATCTGAAAGGCATCATTCTCAAGATTGACTTGGAAAAGGCTTTTGATCACTCCAACTAGATGTATATTTGTATGATCCTGACTCACTTGGGTTTCCCCATGATCTTCATCCAATGGATTATGTGTTGCATCACTAATGTGTCCTTCAGTGTGCTCATTAATGGATCTGCATCCCCCTTTTTTCACTCGTAGAGAGGGCTTAGATAGGGTTGCCCACTATCACCTCTCCACTTTCTGATCATAATGGAAGCTTTGAGTCGGCTGATATCCCATGACAATAAATCTGGAAGACTCATGGGAATTCAGATTATTGAGGGATGCTCACTCACACACTTGATATTTGTAGATGATGTTCTTATATTTCTCAATGGATCGGTGGGGGACATCACTTCCTTCTATTCCATCTTATCCTATTTCAGCTTTGCTACGGGCATGACATGAAATAATCACAAATCCACACTAACCATTATTGGATGCACACATCAGGAACAGGTTCTCGCCACTCATTGGTTTCCTTTCTCCATCTTGGATCTCTCGGATGGCCTCAAGTATTTGGGATTTCGATTAAAACCACTTGCCTACCACAATCTTGATTGGTTATGGCCCATATCGAAGATGGAAAAAAGGATCTCCATTTGGCATCATAGATGGCTATCTAGGGTTGTCAGATTAACCCTCATCAACTCTGTATTGACAACCATCCCCATTTACTAGATGTCACTTGCTTGGATCCCCAAAGGTATTCTCAATAAGATCCAGCAGATCTGTAGAAGGTTCCTATGGATGGACAACAAAGACGTCCACACTTTCTCTTGGATCAGATGGGCTAGTATATCTTTACCCAAAAAATGTGGTGGGGGGGGGATGGGGCATTAAATATTTGGATTCATTTTCCAAATCCCTTGCTAGAAACATGGGTTGGTAGATCATGACTTATCACAATATCTGGACTAAGGTTGTCACCCGAAAATACATCAGATCGCTTTCTACTATGGATTGGATCCGTAGACCCTCCTAGTGCTCCCACAACATATACATGGTATGGAAGGTTGTCATTAACTCGTTGTCTTATATTAGATATGGTCTATCCTGGCACATTAATTCGGGGTCATCAGCTCGTATCAGGTTAGACCCATGGACTGGCTGCGGAGGCACTCATCAACTACCTCCTGAGCTCACTGACTACCTTGTTGGAATAGGGGTCTCTACTATAGATCAGATTGTTGATCTGGGTACAACATCTATATACGCTCAACGCTGGAAGACTGCATTACAACTCAAGATATTTGCACAATAGCATGATATCTGCCATAATTACACCATGGCTCTCTCTAAATCTCACATTCGAATCACTCAGGGGGAGGATGATCTGATCTGGCAACATGCATCTCATGGAAAATACACTACGAAGGATGGCTAAATTTATATCTACTAAAATTCCAAACCTCTGATCACTACTTGGTGGTGGCATTGCATATGGAAGTTAAAATACCCACCCCGAACCATTATGTTTATGTGGTGCATACTTCGCAAAATTGCACCTACTAGGGATAACTCACAAAATCGATCCATTTATGGACCCACATGGTGCGTATTGTACAAGCCAGAATCCGAGACCATTAGTAATTTATTCCTACATTTCTCTGTATCTTGGGCTTTCTGGCTTTAGACTTTGGCTAAGCTTCACATATTACCCAGTGGCACGGGCCCGATATAGCTGATGCATGACTACATTGGTGGAATCATGCACCCACTCACAAGGATCGGAATCTTCCACTTCTTATATGCTAGTGTCTATGGAACGTCCGCAAAAAATACATCTTCCAAAATGCCCTGCCCAACTAGACATCAGCAACAACATATGTTATATCACTATACAATTACCTCCATATGGACGAGCCTCCTGACCCTCCCCACAATCTGACCCCCGAAGTGATAAACTGTGATCTCCCATGGACATATTTTGATGGTTTTTCCCAGAACCATGGTTGTGGTGGAGGTTTCGTATTATACTTAAATGACCACACTCATTACAAGATCAAGATGGGATTGGGGTTGGAGAAAAATAATTATGCAGAACTCATCACACTAAGACACCTTCTTCAGTTCGCCTTAGAACATGACTGCCATCATTTGAAAATTTTTGGGGATTCAAATATTGTCATCAGCTGGTTCAATATATCATCTGCATGTCACGTTCACACACTGCGTTACATATTGGAGGATTCATGGCTCTAAAAAACAAAATTTGATTCTATCATATGTTGTCATATTTTCAGGGAGCACAATCAACTTTCTAACTCGCTATCCAAGGAGTCCACGCTCCAACCTAGGGGGACAATGATGATAGAGGAACATAATGGTCAGGAACATTTCAGCTATTATCCTCGACCGTACATAGACTATCATCAGGCCACGAACAATCAACACATATAACATGTTTACTGCAGATATATAAATTATATTGAATATATGTATTTATATTTTGTCATTACAGCATACCTTCTTATCATATTGTTTCTTCGAGTACACCCCAACACGGGAATATAACTGGACTACTTTTTTGGTATGTGACTATGTCACATCTTTTATGAATATGTCATAGGCATCTACAAGATGTAATTTTCTACTCTTAATGAAAATTACGATTTTTCCAAGGGAATATATATATATATGGATTGAGATCCAAGTAATTTTAACATTAAACACGAGAGTTGAGAAGATCTCTCAACAACCACCTACAAATCTCAAACCAATTGCAAACTCAACATAGAAGCATTATATATATATATATAGATATAGATATCTTTCAATTACTTCAATTTTATAAACTTTGATATAAAATTAAAATAAAAATTGAAGTATTTTATTTATAGCCACATTAATTTATTTTATTAATATTTTGTAATTATTAATGTAAATATTATTTTTATTATTTTTAAATATAATATTAAGTAATAACATTTTTCTCAACACAATAATTTAATTTTTAATTAAAATAATTAAGTATTTATTTTAAAATAAAAAGTGAAAAGATAAGCCTTAAGAATATTTAGTACTTTTATTTTTTTAAATAATAAAATTAATTTACAGATCAATTATAACACATAATAAAAATGCCTTACATTTGTATTATTAATAATGTATTGGAAAATAAAGAATAAAACATAATAAGGCCACCTTATATTAATGGTTAAAGGTTTTTGTTTTCTTTTAAGATTTAACACAAAAATATTGAGAATTAATAAACTTGTCAATCTAGAATAAAGGCAATACTATATTCCTAAATCTAGCACAACTTCCCACAAACCTTTTCTACCCAAGTAAGTCACTGCTACTGCCCACAAACCTCTATGAACAAGTAAATCCATTTCGAACTTAAACAAACCATACACATTACAACTGCCCACAAACCTATATGGACAAGTAAATCCATTTCGAACTTAAACAAAGCTATATACTAATTAACAAAAGGCTTGTTCTTAAGTTACCCTAAATCCATTATACCTAAATTTTAGGTAAAATATATTCAATTAAAATATAATAAAACATTGGTCTAAATTAACCATATATATATGAATATGAATATGAGATACTAAATATACTGGATCAAATACATATGATTTACAAACTTAGCCAAACAAACCCAAAACAAAAAAATTATAAACTTGTCAACTGGAAAAAAAAATCATAAAGTTGTGGAGTTGAAGAGCACCCTATCTGTATGAAGGCTTGTCCAACTAGTAACTGCAGAGCGTCCATAAACTAAATGCCACAAAAGTCCACTGCCAAGTCTGCAACTGGCAGAATACTGTCGACGATAGCAGCGGACTGACCATCAGAAGACTGGCAAAGACCATCCAACGCACCTCAACCTTTTGCACAAACTTCTCCATTTGCAACAGTAAGTATCTCCAACAAGAAAGGAGCAACCGGACCCAGTAAAGTTGAAATTCTTTCCAACTTTGCTCTCCCGATTGGCCTGCTGCAGCCACCATTGTTGAATGCATCGGTGTAAAGTGCGAATGGGAATCAATTTCCTGATTGTGACAGAGGATAAACAAATTGCTGACGAGGCATTTGATGTTTTCAAGAGTGGTTGATTTTTTTAGTAGATATATTTATATTACTGAAAAACTGATATTACATTGATAACTTTTATATCATATTTATCCGAATTACAATATGTAACTAGTATAAACTGGATTGTAGGTTTAGATCAAAATGAGGGTTTCCAGTTGCATTCCCAATAAAAATTTGTAATTTTACTAAATTGTAATATATGTTGTAATATATGTATGTAGGGATGAAATTTAATGAGAAACGTGAGATTTAGATGTAAAGACTTAATTTTATTTCAATTTTTTAATATTGATAAGTTGAAATAAATTACTTTTTAACATAAAAATGAAAATTAATTTTAAATTTTATGTATGTTTCACACATTATATCTTTTCAGATATCAAGTCGTGCAAATTTCAAATGATGAATCTTATCTATAAACATAAATTCCATATACTTTTGGATGAGTATACATATGCTTCAGTGATTCACTAATATTAGAATTTATATCGAAATCAAATGAAGGGAATCTAATAGGATCATTTACTTAGACTTTGTATATGAATCAAATGGAGTCAATTCAATTGAACCATTTACCTATAATATATATTGGAATTATATAGAGGAAATTCAATAAAACTATTTACTCTTTCATCTCATGGACTTTGAATGTACTTTTGGATGAGTACACATATGCTTCAGTTATTTACTAATATTACAATTTATATAGAAATCACATGGAGGGAATCTAATAGAATTATTTACTTAGACTTTATATATGAATTAAATGAAGTGAATTCAATTGAACCATTTAATTATAATATATAGAGAAAATTCAATAGAACTATTAATGATTTTTTTTGCAATAAAACTATTTTTCTTTCTTATAAGATTACTACCAAGGTGGTTCAAACAATTGCAATAAGCTCTTTTTTTTTTCTTTTTTCTTTTTGAAAGAAATCAAAATATAGTATTATTTTATTATATTATTATAATCTTCAAAACAAAAAAAATAACAAAAGCTATATAAAACCTCCAACAATACAATATTCCATAAAAACAATGTAGCTTAGAAGAATATTTTGTGATAAGAATTATAAGTGTGATGATGCTACACATGTGCATTATGATGTAGGAAAAGTTTTACAAAAGAACATAGAAATAACATTATTTTTTGTTAATAAAAATGAATTAATACATTTAGCTTGAGTTCCATAACAATAAGATTTTATTTTATTGTATAAAATTAGTAATGTTACTTTTTTCTCTAAATTATCATGATATGGAGCAAATTTGTTAATATTTCTTTATTCAAATTGTTACGATATGTAGAAAAAATATTTATAAGAAAGAAAAATTATAAAATCAATAACAAGTAAAATATATCATGAAAATTTTTCTTATCTTTCAATTAAAAAAAAAATCATTTAAAATTTGACACTTAATTTTTTATTTTAATTTTCAATTGCACAGTAAATAATTTTATGCTCTTCTATGAGAGGATAGAGCATTGAACCCTTATAATGAGTCAATTAAATTATAAAAGAGAAATTATTAATCATATAGTCTTCACAACATAAAAATATGTTTTTTAACATAGTGGAAAAACCTATTATAACTTAGTGGTCAAACTAGTATTGGGGATATCCATTACTTGCTATCAGCGTCTGCGGGATGACTTATCACCATTATTTAGAGAAAACCAAATCACTTGGAATTACATGGCTGTTAGGCCATAAGGGGGTGGGCTTTCTCTGGTGCCACATGCCTCTAAGTCTTGGGTCTGTTTCTTTATGTCCCAGGAAGACAAACTCTTAGTCAAGCACTTTGAGGGCATCCTCTAAGCCCATTATAATCTAATATGTTTATATGTGAAACGAACTGAATATGTTTTGTTTCTTTTATTAGAATCTTGTATTAATAAATTGTTAATTTTTAGAGTTGTGAATTTTTTTGGTTTAGGATGTGTTTTTTAGTATATAAATATATTCAACATTTAAAAACAACTATATACTGGTATAGATTGCTTCCAAAAAATCTCTATCTAACTTAGAACAAAATTGATAGAAAAGTAAATAAAATAACATTGCATAGAATCTCTGCATAAATTATTGAGGCAAAAGAAAGCTAACGACAACAAATCACTGCTCTGCCATTAGGCATTTAATGCCCTGGAATGTATATGCCCACCCTTAATAATGTACCTGCTTAAATCCAAGAGTGAGCATATACAACCCTCAACAATGAGCATATACAGTACAAGCTCAATTAATGCATTCAACATTTAAAAACAATTATATTCTCAGATTGTGCATTCAACATTTAAAAACAATTATATTCTCAGATTGTATAGATTGCTTCCAAAAAATCTCTTTCTAACTTAGATCAAAATTGATAAAAAAGTAAATAAAATAACATTGCATAGAATTTCTGCATAAATTATTAAGGCAAAAGAAAGCTAAAGATATAAGGGCAACAAATAACTGCTCTGTCAGTAGGCAGCTAATAAGCTGGGAATATATACAACCCTTGAGGGTTGTATATGCCCACCCTTAATAATGTACCTGCTTAAATCCAAGGGTGAGCATATACAACCCTCAACAATAAACATATACAGTACAGACCCAATTAATGCCCAATTACATACTAGTTATTTTCTGCCAACCACATAATGGAAATACAGAAACACACAATAATTGATATGATCTAATTAATGCCCAATGGCATGCCATTTATTTTCTGCCAACAGCATAATGGAAGTAGAGAAACACACAATAATTGAGATGATGTTTCGTTCTTATCACGAGAAAGCAAAGGCATTATAATTGATTTTGCTCAAAATGGCTGCGAGTCTCATGTGATTTGTTCCCGAAAAGCTGCTTCCAAATGAATTATGGGCTTTGCTAAACAGTAGGCACGTGTGTGCAGCTCAACAATCCCGTCAATCACACCGAGCCCATTTCATGAAAAAAAATAAACACATTCCTCAAACAGGTGACAGATAACAGTGGTAGTCTGTATGTGTTGATCAATATTCTGTCTATTCATTCTGTCAGTAATGTTTTCTTTGCAGTGAAATCCACGTTAGAAGCACCCCCAATTCTGCACCGTGCACATGGTTCAAGTCCTATGAAAAGACGTGCATTCCATAAATTAAGAGAAGGAAAACAATGGCTTGTTAGAGAAGTCAAAAAGGCATTTCTGATGAAAAACAGTAGTTGTAAACAGAAGAACCAGCACCATCAAACAATATTCATTCAATCAGTCTCTCCCACTGCCAAAGTACAATTTAGTCTTTGAAAATGAGCGTTCCTGTTGAGTGGGTTCGGAAATTTTTCTGTTCCTTCGTTGTCTACAGTGGCAGTGGCATGTGACACCGAGTACTGCGCTTCTGCAAAGAAAGGAAATGGCATGTCATGAACCAAAAAATACAAATTATGGCAACAATATCCCTGGACTTCGTTGTTGGGATTCCTTAAGAAAAGTATCCATCGCTGTCTGAATCCAAATGATAAGACTCCAAAGCCCTGACTATGTTCTGAATGAGGATAAGAGCTGTCATATTCTGAATGAAAATTGTTGGGAAAAAGGGTGTATGGTCTCACTTCTGCTTTTGAGGAATGAAATGCAATCTGCACAAGGACACGGGTTCAAATAAGAGGCAGTGGTCCGGGAACAGATAATTTTCTGAATGGAGTAAATTGTAATCTTTCTCACGAACCTTTGAAACAACATTATTGATAATCACTAGAAAGTAAGATTACTCTACACTCTACCTTATAACTATGTTAGTGGGCAGAGAGGGGTATTTTACAAACCACTTTGTAGGCGATGTGTAAGTATGTAAAGTCTAAAATAAAATAAAATATAATAATGTCTACTCAAACAAAAATGAAAATAACTATATAAATAAAAAAAAATACAATACTTTTCAACATAAAGAATTTCCAAAACTTTTTAATATTTCTTTTAATTAAATATTTGTAAAATTAAACTTTAAAAGAAAAAACCATATCTAATGGTAAAATCTTTAATAACATCAATGTTTCCACATAAAAGTTGTAATATTTGAAAATATTAATTTTGTTATCATGCCATATTAAAAAATCATCTAATATTAATATTAAAAGATTAATATTAATACAACCACTGATCTAATCTCTTGAGATACAAACCTATTTTACTATGAAAAGAGCTTTGATCCCTCTAGGAGCTTGATAGATCTGGGGTTAAAATCGATCTAGGTTGGTTTATTTGCAACCAATATATGTACCACTTAACATTATCCTTCTCACCTTCTCACGAACATTTCAAACATTATTTTTTTTTTTTCTGAATATGGCTACTTCTATATTGATACAAAAATAGTGTTACATGGAGGCCGTGGCCTCGAGATTTCCAGCCCAGTGCTGAGGCATTCTAGCTTTACCAGCAGGTACTTGATCATCATTACAGTTAAGAGAGAGACCATGAAAGCTTTGAAGAGCTATAAGACTGTCTGTTCCTGTCATATGACTTGCAACTGTAACTGAAACTGTAGCATGAACAGACCTTGACAAAATATCTCCTGTGGAGTAGACCATAATAGCTAAATGTTTACAATTTCTAGCTATAGCAAAAACAAAGATGACAATTCTGGAACCTGTAGTTTGAGCAAGATCCTGGACAAAAAACAAAGTGTAACTCCCACGCAGGGGAGACCGACCATAAAACAGGACTGAGACCAAGAGAACAGTAGCAGAATTAGGCAGAAACATAAGACTGTAGAAAAGCACCTGAAGGTCAATGAGAACCAAAACACCGTCGCGCCAACCTGGAACCATCTTACTGAGCAGAGGGAGGGTCTTCCTCGACAATGAGGCAGGCATATTTATATGGGTCCTCATCATCAGAAGGGGGACCGCTATTGCGTTCTGGACCGCCATCAATGGGAGCCGAAGGACTCGCCTGAGCTCCCAGGTTGGCCTCAATGCCCGAAGAAACCAGCTTCCCAAAGTCCGCCTGGGGCACGCTGTGCTCTGTCTCCATGAAGGGCTCCCGAGCAGCAACAGGGGTGGCGCAAGCCTGAGTTGAAGAAACCGGATCCGTGGGAGCAGCTCGAAGATCGATGGTCACTGTGGCGAGGAGGGAGGTGTTATCAATGCTGCAGGGGAAGTGAAAACGGGCGTGATGTGAATTCACCCTGGACGACAAACGGAAATGCCCAACAGAATTGAAACGATTCCGACCCCTCCCACGTCCTCTGCGCGGTGCTGGAAGACGAACAGGACCAAACTCAGAAGAATATGACGAGGAATCAGAGTTAGAGGGGGAGGAACGATTAATAGCACGCCCAAGGACTCCCCCGCGCCTGCAGCGCATTCTTGGGCGAAGGCGAGGCATTGTGTGATGAGCAGAGAGAATAGTGGGGGCAGAGTGAGCTTGTGGGCAACCAAAAACAGTGATAGACGGACGCGGAAGAGTGCAGGAGGCACAATTGGATATGTGAATGCCGGGCAGAAGTTCCATACAACAATTTATCACACAGCGCGTCCCAGTACTGGTGCGGGAGCTGCGCTCCACCGCCGCAGGAAGACAACAAACGCTGAGGGGAGGAACCAACATGAAATTTCCAGAATTCTCCATCGCTGAAGAAGGAATGCACCTGTTTCGGGGAGAGAGCTCCCATGTATAAGCATTGAATTGCCTGACTGCAACATTAAAGGGCTCGATCATGCGAGGGTGGGTGGCGGTGGTGGTAAGCCACGCGCCAACCCACCTGACCCCCTGTGCTGCATTAAACACTCCTACCACCCGCATCCGGGAACATTTCAAACATTATTGATAATCACTACAAGGTAATATTCTTCCACCCTCTCTACATCATAACCATGTTATTTATTTGCAACCAAGAAATGTACCACTTAACTTTGCCATTTACAGGTTCCCATATATACAAAAGAGTGATATTGAGTATATGATTCAAAAAATGTTAGAGTTTGGCATCATCCAACCTAGCCAAAGTGCTTTCAAAAAATAAAAGTTCATAATGTATGTGTCAAATTATAGATAGCTCAACAAAATCACCATCAAACATAATTTTCTTATTCCTCTCACTGTTCAATTATTAAATGAACTGCAAAAAGCATTTTTTTTTACTAATATGGATATTTGTTCTATATATCTTCAAAGCATAATGAGGTAAGAATACATTCCCAAGACAAACTAGAGATCACATGAAGATCAATTTGAGTTTTTTTCAATAACATTCGGCCTTACTAGTAGGCCTTCAACATTTCAAAGGTTGATGAATTATATTTGAAACCCTTCTATATAAAGTTTGTGTGGGTAATTTTTTCATGATATACTAAACTGCAACAAATCTTGGGATGAGCATGCACAACATGTTGATAGGGTCTTAAAACTATTGGAAGGGTGATAACTAATTGCCAAAGTTTTCCAAGTGTGCCTTTGGGGTTCAATAAGTGGAATGTTTGGGTCATATTGTATATTAGGAAGATTTCAAAGTGGAACTTAACAAAATTAAAAGTATGATAGAATTTCTAAATTCTAAAAGCCTTAGAAGAATCATACAAGATTCTTAGGATTGATAGCCTATTACTACAAGTTTTTCAAGAATTGTGGTTAAATAATAGCACCTCTAACAATGTTATTAAAGAAGGAAGCATTTTTTTGGACTCAAAATACAACTCAATATTTTGAAAAACTTAAGGAGACTATGAGTATGACTCCTATCTTGGCAACACATAACTTCACAAAAAACATTTAATATGGAGTGTAATGCCTCAAGCCATGGTATTGGTGTAATTTTAATGCAAGAAGGAAGACCCCTTACCTTAGAAAGCATCCATCTCATAGGAAAGAAATTACTCAAACCCATTTATGAAAAGGAAATGTTGGTCATAATACATGTAGTTAAGAAATGATGCCCTCACCTTATAAGAAGACACTTCATAGTAAAAATACATCATCATAGTTTGAAGTCCTTGGAACAATGATTATCTTCAGAAGAGCAAAAGAATAGGGTTATAAAGATACTAAGTTATGACTTTGAAATTATCTACAAAAAATATATATATATATCATAGTGAACGCACTTTCAATGAAAGAATGAGACACAAAGGGTTTACTATGTGTGTTTACATTCCATGATATGATTAGGTGGAAGAATAAATGATAGAATGGAAGCAAGATCATAAGGTATGCAAGATCATTCAACAACTATAGGAGAAACCAAGTGCATTAGATAAATTTGTGTGGAAGAATGATTTATTGTGGTACATCAATATTTTCTATACTTATGTAAGAATTCTCAACTTTAATGGAAGGTCCTTTTGGATTGCACACTTCTCCAATAGGAGGTCATTCATGGTTCTTGAGAACTTACCACATAATCAAGAAGGATTTTTTCTAGGAATATCTTAAAGTTGATGTTCAAAATATTATGGTTGAATGTGTGGTTTACCAATAGAATAAGGGAGAGACAATCAAGACGTCGGGGCTTCTACAACCAATGGTCATACCAAGTCAATGTTGGGAAGAATTTTTAGTTGACTTCATTACAGGTTCACCCAATTTCAAAGGAAATAATGCCATCATGGTAGTAGTGGATCAATTCACAAAGTATAACCATTTTTTCTCTCTTTCTCATCCTTTTAAAGAAGTATAGTATCCATAACTTCCATGGAAATTTTTCATAAGCTACATGGAATCCCTGAGATTATCGTAAGTGGTAGACATCATTTTTCAAGAAGATTTCCATAACCTCATAGTTGTTGTATATGAAAAATGTGTTAGTAGGTTCTCTTTTCTTAAACAGTATCCTAATCTTTACTGTGATAACAACTCCTCTATATATGAGATGCAATAACCCTATTTGACCTTGAGTGATTTAGTATTCTTTAAATATGAAATTAGCTTGTGGATATGGTACTTTTTTTATTGATAACTAGAATGTAATATTACTTTTTGAGCTCTTAAATATACCTTAACAACTTTTGTTTGTCTAAAAATAACAGTTGCTCGCTTACCTCATTAATTTATGGTTCATCCTTGTGGAAAAACCTCTTTCTATGCATACTATATTTTCCTTTTGAAGCTTGAGTGTATCCCCTAAATATTGATCATGTATCCTTTACATAGTACAATAGCAATTCTTTGAATTCTAAGACATAAATATAATAAAATCTTCCTCTCTATATTTTCTCAACTTGGAAGAGTGAAAGTGTGTGATGTGGGATTTGAAAAAATATTTCAATTTCAATATGAAATGATAATTGGAAGTGGTCTTGTCATAGTGTGAATGAGTTTTATTATGACAATGCAGTCATATCTCCATTACCTCCTTGTGATTTTACAACTTAACTTCTTACATTATCTATTATAAAATATTCCCCATTCTCACTTCAAATGTTTTATGACTTGAAATTCCACCACCTCAACCCCACCTCACTAGCTTAAGTCCCAATGGCCTTATTGGTATGAGACTAGTTATGGATTGATAGTTTGGTAAAGGGGTGTGAATGGTATGCAAGAGTAAATGGGTACCTTGGCCATTAGATATTTAGCATGTAAATTGAATGAATATAACATAACCTAATTGAATTTGAATACAATAATACTCGATTATGATGATTAATGAGTTGTGTGTATTAAATTGTGGGATATACCAATAGTTTTTTTATTTACATTCTTACTCGATTGATCTTTCAAATGGTGTGTTGACATGGTTCATGGCTACCTGCAATTTCTTTGATATGTAGGAAATACTTTGGTTGCATCTTTAGAAGTTTATAGAGTATGTAGAAAATCCTTTCCATATAGTGAACATTATCATGTAGTGTTAGATGTAAAAGTTGATAGAAAACCCTTGCTTGTGTGTTTAGGTGCTTGTGAAATTATGTAGAATTGTTTTGAATGGCATGGTTGTAATATGAGATGTTTATACAAGTATGTATAATTGTTTTTTATAGGATGGCTATAGACTAAAATATTTGTAAAAGTATGTAGAATTGTGTATTTTTCTATTGGTATTTTGTGTTAAGTATCAATACTTCCTCAATTAAAGTAATATTTTTTAGTTTCTTGAAGTAGACTTGTACTCTTTAATTTAATGTTTGGGAGTTTATATCGATATTCTTGTATTTGAAAACATATAAATTTCTATATGGAGCCTATATGCACTATAATAATACTATTTTTTGTATAGAGTATTTACAACTTAATAGTTTTCAATATTTCCCTCTTATACATGATGGGTCGCTTGCATGAAATTTTATTACATTGTTATTCAAAATACCTATCACTATTTCCTCGGTGGATACCTTGAAAACATTGGCATGATAATCTTGAAGAAAGTAGAAGACTCTAATTTCAACATACTGGTAGAATGAGATGAATGTTGTAGTTGATCCCTTGTAGTCTTGTCATATTATGATTCTCCCCTTAACATTAGTTCTTGAATTTGATATGATGGATAAATTTTAATTTCGATTATGACGAAATCTTGTCAAAAATGCTTGTATCATTACTATTTAGTGCAAATTATAGTTCAAATTGCAGTTTTATGTAGATGATAATCCTTGAATAGTACTTATGTATCATATTAGTTTCATTAGAGAAATTTTGACGTCTAACATGGCCCTTATAAGGAATATTATAAAATAATAGTGGAAATATTAAAATAAGATTAGATTACATCATCAAATTTTGGAGAGAAAAAAGAAAAAAACTATGTTTTCAACTCGTATTTTCAATTTATCTTCCTACGGTTTTACTCAAATTTTGAGCAGAAGTACTTGTTAGATGTGGAATGTAATTCCTCATCCAAGGAGTACCCATGTTGCATACTTTCGATGGACCCTGACATACGAAAAATGAGAAATACATGAAAAAAGTGTGATTGCAATCATATTTTTTCATGTATTTCTCATTTTTCATGTAGTAGGGTCAATCAAAAGTATGCAACAGGTGTACTCTTTTGACGAGGAATTAAACTATCCATCGAAGAGTGTTCCCGCTCAAAATTTGAGTAAAACTGTAGGGAGATATGTTGAAAATACAAGTTGAAAATGTAGTTTTTTTTAAATCTTTTTACCTTTTTACTCCAAAATAGTTAATCATTCCTCATGGTTGACATCATCATCTTGAATCCTATTGGTTCTTATAAAGTTGATTTTGTTGTACATTTTTGTTTTGGGGCCCATTTTTTACCTCAAAATTTCTATAATGGATGTGTTGAAGAAGATTTTCCAATGCCTGATGAGTATGCTTGATGAGCCCCAGTATTGCAACAAGAATGTTGCAACTCCCAAGGCTACTAACTTAAATTATCAATCTGAAGTTCGTACAAATTTAAGAGGTGTCGACACTATATGTGCAGGATACAATGTGTCCTTTCGTTGAACTGATGCAATGAAGTGAATATCATGAAATCAAACCTAAACTAATTACAAAAATGGAAATGCTACTCTATTTGCATGAAATAGAAATGATATTTTCCCTAGTTGCATAAATGTAAATATTAGGCTATTTGCATAAATGTAAATTCTATGCTACTTGCAAGACTATAAACACTAGTATAATTGCAGAATGTAAAAAGTTGTTTTGAAAATAAACTAATCCTATGCAAGAACATCAGTTTGTAATTGAAATCCTAAGGGCATGAATTCAAAGAAATAGGTCAATCTACTTTGCATTGGAAAATCACCCTCTTAATCATTGTGTTCAAAGGGACTTGGCTAGAGTAACATAACTTTCATGCATTTCATAAGAAAATCATCATTATCGTTCAATTCACAAATTTGTCACCTAATCCTAATTACATAATTGTATTTGCAGTGAAAAAAATGCAGGTTCAAAGTGGTCTTGGGTCTTCCTAAATCATGGATTTAGAGCCTAGGGGTCATTATTCAAGCCTAAGAGACAAAAATCAATCTTTTGGAACAAATATGTTGAAGTTTACATGTGCTACAAGACTGCTACTCCTTGAGATAACTTGTTGAATGCCCAAGAAAATCAAATGAAAATGATATGAAAAAAAAATTATTAAGTAAGATGTCCTAGGACTCCATTCCAAGTGGAATCACTCAAAAATACCCCTATTAACATGTGCTAAAAAATAGCAGAAAATTACTACTCTAAGAACTGAAAATTCAAGAATTAGTGAGCTAGTTAACCTATCAAATACCTAACCTGATCAAGTGAAAATGCTATGGGGTAAATTTTTTTATTAACTTGAATGTTTTTATGACCCAATCCAAGTGGAATCAACTTGAAAGGAGCTCATTACCATGTTCTAAAAAATAGCAGAAAAAATCTACTATTTTGCTACAAGAGGCTTCCAGAAATTCTAGATTTGTGAACTAGAAAACCAATCAAATTAGTTGAGTGATGAATATGACTTTTCAAAGTTGTTCTAAGGATGAATCATGCTTTTGAATCTATAAATAACCTGCAAAAAAACTCCCTTCAATCATTTAACAAATATGGCCTACAACAAAAGAAGCATGAATAGTAAATGCACAAATAAGATATGCAAGTGAAAAAGGCATTCAAAGGAAATAAAGGAATTGTACGAGAGGGATCTGAGGCTCCTGGGATGGCCAGGCCCAAGGATACTAAGATTCCTATGAAGGAAATAAAACTTTCGAAGCTAAAAATGGCACCAAACTTCATTATTTGAATCGATCATAGTACATCTATGCTAGAAATGAAATTGGAGCTGCTAAATAGCAAGTTTTATCCACAAGCAGATTAATAAATAATTGCCCCTAGAGAAAAATTCGAATTGTTACTTATACAAAGTGATGATGAAATATTCTCCTTGAAAGGAGGGATATTTCCCCTCCAAAATCCCTCAAAAAGTGGATCTAGTTCTCAACACTAGGAATTTGCATTAAATGACAGGGAGCACATTCCTAGATTTTCTCAATCATTAGAGCTCAGGAATCTGTTCAATAATTTCATAATATCTTGTTCATTTATTATCCAATATTTTCCCATCCCGTAGCAGGGGGAATCAAGTCCCTAAATTATCTCAGCCTCCAAATCTTCATAATCTGCCCAATATTATCATGCAATATTCTACAAAAATAAATAAGATTAGGCACAAATGAACATATTAAAGCTAAAAATATGTCATCTAATAACAAAAGAGAGGTTTAATGTGTTGAAGGATGGTCAGATGGGCCTTAATTTATGTCTAATTTGGAGGCCCATCGTTGGGCCTCGAATATGCCCAATTTTCCATTATATATTACAGCCATTCATAACCTAAATTAAGACACCCAACTTACACTCATTTCACGTCATTATTCCATGAATTATTGCCAAATCACATCCTACGCCTCGTGGTTGATTATTATTATTTTTCTTAAGCTTTTCTATGATTAGAGATGATTTAGTCATGATTTACTAATGATGGTTTCACTAAGTTCAATTGTCGCAGGGTTATTTTTGCCGAAATTCTCCACAAGTCAATTTGAACTAGTTGCTACAAGTTGAGTAAGAAATTGTTGTAGGTGAAAATCTAAATTTTGTGATCAAATAGGGAAGAATCATGAAATTCTGACATGCAATTTTTGTTCAGAGTACCCTTATTCATGTAACCCAGAAACCGCTTGGAAACATTCGTTACCATGAAGGAGTTATGGTCAGGGGAATATTCTAGTGCAAGGTTAAGTACAAAATCAGGGTCAAAATTCAGATTTGACTGTTTCGACCACATTCACGGTTTGGATAAGTTTATTTGTGCTAAAAAATGAAATTAGTTCCTCCATCTATGCCATGATCAGGATAAACCCAACCGTGGCCCATTTGAAGACTCTCTAGAAGATTGCATATGATTTATTTGTTGTTGTATTTGCTTTTTTTAAATTTCGATTGTTATTTGTTTCCATCAGCTGCACCTTATAAAATCTAATGCTCTACATGCACGTTCAAAAAGGAGAGAAGGAGGGTAGCAACAATAGAAGAACTGTGATGTAATTCCATTTCTGTTGGAAGATTTATTGTTTTTTTTTGCAACATTAATACATAAGGTTGATTCATCATTTAAAAATTCTGTGAGTATCATGGTTTTTTCTTAGTTCTTAGCAACATTGAAGTAATTTAAACTTGCTCCAGGAGTGGAAAGGGCCCACCACTACCTAGAGACAAGTTCTATAACTTTTTTAGATCATAGGAATTAGATTTGCAGAGTGAATTTTGTTTAAACACTGCTTAGATATTTGAATGCTTTCATTTATGCACTCAATACTCTTACTTTGTTTTGTAAATCCGAGTTAAACATCATAGATCTCATTCTTCAAATTTTCAGGGACAAAAAAACAAAATTAGCTTCATGATCTTATTTTTCCTATTATACAGCATGGTGTTTATGAGAGGAATGCTAAGGAACAACAGAACACAATATTGGTTTCATTAGTTATTAATTAGACTTGTATTTTGGTTTCGAATCATTGGCATAATCACAACATAATTTAATTGAGATCAAAGTTACGGTCCTTTGAATTTGGATGTGCCCATACCTGAACACGAATAATTCTGTGGAAGTATAAATCGATCGAAATTACTTGTAGAGAATAACCCGGGAATAATTGTTATATGTTAAAAATGAGGGGATTGAAACTCTGTTTCAAACTAGTTGTGTTATCATTTAATTAATGGAGTGATTTGGTGAGAAACATAATGTTCTGTTGAGGATTATTTGAAGGTTCAATTTCTATTATCAGGAACAGAACTCGTGATTCCTTTTCGATGCTGCCAGTGTATGAAAGTGAGCAGTGTGAGGTTTGCCAAGCTGATTAAAGTAGTCTTCATTTGAGATTTAGTCCAGCAAACAGAATTCTTTTAGTTAGAATTTTTCTCGTTTTCCTCTCTTTGTAGAAGCAGGCATGTACATGAACTTGATTTTCATTAGAAATCTTAAGTTTTATATTAATTGATTTAGTTCTATTTACCTTTGAGTTCGATTATGAATTTCTTGAGTGTGACAAGTAAGTTTGTAATTGAATGATTCATTTCAATGAGATTAGAGTTCTTGAATCGAAGGTTCTTTATGAGTTGGTTGAAGAAGATAGAATCTTGTATGTATGAATTGCTATCATAGAAGTTTCCTTTCCAGTAAGTAAATGGTGTGATTAGAAATTTACTTTCTAGCAAGTCATGAATGATGTAATGAGAAGTTTCCTTTTAGCAGTTGAATGATGTGTTTCTATTGAAAATGAATCACGTGTTTCTTTATCAATAGTAATTGAAAATTTCTCTTACAAATAGTGATTTTCTTGCTCAAATAGTGATTTCTCATATATTCAAATATTCTGATCATTGAGAAATGAGATTTTAGTTCTGATGTGATACAAATATCATCGTGCAGTGAATGAATTCTTTAAATTAATAGACAATGTTATTTTTTTGCAAATAGGAATTTTGTTACTTAAAAATTAGAATGGTTTGCACGATGATATTTGTATCACATCGTTTCTGAGTGAATTTTCAAAGAAAATAGATTATTATTTTAAGTTTGAATAGAACATAAATTGGAATAAATGATGTGTTCTTTGAATGATTCTAGACTTAAACAGCAAGTTGATTTCTTACTCTAGTCTAGGTTAGATGCTTTGATCATGCGTTCCCTGTGCTTGTGCCTTGAAGCTTATGAGCCCCTCTTGATAATTTAATGTTGGAAATTATAGCAATTATTTCCCCAACATTTTTGGTGACATTGTCGGGGAGGTGCTAAAGGGATTAGAGCCTAGTTTCTTTCACAAGTTTTTTTGTGTGTGATATTAGTTGCAGGACAATCAAAGGGCGGAGAGTGTATGGTAAGGCGTGAGTGAAGAGCCACACATCCACTATGGTGGGGTTTCTTCGAAGTTTGGTTGTTTGAGTAAGCAAGTTTGGTGAGTTTTACTGCAATTAGCTTTAATACATTTAGATTAAAAATTCAAGCTCTTTCAAGATAAAACATTTTTGGGGTGTTGTAAGAACCCCTGGGTACTAATCCATGTTGCGAGACAGGGATCATCAACCAACAGGAGAAATTCAAGAACGATTGAGAGCTTGAATAATTTCCCTCGAAATAATTTCTCAAATCATAGCAGTATCTAGGGTATCTTCCTCTCAGGAAGAATTCATCCTGACCACATTCAGGAAATTGTCTATCTCTCCACAACCAAAAAAAGATTTGGAAGTCTCCCTTGATTCCTCCTTTCTATCTACCAAGTAGATCGATGAATCATGTACCAAATACGATAGGTAGCATCTAGTTAAACCTGAGATCGAAGAACTTTCACCATGCCCAACAGCAAGCCTTGTATGCATTCTAGAGACCAATTATCCAAGTTTTCTTGGCACGACCGAGGAGGACTTTCAGAGTGGTCCAAATGAAAAAAATGAGCCAATACCACCAGGATTACATCAAGCATTGGTTCCATATCACAATCCAGTAAAATTACCACTCTCATCTTCAAATACTCTTTGTATCACATCTTTCAACGCTCTTGATTGTTCATGCTAATATGCATTCTAAATTTTATATGTTAAATATGGGCATGATTATATCTTTGTACCTGATCCGCACATGGCTTCATTGGAAGTTATCTTTTACTTGAAGGAGGACATATTTTCTCCAGTATAGTAGGAAAGTTAGTATTGTAATAAATAAATGAAAATAGTAAAGAGAAAAATAAGTCCTTTTGTGAAAACCAACTTGTTTGGCACTATTGGACAGGGACTTTTCTTGAAAACCAAGTAACTAGTGGGCAAGGTTCCCAATAAAGGTTGTAAATTTGTATGATTTCTTAAAATCATGTATCTTTCAAGTCATTATGTTTTTTCTCAAGTTGGTTGATGTGGGATTCCTTAAGGCCCACCTACCAACGAGCCATGTCCCATCGACATTAGCACATTATCTGGGACCAAGGTTAGGGTTAGATAAGGTACCTGGGAGCTTGCATGTCTTAATGGTATCCTTGTCATATACTAAGGAAATACATCAATGTTTCTTGGTGGATGAATTTTGCAGTTCATTCGACTCTGACAAATCTATTCATGACTAGTAGAATGTACCTAGTGTCGTGATTCCCATTGACATCAAAGGTGGGATATCTCACATTGGTTAACGACCCTCCTTAATGGTCGGTAATCCAATGATTCTTGCTTATATTCGACATCAACACAATTTATTCACATATGAAATATTGCACATGGGTGTTTAGCGGTTGAAGACTATATGGTTTTGAGATCTCAGCACAGATTTGCAGCAGTTTTGACTTTTGTATCAGCATTTCCATTGTCATTTATAGTAGCAGTCACCTTTCCTCAGTTCTTTGGGGACATAGAACTCCTCAAGAAAGGGGGAGAAGGATACCTTCAATTCATCCATCATCTTTTTAAGCTCATCCTTTAGCCTCCTTCAGTAGTCACATCAGCTCATACAGTTCAGCTTGCAGCACCAGGCACATCAATGACAAAGGTCAAACTTGAGGTAAATTCTGCTTATGATTCTCTAATTCATTATAAATTTAAAGAAGATTAATGATTCACCACTTCTCATTCCACGCATTTCATCCTCCATAAACCATTATCTTTCTATTTCCTTCCATTCATCATGCATAAACTCTGATAACAAGACCATGTAAAAGTGAAGCCTTATGGTGCATTAATCAAAGCAGTCTCTATGGTGTCTTCTCCTTCCATGATAACAATAATTAGGATGAATTCATTACTGCCATGAAATGATAAAGGAAATGACCTGTAGACATTGGCCTTACAATGAAAAATTATGCAACCACCCATTCACTATCTCCATTACCATATCATTTCATCTGTCATCTCTCCCTCATACATTCATTTCTTGTCCTCATTGCTCAATTTGTATTGCTTAGTAAAATTAGTATGACATACTAAATGTGAAGAATGCTTCTCCACAGGAACCAACACCTCCAAGTATTCAAAGCAGTGTTGCTCCACAAGAACCAACACCTTCAAATATCCAATCAATGTTGTTCAACAAGAACCAGCACCTTCAAATATCCAAGCAATGTTGTCCCACAAGAACCAACATCTACAAAACAATGTCAAGAATTTCTCAATGAGAAAGATATGTGTTTGCATGAGGACATGAAAATCCTCAAGCATGGGGGGATGTTGGGCCTCGAATATGCCCAATTTTCCACTATATATTACACCCATTCAACACCTAAATTTTGAAACCCTTACACTCATTTCACTTCATAATTCCATGAATTATGGCCAAATCACATCCTACGCCTCGTGGTTGATTATCATTATTTGTATTAAACGTTTCTATGATTAGATATGATTTATTCGTGATTTACTAATGATGGTTTCACTAAGTTCATTTTTTGTAGGGTTATTTTGCTGAAATTCTCCACAAGTCAATTTGAACTAGTTGCTACAAGTTTAGTACGAAATTTATGTAGGTGAAAATATAATGTTTGTGATCAAATAGGGAAGAATCATGAAATTATGACACGCGGGTTTTATTCATAGTACCCTTATTCATGTAACCCAGAAACTGTTTGGCAAAATTTGTTACCATGAAGGATTTATGGTCAGGGGAATATTCCAATGCAAGGTTAAGTACAAAATCAGGGTCAAAATTCACGGTTTGGATAAGTTTCTTTGTGCTAAAAAATGGAATTAGTTCCTCCATCTATGCTATGATGAGGATGAACGCAACCGTGGCCCATTTGAAGACTCTCCAGAAGATTGCATATGATTTATTTGTTGTTGTATTTGTTTTTTTAAGTTTTGATTGTTATTTGTTTCCATCAGTTGCACCTTATAAAAGCTAATGCTCTACATGCACGCTTAAAAAGGAGAGCAGGAGGGCAGCAATAGGAGAAACAACAGTAGGAGAAATGTGATGTAATTCCATTTCCGTTAGAAGATTTTTTGTATTTTTTCTGAACCATTACTACATAAGGTTGATTCATCATTTAAAAATTATGTGAGTATCATGATTTTTTCTTAGTTCTTAGCAACATTGAATTAATTTAAACTTGATCCAGGAGTGGAGAGGGCCCACCACCGCTTGGAGACAAGTTATATAACTTGTTTCAATCATGGGAATTATATTTTCAAAGTGAATTTTAATTAAACATTTCTTAGATATTTGAATGCTTTCATTTATGCACTTAATACTCTTACTCTGTTTTGAAAATATGAGTTAAACATCATAGATATCATTCTTCAAATGTTAAGGGACAACAAAACAAAATTGGCTTCGTGATCTTATTTTTCCTATTATACAAAATCATGTTTATGAGAGGAATTCTAAGGAACATCATAACACAATATTGGTTTCATTAGTTATTAATTAAAATTGTAGTTTGGTTTTGAATCATTGGCATAATCACAAAATAATTTAATTGAGATCAAAGTTACGGTCCTTTGAATTTGGATGTTCCCATACCTGAACACGAATAATTCTTATGGAAGTATAAATCAATAAAAAATACTTGTAGAGAATAACCCACGAATAATTGTTATATGCTGAAAATGAGAGGATTAAAACTCTGTTTCGAACTAGTTGTGTTATCATTTAATTAATGGAGTGATTTGGTGAGAAACAGAATGTTTTGTTGAGGATTCTCTGAAGGTTCGATTGCTATTATCATGAACAAAAATCGTGATTCCTTTCTGATGCTGCCAGTGTATGAAAGTGAGCGGTGTGAGGTTTTCGAAGTTGATTAAAGTAGTCTTCATTTGAGATTTAGTCCAACAAACAGAATTATTTTTAGTTAGAATTTTTATTGTTTTCCTCTCTTTGTAGAAGCAGACTTGTACATGAATTTGATTGTGCCATTAGAAATCTTAATTTTGATATCGATTGATTTAGTTCCATTTACCTTTGAGTTCGATTGTGAATTTATTGAGTGTGACAAGTAAGTTTGTAATTGAATGATTCATTTCAATGATATTAGAGGTCTTGAATCGAAGGTTCTTTATGAGTTGGTTGAAGAAGATAAAATCTTGTATATGTAGTAATTTCAATCATAGAAGTTTCCTTTATAGTAAGTAAATGGTGTGATTATAAATTTACTTTCTAGCAAGTGAATGATGTAATGAGAAGTTTCTTTCTAGCAGTTGAATGATATGTTTCTATTGCAAATGAATGGTGTGTTTCTTTATCAATAGTAATTAAAAGTTTCTCTTACGAATAGCGATTTCCTTGCTCTAATAGCGATTTCTCATATATTCAAATATTGTGATAATTGAGAAATGAGATTTTAGTCTTGCAGTGAATTAATTATTTAAATTAATAGACAGTGTTATTCTTTTGCAAATAGGAATTTTGTTACTTAAAAATTAAAATGGTTTACATGATGATATTTGTATCAAATCATTTCTAAGTGAATTTTCAAAGAAAATATATTATTATTTTAAGTTTGAATATAATAGAAATTGGAACGAATGATGTGTTCTATGAATGATTTTGTACTTAAACAACAAGTTGATTTCTTACTCTAGTCTAGGTTAGATGATCTGATCTTGTGTTCCTTGCGCTTGTGCCTCGAAGCTTACGAGCCTTGGTTGATAATTTAATGTTGCAAATTATAGCAATATATTTCCCCAACACCCATCATACCCCCCTACTAAAAGTGTTGCTCATCCTTTGACCAAGTTAGTGGCCTATTTGTGTCTCATTCATGGCCCTGGTGGCCATACTGATCTGTCTTGTAGTTTTACAACAATTTATTGTAGCAATGTTCTTTCTTCCTAATTCATAAACTTATGTGGATATTCCACTCGACATTTTGTCACAATAGATCTAATAATAATATATTAAAATAGTGAAATTTTTCACTATTACAGTTTTATTAAACTTTAAGATTTGTAGATTTAACTGCAATTAGTGCATGCATGTGAATATAAATTATGCATAGAAGTAGAGAACGAAAAAATAATATCACATACACATAAGACACAAGATATTATCTCTAAGAAGCCCTTTCGGGAGAAAACCCAGTTGGAAGGTGAGGCTGCTTCGCTTTCTTTCTCTGTCTGGAAATATGGCTACAGGTACAAAGAAGTAATGCATGTGGTTTTCAGGCTGCTATAATACACATATCCTCTATGTTTGTTATACCTCCTATCTCTCTTGGCTATATTTTCTTATTTATGGAACAAAATTCTCTTGAAAGAATGGAATGTTTCTTCCTCCTAGTGGCTCGGTTATAACAAAGCCTGATAGCATACTAGTGGTTAATTTTGAATACATCAACTCTTAACTGGAGTTATAATATACACTCTTCTAGAGTATTTTACATCAAAAACACGTGGATAGCCCATTTTCCATGAATAATGGGGTTGGTGTGCATCCTCCCAAATATAAGTGTGAAAACAGGAAGGTCAACTTCTGTGTGGCATAACTTTTGTATATAGACTCCTATTGACACGCTTCTTACGCATTGGAAAGGTATCTGTGTGTAGAATAGCATGAAATGGTTTTGTGCTAAAGCGGCATAGTTTTACCCCCAAAAAAAATTGTTTGATGTCTCAAAATTCTCCCAGAAGGTTTCAGACCTTGTTTTACCAAACTGGGTCCCTCTGGTAAAATGGTCCCGTGAGTTTACTTCTCCATGTTTTCCACTGCAAATGCATCGATATGGACAACAAACAATATAATGATAAGTATGGATTACTTCCTATAGCATCTTTTTTTTCTCCTGTAGCAGCTTTCTTTTCTCCTATAGCATCTTTGTTTGTACCTTAAGTCATTGGGTTGTGATTACTCTAGTGGTGGGCCTTCTCATGGGTGTCAAAAGTTGCTTCCCCTTTTCTTTAAGGGAGGTGACCTCCTCAATTTTCCTTTCACCCTGTCCCAAATTATTTTTCTTGGTGTCTAGTTGACTCTTCAATTTTTATTAGGACTATTGAAAGAGGTTTAGGCTTCCCTTGCTTGATCCTAGTGCTCTTTCTCCTCTTAAAGTACAAGGGGTCCTGCTTTGGTTTCCTTCTCTTGGGCTTGACAGGTGCACTAAGTGTGACCAAGGTAGCATCCACCCCTTACTCTATGTTTCGTGGTGAGAGGATTATTTGTTGCCCCTGTTTTCATATCTTCTAAGATCTAGAGGGATCTCCATGGGTCTCTTCTTCTTATTTGTATGTTCCTTCTTCTCCTTTCCTTTCTTCGTGTTCTTCCATATTTTCTCCTTCCTTTTCCTCTTCTACCTCTTCTTCTTCTTCTTGCCTACCTCAAACACTATATTTTTGTTTCTCTTATTACTATGTTGTGGTAAGGGCTTGTTTCCCAATGAAGGCCTCCTTTTTATTCAGAGAGGGAGAGGAATTATATCCCCTACTTCAAGAAAAACTACCTCTATTCACACTCTACCTTTCTTATGTAAGAAAGTAATTTTTCAAAGAAATTTAACTCTACATGTATTCGCTATAGGATCCCTGTAGCAGGCATAATTTTACTCAATTCCATGGATAAAATATGCCACTTACCCCTCTAGGGATTAATTATTTATGTTTGAGGGGGTTTGGAGGAAGGTTATCGGTGGTTTGGATCCTTTTTCACCTCTCGGCCCAATCCTGTAGCATATCCCCTGCGATGTTGTACCCGTTCTGATATTCCTGTAGAAATTGTGTTTGGTCCTGTAGCACCTGCAAATCAACTTTGTATCTCTTATGTAGCACCATACGAATCCCCTAGTAGCATCTAGTTCAACATTTCATGCCTTAATGAGCCACTCTAACTATTTTGGGAATGAGCATCAGTACAACTAAAGTTGAGCATTGTCCTATTATTTCTTTTTGTGGTAGTGAGCTTGGTGCACTTGGTGATCTAGCCTCTACACATATTTCCTTTTTTTTAGTTATTTTCCCCTCTCCTCATAATTATCACCTTCTCCACTTTGAATTTTCTACATTGCATGGGTGGTTGAGTATACTACACTTTTACTATTCGATGGCGACCAAGGTTGTTGGCTACCTTCATCCTACACAACCTTCTCTCTTATGCATTGACAACAAATTTATAACCATAATACACTCAAGAGAAGAGGTGAAGAATATTGCATACATGTGCCTACCTGATGGTCTCTAGTTTCCTTGATGTTTTCATGTTGCATAAGAAATGGCGATTAATCTGCTGACTGTTTGGAGGTTCCATCTTCCATGCTAGTTGCTTCATGTTCTGGTCTTGCTTTGAAAAAAACATTTTTGAATCTTTTTTATAGGTGTCTTATTGAGCGAAATATGTTGATGCAGGTTCTTCAAATGGTGGATCGATATGTTGTTGTTAAAGGTGAAAAATGACCCTATTTCAACTCCTCAATATTTGTGTGGCTTCCCAAGATCTCAAATATTGTCCTTAAATGTTGCAGGATGGCTAAGTCTTCACTTTGGTGTTGTCAAGTGTCTCCAATTGTGGTTCTGTAGGGTTTGTGCAGGTTGCTACAAGACTGAATTATTACTTGTAGTTGTCACACAGACCCCTCCAAGATCACAATAATACTCATGCAATGCATTCAAAATATTTGATAATTCATGGTGAGCTCATGGGTTGGGACTAAGTTTCAGTGGTGGTGAAAATTGTGTAAGGGGTGAAAATGGGGTTTTTTCATGAACATATATGAATTTTTCAATGGAAAATTGATTAATTTGTATGGAGGATGGATGATGGAGGCGTGGTAGACTTAATTTTTTATTCCCCCAAGGAAAACATATGATTTTACCCCTCTCTCTATGTCGATCACAATCTTGTAGCAATTATGGTCAGTCCTGTAGCAATAAAGGATAGTCTTGTAGCAAACTTGTTTTATCCATATCTCTCAAATGGTAGGTTGGATTAACTTGAAATTTTTTTAGCATGTTTCCACCATCCATATGCATCTCCCCATAAAACATATTGGCCAATGGATGCACAAATCTCGAGAAAAAAAATGGTTGTAGGTGATGGTGGCCAATTTCTCAAAAATTGTGCACAGAAACTTGTTGAAATTTCTTGAGAATGTTACCATCATCATTATGCATCTCCCCATGAAACATTTTGTCCAATGGATGCACAATTTTCGAGATATGGTAAAAACAATTTTAGCCCTGGGTATTTTGACAATCCTGTAGCAAAACATAGCTTTCCTGTAGCACTTCAAGACAATGAGGAAAATGAGTGGGAAAGTTTTGGGAATGATGGGAAATGTCATGGAAATGGACGCGGGTGATGGATTGACATAACCTTGGTCTTTTTGGAGAATTTGGGAAAAGGGGGAGAAAGCCCAAGTTTGACTTCCTTTGATTAGGTTTTTGATCAACTTTTTCCATTTCTTTTTTGGTGCTAAATGGTTCTTGTTGCTTACAGAGGTTGGATATCACTTTCATTCATCAAAGAGAGATACAAGGAGAAAAGGATAATTTTTCATATTTTTCTTTTTTCTTAGGCCTACTAGTTGCCTCAATGAGGTTTTCAACTAGTAGATTTGCCTAGGCACCTCATAACAAGTTTTCACCTATGATATTATTTATTTTTCTGTTTTTTTCTCTTTTTTTCCAACCCATTGACCACCTCATGGAGGTTTTCAATCAATGAGCCAATATCAAGAGCCTCAAAGGAGGTTTTTACCTGATATTTTATTTTTCTTCTTTTTTCTCTTTTTTCCTTTTTTTATTTCTTTTTTCCTATCCTACGCTACTTGAGAAAAGAAAATATCTTTCAAGTATAAGAATACTTCCAATGGAGCCATGTGCATATCAAGATGACAAATAAAATCGTGTGTAGGCTCAAAGATATGCTTTGAAATGTATCTGAATATGAGTGACCAACTTCTTTGATTGAGATGAGATCAATAATTGTTGAAGAAAAGTGTGTTGTTGCAACTTAGTGATTGTCTAGAACTAGATTTCAATATGGTTGTGATGCCCTTGGTTCACTTGCACATTTGGATCACTTTTTGTGTCTTCTTCTACCATGACATTCAAGTGTTATTTTTTTTGTTGATTAGTATTTTGAACACATAAAGAATCTAATGATAATCATAACATAAATTATTCATTCTTAGACTCCAATGGTTTCTCTCCATTAAATGTGGTCCATGATTCCTTGGTCTTTTATGAATCTTCTTCTTCTAGATGTTGTTCTTCAATGGCATTAAGAGAATCTCTTTGTTGCAATATACTTCCCAATCTAAGGTGAATATCATTCACATCAAGAGGAGTTGCTTGGAAGTATTGTACCTCAACATTGTAAGTGGGTTGAGTTACTTCATTGTTTGGATTCGGAAATGGCGGTATAGATAGTTGAGTGGGAGTGGATCTTTGAGATGGATGTGATTGGGGTCGTGGTTTTGGTGGAGGTGGATGGTAAGGATAGCATGGAGTTGAGTATGGACGATATTGAGGATATTGTTGATACAGGTGGATTTTGGTGGCCACCCGCCTATTCCACTTGGGGCCCCACCATTGTTTCTTTCATTTTTTTCAATTTCCTTAATTGTCGCACAGTTTACTATTTTTAGCAGTTTTTTTGGGTCCTGAACTTCCGGAGCCATTTTGAGGCCCTAAACGATGTTTTTTGAGAAAATCGGGAGAAACATATAGATATTTCTAACGAGGTATTGTGACATCAAACAGATATCGTATGCCAAAGTTATGTCCCTGGGAAGTTGATGTACCAATTACCCAAACGAGGCCCGTAGTTTTGGTGCTTCTTCTCCTAAGGTTAGGTTTTTGGATGTTTATGGTTTTCCATTGTTTCTCAATAGTAAATAGGCCTTTGAGCCTCATTGTAACACATTTTATAGGCCTGTAACCATCACATCTATTCTCAGAGATAAGCTACCAACGCCCTAGCTAGTTTATTTCCATTTTGTCTGTAAGCATATTTAAGTTATGTGATATTAATGAAATGAAGTCTTTTTTCTGCTACATATCTGCGTTTATGTGTATTTCTGTATTTTATTGCGTTCATGCATTAGTTAGGCTCAATGATATTAGAGCGGTTTGATCTTTCTCGATCCTTATTTTCATGTCCCCAATGAGGTTGAGGTATATGGAGTTAGGGCTCGATCTGGTTGAACCTTTGCAAGATAAACCTCGCAAACCCTGACGGACGCCTATGGGGGACGAAGGGAAGGACGAGGGAGTAGGAGATCCTATCAAAATATTTCTCGAGAAGGCCCTCAATAAACAAAGGAATGTGATGATGGATAACCTTTCCCAGATCCTTCAACAACTTCCCACCGACAGCGCATCTGTATTGAGCAGCCACTCTGGAGGCGCAACTCCTTTTAAGGTACAAGTAAACTTTGACATTCCCATATTTGAGGGCCAAATAGATTCAGACGTCGTAGATAGATATTTTAATCTATTATAAGTGTATTTCTCATTTCATGACATTTCCAACCGGTAAAAGATTAATTTTTCTCTCCTCAAAGTCACCCCCATGTCAAGGAATGGTCGGAAACCTACTCTAAGAAAAAGTATAGGAGGGAACCCTCTCTGTTTTCGGTCGCACCCACTTGGGATTCTTTCCGAGACGCCATCAAGGAACAATATTATCTTTTGGGGATCTATGAGGAAAAGTACATACAATGGAATACGCTGCGGCAACAAAGGAATCAAGATGTGCATGAGCTGACGAATTTGTTCTATACCCTGCGCACAAAATTGGGTATCAAAGATTCAGAGAAACATTTGGTGCTCAATTACTGTAGTTTTTTTCACAGATACATTTAGGAGGAAATGGAGCTCCTCAAAATCTCCCCTCTTGGCACAATATATTAGTATGCTGCCAAGATTGAGCAGAAGTTCAAACAAAATAAGCGAGACTTTGGATCTGCAAATCAGAAGCAAGGGAAAGGTGCCCCCAAATCGCATAACAAAGGACAAAGCCAAGGCGGGGCAGCCCAGGATAACCTGCCAAAGCTACAAGCAAATAAAAACACTCTCAAGCCAAAGAAGGACACGAGAAAGTGGTGTGAGTTCCATAAGAGCTCCACTCACAACACAAGTGAGTTTCGGGCCAAGCAGGCACTAGTGGCCGAGTTGAAGGCTTCTGAATCAGATGCATGCTCCGAATCTGAATCAAAACTCGACAAGTGAAATGATAAAGGGAATAATATTATTGATGCAGAGCCCAACGTCATTGTTTCCACCACGAAGATCCAGAAGGAGGAGCCAGAAGATCCAAAGGAGGGGGAGCACCTCTTCCATTCCCAAATGTGGGTAAAGGGTTCCCCTTTGCAGTTCATTATCGACAATGTGAGCCAAAAGAACGTCATTTCAGTAGAGGTCATGAAGCGGTTGGGCTTTCCAACCACATCACACCCATAGTCATACACCATCAGGTGGCTTCACCAAGGATGGTATCTTCGCGTCAGCCAGCAGTGTCGCCTTCCCTACAGCATCAAACCCTTCATAGATGAGGTATTATGTGACATTGCTACTCTTGATTTTTCTGATGTATTCTTAGGCCAACTATACTTTTGGAAGTGAAATGATTTGTATGATTCCTGGCCTCATAGTTTTATTGTTACTTTGGGCAATAAGTTTTACAGGATGCCAGAGGTAGCACTGCCTGCCGCCATCTCTTTGGTTACTGTAAAACAATGCAGTAAGCTCATTTTCAAAACTGGGAAATTTATTTTCTTGATAATCCGCCCTTAGGGCAAGAAGAATATTATGGCCATGACCTCCAGATAGAGCTCCTCTGCACGAAAACAACAGATGGACAAGGTCGTGGAGGCGTATGAGGACATATTCACCTCACCCACATAGGTTCCTCTACACTGTCAGGTTAAGCACCCCATCAATCTGACCCTAGGTGCATCACTGCCAAATGGACCAATATATCGGTGCTCTATTCTATAGAACGATGAAATCAAGAGGAATTTTCAAGAGCTACTATAGAAAGGTCACATCCAGCCAATTTCATCACCTTGTGGGAGCCCAATCGTGTTGGTGCAGAAGAAGGATGGGACTTGGAGACTCTGTATTGACTACCAAGCACTGAAAAATATCGATCTCTAGAATAGGTACCTGATCCCACCGATTGATGACCTTCTAGACCAACTCAAGGGGGGGAAATATTTTAGCAAGAACAAATTGAAGTCTGGGTATCACCAAGTACCAACTGAACCCTTCGATGAGTGGAAAACTGCCTTCAAAGCCAAGCAGGGCCTTTTCGAATGGTTGTTCATGCCTTTCGAGTTGACTCATGAGGCTGATGGATGACATATTCCGGCCATTCACAAACTTATTTGTAGTAGTGTACTTGGATGACATCCTGATCTTCAGCCATACTTGGGAATAACACCTCCACCACATCTGACAGGTCCTCCAAAAACTACAGCAACACAAGTTGTGTGCCAATTTGGAGAAGTGCACTTTTGGCATGACCCATCTTCAGTATCTGGGATACATTATTGATGAGCGGGGGGTGCATGTGGATCCAGACAAGATCCAAGTCATTTGGGATTGGCTAGCCCCAACCACTCTAACATAGCTCCGCAACTTTCTGGGTCTTGCCAATTTCTACCGCAGGTCCGTGTTGGGATTCTCTCATATCACTTGGCCCTTGATCCAAGTCACTAAGGGAGGAGAAAAAGAAAAATTATTTTGGTCTGAATCTCAACATAAGGCGTTCATCAAGTTGAAACATCTCCTCTTCTCTACCCCAGTGCTCACATTACGAGACTTGCAACAACCATTTGATATCGAGGTAGATGCCTCAGACTATGCCATTGGGGTAGTTCTTACTCTATAGGGGAATCTAGTGGCATATCACAGTGAGACACTATCTGACACAATCCAGAAGTATGCCACTTACTAAAAATAGATGTATTCCATTGTGCAGGCTTGCCGATAATGGAAGCATTACATTTTGGGGAAGGAAACGGTCATCCACACAAACCACCAACCCCTGTAGTTCATACAAACACAAGGGAAGTTGCAGAACGATAAACATAAGAAGTGGTCCACATATCTGCAACAGTTTTATTTTTACATCAAGTACAATAAGGGAAGCACCAATGATGTTGCAGACTTCCTCAGCCGACCGATGATCATGGTGCTAACCATCGTGCTCAAATTTTGTAGGCATGAGACTTCTGATTGGTCGCTTCTCTACAAGAGTGACCCATAATTCGGCCACACATATAAGACGCTCTTGGAGGGTAAGCAAGTTCCAAAATTTCACCTCCAGGATGCACTGCTATGTCACCTGGGACACCTCTATGTTCCTTGAATCGAGTGTGCCAATATGATTTAGGAAGCGCACTACAGTGAGGTCGCTGGTCATTTCAAGGTTGAGAAAACAATGGCAGTATTGTAGAAGTATTTCTATTGGCCGAACCTTTTAATAGATGTCGAGAAGTACATCAGATCATGCACCATTGCCAAATTGACCATCAAGAACCAAGGCATCTATACTCCACGGCCTACCCCTAGTTGACCTTGGGAATCCATCTCCATGGATTACATGTCAGGCCTTCCTTCTACTAAGCATGGAAACAAATGTGTTTTCGTGGTCGTCGGCAGATTCTCAAATATGGTCATTATGGTGGTCTGCAAGAAGAATATCACAATAGAAACCACTGCTAAACTCTTCTTTGAATGAGTGTGGGTACAGTTTGGGATCCCACAGTCTATCATCTGAGATAGGGAAAGCAGGTTCCTCAATACATTTTGGTCCAGCCTCTGGTCAATGCTGGACACCAAGCTCACAGAGGTCGTCAATAGGATGATCGTACATATTATGCACATGTACAACTCGAAGCGTCCATCCACATGGGATGAGAGCCTCCCCTTTGTACAACACAGTTATAATCGAGCTCTCCACAGCTGAACCGGCCACAACCCCTTTCAGTTGGGCTTGGGATTCCAACCACTACGTCCCATTGAGGTAGCCATGATATTTGCAGCTACTCAGGCCAATTCAACTCATTTTCAATTTGAATTTGACAAGGCAAAAAGCTTAATTGAGCGCATTCAGCACATCCGCCAATAGGTTCATGACATATTGGACAGAGCCAATGCCAAGTACAAGTAGTGATATGATCAACATTGGGTGCCACACAACTTCCAAGTGGGCGATAAAGTGTGGCAACATTTGTAGAAGGAGCGCCTCACTAGACCCCACCATAAACTTCGCCCACTCCGATATGGGTCATACACCATCACCAAGGCTGTAGGGAACAATTCCTTTGAGCTCAGTATTCCACATTCCTTGGTATGCACCCAATGTTCAACGTGGACCGCCTTTAGCCCTACTTCCCACCTCTACTGGACACCTCCAAAATTGTAGAAAAACTCACATGAACAGAGTTAAACCAAGTGCTATCACTCGAATTGATCCTTAAGGCTAAGAAGGCAATCCCGAGGTAACCTCAAACTAAAATTTGGACTTGGTATCTAGCCCTACCAAGTCAGAGAGGGATCTCTCGATAGAATCACAGCCAAGAGGGCTGGATAAAAAGGATTTTAGGCTAGCTAAGGAATGCAAGAGGTTTTTAATTTTTATTTTAGGGTTGAGCTCACTGAACAGGGATTAGGTCAAGGGGATAGATCAAGGTGAAGAGGATGAAATTGCACTCTTTTTGATGGGGCAAGGAAGGTAAAAGTTTTAACATTCAAAGAGGATTAAATGAGATGGAAATACTGGTGAGGAGCTAGAGAAATAATTTGAAATGTATTTTCTCTAAACTGGAGAAAATGAACACATTATACTGAATTTCCCAAAATAGAGCATAACTAAATATGAATTATGTCTTTCAAACTTGAAATCAAGTATATAATAGATGTGATGTTAGGTCCTTATATTTCTATTATAGTCCCTTATTGTTGTTAGGTTAACCCCTTTATTTTTATTGTTGTACCCCTATAACCCCCATATTGTTATTATTGTGCCATTACATTATTATTGTTAGGTCAGCTAGGATTACATTGTGGCCCCATAGACTCCTATATATAGAGAGGAGGCTTTGTCATTTGTATCATCCAAGAATTGTTCATTTATGTAATGTATTGGAGGCTTCCCCTCGAAGTGGCTGAATTCTAAGGCATTGATCTCTCTTTTCTTCTATTTTTGGAGCTGGCTTCATAACATTTGGTATCAGAGCTTTGGATTCTAGGGTTTCGCTGCTCCAAACAGGTCATCGTGGAATTTTCGATATAAATTTTGTTCTTCGAAGGTTTAGAAGCTGAAAATTTTAGAGCACGAACCTGAAATCCCGAGGAACATCGTCGCAAAATTTTAGAGCTTGGTGAGCAATATTTTCAGATATATGATCTGTGGAAGTTAGGGAATTTTGTAGGCTCCTGAATTTAACCTAAACATGTCATCATGGAATTTTCGCTATAACTTGTTTTCTACAAAGGTTTAGAAACTGAAATTTTTAGAGCACAAATCCGAAATTCTGTGGAACATTGTCGCAAAATTTTAGATCTTGGTTCGTAATATTTTTGGAGATATGGTCTGTGGAAGTTAGGCCTTTTTCAGGATCTCGAATTTCATCTCAAAGAGGTGATCGTGGGAAAATATTCATAACTCTCTCTCTAAGCATCGAATTGGAATTCTGTAAAAAGTGGCCACAAGCACATGGACTTTAGTTTCCTTTCTATCAAATTCAAAGCCAAAGGAGGAAATAGTGACACGTGGCAAGTCATATAATTTTGCTCTATTGAACCAGTCCATAATTAGGTCATCGTAGGAGAGTGGGCACAACTTTGTCTTCAAGAATCCAAATCAGGTCAGACCTATAACATTCGAAAGAGGATTCATAGGTCTACTTCAGGTCAAAATTTCAGATATTGAAGATCCGAAATCATAGAGATAATTCAGTTTCAATATCGAGCTCCTCAAAAGCAAGAAAAGGGTGTGTATTTTTTTTGAATTACGTAAGTCTCGTTTGAAAAAAATTAGTTTGAATTTATTCCAAGGGCATATTGAAGAATAGATATCAGTATTGGGTTCTAAAATGCCCCGTGAAAATAATTCAACACCCATTAAGACTTTAGAAGGCTCCACTATGACTCATGAAGACAAAGAAACACAACATGAGATATCAAAATTACAAGAGCAAGTGCTCCAAATTTCGCTATCGCAAAGAGCAACAAAAAATGAAATATAAGTTTTGAAGAAAGGCATGGAAACTAAGATGGATGGTTTGAAGAAAGGCGTGGAAGCTAAGATGAATGGTTTGGAATCTAAGATGGATGGCATTGAAGTGGGCATGGAAGCTAAGATGGACGGCATGGAAGTTAAGATGGATGACATGGAAGCTAAGATCGATGAAAAAATGAAAGAAAACATGGAAAAAATGAAGAATGATCTAATTAAACATCGAAGGTGTGGCAAAGTTGATACAAGAAATGTTTCCTAATGGCGAAAATATAATAGAGAAAACTCATGATGAGAACAAAATAAATCTTAATCATGATTTCATAAACTATAAGGTTGGATGGAAGAACCACCATATTCCAAAGATGGATATGAGGAAGTTTGATGGCAAGGATCCCGTAACATGGATACTACAAACGGAGCAATATTTTGATCTCAATAATGTGCAAAACACACAAAAGGTACGCATTGCAACTTTACATTTAGAACAAAATATTTTGTAATTATCGATGGCTTTGCTCTAAGTAAAAAAAAATAGTCCACTTAATGATCAATTTTTACGGAGGGAAATGATAGCACATAATGAGATACAAATAGCAACACCTTCTTTAGCCAATTTATAAATGTCAAAAAAAAGGGTTTAGTGGCGGAGCACATTGAGGACTTCCAAAAATTGAATATAAGGGTAATTGATGATATTGAACTTAAAACCGGAGCGACGATAATATTTCAACTTGACTTTAAAGGATAAAATCCAACATGAAGTTCGCATTTGGGAACCAGATTCATTAGAGAAGGCATTCAGGTTGGCAATAAAAATTGAATGTAAAATTATGGTGACAAGGAAGCCTACCACTCACATCTATAAAGATGGAAGTGTTTCTACTCCTAGACTTCCACAACCTACAAGGTTGACACCACAGTGATTGGAAGAAAAAAGAGAAAAAGGGCTTTGCTACAGTTGTGATAGCAAATACACTAAAGGTCATAAGTGTGCCAAGAAGAAATTATTTTACATAGCTTGTGAAGAGGAGGAAGAAAATGAACAAGAAACTTCAAAATAAGAGGATATACACCAGGAATAAACCCTAAAAGAAGAAGAAATGAGTCTGACCATATCATGTAATGCATTGGCAGGAATTACCACTCCTCAAACTCTCAAGATAGAAGGACATATCAAGAAGAAAAAGGTAATAGTGTTGATTGATTCGGGTAGTACCCAAACAACCATCACTACAAAGTGGGGTTCATTTGCCTACAATGTGATGCCCTTTGGGTTGAAGAATGCACCAATGGTATTCTCACGGATCATTATCGCAACCTTTCGAGAGTTCATCCATAAATGACTAGAAGTCTATATGGATGACTGGACGCATATGTCCATACCATTCTATGCCTTTATCTAATCCTTCTATTAGAGGCTTAATGTATGTGGTTATCCTTCCTCTAATTTTATTCATTATAAGGTAGCCAAGGAATTGAATTGTTTCCTATACTAGCACTAGAATGTCAAGTGATGGTTGCAAATGGAGGAACTATAAATTGATCTGGAAAATGCCATAATATCAAGCTATCCATGGGGGAATATGTATTGAATAGTCCAATGCTTTCCATACCAATGGGAGGTGCTGATGTTGTACTAGGAGTACAATGGTTACAATCTTTGGGGACGGTAGCTTTTAATTTTCAAGAAATTTTATTGAATTTTTTTTCGAAAGGAAAGTAAATCGAATTACGGGGTATCACAGGGAAGCTTGGAAATATAATAAGCTCTAATTTCATGACACAATTATGCTCACTAGAAGTTCCAACATCAAAATCATCTATTTCTCCAGATCTCCAAAGAGTCTTGGACAATCATTCCAAGGTGTTTGATACTCCCAAAGGACTCCCACCTATTCATGATCATGATCATGCTATTCATTTGATTCTGATATTCTCAAACATCTGGAAGCGCTTCTGGTCATCCTTATGTCCAAAAGAGCGAAATTGAACGTATGATTGCAAAAATGTTAGAGGCGGATATAATTCAACCTAGTCAAAGTTCTTTCTCTACTCATGTAGTATTGGTACACAAGAAGGATGGATCATAGCGCACGTGTCTGGATTATAGGGAGCTCAATAAGCTCACCATTAAAGATAAATTTCGCATTCCTGTGATTGATGAATTATTGGATGAATTACATGGAGCAATTTATTTTACCAAGTTGGATCTTAGTTTAGGATATCATCAAATTAGAATGAAATCGAAGATATTTTAAAACAACATTTCAAACTCATAGACGGTCATTATGTTTTTTTGTTCGCCCTTATTTTTAAAGCCTTACAATACACCTTATACATTTCAAGGTTGATGAATTCCATTTTCAAACCCTTCCTTAGAAAAATTTGTGCTAGTAATTTTGATGATATACTAATCTATAGCGGTCTTGGAAGGATCATGTTCAACATGTTGACATGGTGCTCAAACTATTGGAGGAAAACAATTATATGCAAAAACATCAAATGTTTCTTTGGAGTACAAGAGGTGGGTCATATTGTATCTCTGAGGGTGTTAGGTAGACCTAACAAAATAAAACCGTGGGAATGGAAGGATCCCCCTGACATAAAGAAGTTACTGATTTCTGGTTCATGAGGTGTGCTCCGCCAAGTTTGTTAAGAATTATGGGAGAATAGAAGCACCTCTAACAATATTATTGAAGAAAGATGCATTTTCATGGACTCTTGAATCAACTAAGGCGTTTGAACATCTTAAAGAGGTAATGTGCCTAGCACCAATCTTAGCTATGCCAGACCTCACAAAAACCTTTATTGTGGAATGTGATGCCTCAGGAAATGGAATTAGTGTTGTTTTAATGCAAGAAGGAAGACCCATTGCTTTTGAAATTCGTTCAATCAAAGGAAAGTATTTACAAAAGGCTATTTATGAGAAGGAAATGTTGGCAATACTACATGCACTAAAGAAATGGAGACCTTACCTAATGGGAAGACACTTCAAGGTAAAAACTGATCATGATAGTCTTAAACACTTTTGGAACAAAGACTATCTTCAGAAGAGCAGCAAAAATGGGTCACAAAGATGTTGGGTTATGACTTTGAAATAATCTACAAAAAAGGAAAGCTTAATGTTGTTGCAGATGCACTCTCAAGAAAGAATGAAGAGGTGGAAGCATTGCTTTGTGCCATTTCTATTATCAAACCAGATTGGATAACTGAAGCAAGAGATGAATGGAAGAAGGACAAAGATGTATGGACACTCATTCAAAAGTTGCAGCAAGATCCTAGTACATCTGATACATTTAGTTGGAAAAATGATTCCTTATGGTACAAAGATCACTTATATCTTTGTAATAATTCCCAACTAAAACAAAAGATTCTTTTGAAATTGCACACTTCTACTTTAGGAGGACACTCGAGATTTTTAAAACTACCACAGGGTGAAGAAAGAATTTTTTTGGGATGGCCTTAAATATGATATTCAAAATTTTGTGGTAGAATGTTTGGTTTTCCAGCAAAATAAAGTTGAGACAATTAAGACCCTGGGTCTTCTACAACCTTTATCCATTCCAAGTCAACGTTGGGCGGAGATTTCAATGGATTTTATCACAGGTTTACCTAAGTCTGAAGGAATGAGTGTCATCATGGTGGTAGTTGATAGACTTACCAAGTATGCACACTTTTGTGCATTATCTCATCCATTTAAAGCAAGTACAATTGCTACTGCATTTATGGAAACAATTCAAAAGCTACACGGAAACCCGAAGATTATTGTAAGTGACAGAGATCCCATTTTTGCAGGAAATTTTTGGACGGAATTATTTTCTTGTTTTGTTACTCAACTAGCTCATAGCTCATCTTATCATCCTCAATCTAATGGTCAAACAGAGATAGTGAATAAATGTTTGGAAGGATATCTTTGTTGTTTTGTATATGATAAGAAAGCAAAATGGGTCAAGTGGTTACCTCTCGCTGAATGGTGGTATAACACTTCCTTCCATACTGAAGCAAAAACGACCCCATTTATGGCACTTTATGGATATCATCCACCGTCTATCACATATTCTTTAAAGGAAAATTCTAGGGTTCAAGCAGTGGAGGATCACATCGAGCATCAACAAGAAGTTCTCCAAATCTTAAAGGATAATCTAAATTTGGCACAAAATCGAATGAAACAATAGGAATATCTTAATCGCAATGAGAGAAGTTTTGATGTGGGAGACTGGGTATTTTTACGGCTACAAACATACAAACAAATGTCCCTCAAGCAAGCTAAGAAGGATAATAAATTATCTTTAAATTAATATGGTCCTTACAAGGTGTTGCAAAAGATTGGTCCTATGGCATACAAATTGGAGCTTCCTACTTCTTCACGAGTGCATCCAGTTTTCCATGTTTCATGCTTAAAAAAGGTTATAGGAGACAAAATTCCAGTTCAAACAATATTTCCAAAACTTAATGAGGAAGGAAAAACCATATTGGAACCTGAAGCATTCACGGAAACAAGAACTCGATAGCTACGAAATCGATCAATTTCAGAGTATGTCATCAAATGGAAGAACTTACCCACTGAAGATTCTACATGGGAGGATGAGAATTTTATATAGAAGAACCCGGAGCTAATCAAGTGTTGAGGAAAACACTTTTTTGAAGGAGAGGAGCATGTTAGGTCCTTATATTACTACTATAGTCCCTTATTGTTGTTAGGTTAACCCCCTTATTGTTATTGTTGTACCCCTGTAACCCCCATATTGTTATTATTGTGCCCTTACATTATTATTGTTAGGTTGGTTAGGATTACATTTTTGCCCCACTAGGATTACATTGTGGCCCCATGGACTCCTATATATAGAGAGGAGGTTTTTTTGTTTGTATCATCCAAGAATTTTTCATTTATGTAATGTATTGGAGGTTGCCCCCGCGAAGTGGCTGAATTCTAAGGCATTGATCTCTCTTTTCTTCTATTTTTGGAGTTGGTTTCATAACATGTGAAATGTTCTATGAATTAACAATACATTCTAACAAATCAATCACAAAGAAGAGACAATATTTAAAACTCATACCACAGGGATCCCAAGAAAATAGCTGCAATTTTCCATTAATGTCCAAGCCAGAATGATACTTGATCAATAAAATATCTTCAACTGATGAAAACCATTACAAAGACTTAAAAAATACACCTTATAGACTTAAAAATCACTTCCTCTCATCCTCAGGGTTCGAATCCATGAGGTGAGGGAGTTGTTACACCAAAAGCTGAACTGAAAGCTAAAGACTAGGATGAGGAAAGTGACTCATTCCTATCTTTTAGAACAAATACATTTGACTTCAAACTAATGATTTACCTAATGTATCTACCTTAGGTATATGTAAAACATGATACTTACAATGGTGAATTTCTCATTTAGCCAATTGAAAAGTAAAACAGAGGTGAAACTTCAAAATTTGAGTAAACTGGTAAAACTGTAAATTCCTTGGTAAACGTGCAGCGCCATGACAGAAACTTTGACCTGTTTTGTAAGCCACTTTTGGAGGCCTTCCCCTTGTCCAAATAAGCTCCATGATATCTCATTGGAAAGGTCTCTGAGTCTAGTGTCTATATATGCTTTCACTTTCCAAAATGGTGTCCATCAACCCTGTCAAAAACTTGTTCTCCCAAGACTGGTGAATGCGCAGTGCCAAGGTGAAAAAGAGGGCAGAAACATGGTTTTTTTTTATGGTGTTTTGCCTTTTTGGAAGACCATTTCTGCTCCAAATCTCCTAAATTTTTTTGAGGTTGATGTACTCATCACTCGGAACATGAGGATGCTGACTATTTTGCATTTGAGTGCCCCAAAAAAGAGCACAGTTCCAGTGGTGCTGCGCGTTTAGCAATTTTTCTGAGTGTTAAACTATCCCAAGAAAAAAAATTTGTATAAAAGTGCCACATGTGCCAAAATTGTGAATTTTCTTGTTGATTTAGAGGTTAGAGGCATGGTGAGACACCTCAGCAAGAATGTTCAACTTCTCCTTATCCTTTGCCTCAGTTACGGTTTCCTTCAATTTGTTCTTCAACTGCCTAATCTTGGCATCTTTCTCTTGGATGATCAATCTTGAGTTGTCATGGTCATCTAGGTCATCCAATTCCACCAAGTCAAACTCTCTCTCTTTATCATGATGAAGGTCTTCCTCTTCTTCCATGTTTTAGTTGTGTTTGGGTAAAACCCTTGGGAAGAAGGGGAAGGGAAAGGGAGTAGGATAGTGGGGTTAGGGAGTTGGGATGGCTAAGGGAAAATTTAGAGAAGTAGGGAAGGGACTTAGGGAGTTGTGGGAAGTGATGGGATGGAAAAAGGCTTAGGGAGATAGGCTAGGAAATAAAATTACAGAGATTGTTTTTAGGTAGTTAGGAAATGCCACCTAGATTTAGGGTTTCGGGAATCGAGATAGAGAAAAGGGATTGGAGGAGTGTAAGGGCAAGGGAAGTGTCTATGGAGTGAATTAGGGTGTAAGGAATGAAGAAATAGGGTCTAGGGAAACAATTTAGGCATGTAGTGGTGATAATTAGGGTTTCTTAGCTTAACAATTATGATGGTAAATGAAGAAAGTTTATGCCATAAAATTGCAATTGTAAAATGAGAGGAGGGCATAAAAGGGTGTCACTTACTTGTTTGGAGATGATGAGACGTTTAATTTCAGGTTGGAGGACTTGCAAAGGAGCCTAGGAGGATTTGTGAGACTCTAGCAGGAGTGCAGGGCCAGTTACAGGAGTGTAGCGCCACCTTCAAACTTACTTCTGGATGACTTACTGAAGTCCATTTTGGGCGCATGATAGCTCGTTGGAAATATATTTCTGTCTACTACACAATGAACCTATTAAGCACTGAAAATGATCGATTATAGCCCCTCAAAAATCAATTCGCCCAAGATTGGTCAAAAAGTGCAGAATGAGGGTTCATAAATGCAGAGTGTTGGTGCAGGATACTTTTAGAGGCCTTCCTCAACTCAAAATTGAGCTCATGATAGCTCATTGGAAATATATCTCTGTCTAGTTATCATTTGAATCATTAACCAAGTCATTTGGACACTCCAGCTATGAGAAAACATTATTTTCCCAAGGTCACTCCAGAAGTGCATCAATTCTCCCATGGCACCTGTATTTTTTACATTTCTCTAAAACCATGACACCTGTGTAAAATATGAAGGATTTTTTTCTATATTGACCTATTATGGAAAAAAACCTC
The DNA here is from genome assembly GCA_034641835.2 of Pinus albicaulis. Classification (NCBI taxonomy): domain Eukaryota; kingdom Viridiplantae; phylum Streptophyta; class Pinopsida; order Pinales; family Pinaceae; genus Pinus; species Pinus albicaulis. The sequence goes on from CM076579.1 coordinate 83,721,897, forward strand.
TCTCACTATTGTAAAATTCATCTTTTTTTGGTCATAAACAGAGTTTGAAGCAAAACTGGCCCTATGTGTGGCAAATGATTTGTCCCTTGGAATGACTTCTTGGAAAATGATGGAGGCATGATGTTTATGAGTTGGTATGGCTTCATAATTTCTGAAACTACCTCCCTTATTCCTCCTCTTCTCTGATTTCTCTGATTCCATAGCAAACTCTAGCTCAGTGGAAGAGGAAATTAGGGTTTAGAGTAGGCAAAACAGGGGATTTAGGACTACCTTGTAGAGGGAGGGGAATGAATGGGTTAAGGGTTGTATAAATTATTGGGGAAATTTTTGGGGATAGTGATAGATGTTATAGAGTTTTGGAAAGTAGAATTTCAAGGATTGAGTGAGGGGAAGGGGTCCAAAAGGGAAAAACATAGGCCTAGTCTCGAAAAGTGTCAAATTGTAGCAATAGGCTAGGGCTTGTGGAAAAATGATCATTTTGAGGGATAGGAGTGATGGGATGTGTTTATGAAGGTATATTAATGATAGGGGAAATTTTAAGAGCATCAAGATACAAGTCTTGTTGATTATTTAACGATGGAAGTCATGATACCAAGAAAAATGCCCTCAAAACCCTAGGAGGGAAATGAGCTTTCCAAGCACAACTGAGAGATAAATATGGTAAACACAAAGACACTTCTTTGGAAATTATAGTTTTAGAATCTAAAATTTTTTAAGACCTTTGACTATTACTACTCCTTCAAAACATGAATTTGATGGTGAAATGACCAATTTTTATGATTTTGACCCTATGATCTAATGGGACTACTTTTTAACCTGACTTTTGAAGGAGACTTTGACTTTAAAGACTTCCAAGTGAACAGAGCATTTCCATAGGTGTTATTATGCTCAAGGAGACATGAGAATGAGTCAGAAAATTTGATCTTATGAGGAATAAGGAAGATTAATTGACCAGGACAACAACTAGTAGAACAATTTTATATCATGACCTAATCGAATGATGAAAAATTTATTCAGAATGGGACACCTAAGATGCACATGCAAATGTGTTTTGATACGGCTGTTGTTTGAATTCTCTGCAAGTGCTTGCCTAAGTAAGAAGAAAGAACCTATTGAAAGAAACTCTGAAAATTTATACAACAAATCGAATCTTGATGAAATTTCAAAGCACGAAAACACGCTCCTCAGGGTGATGCAAAAGGATCTTCATAGGAATACAGATTGATTTCCAGCCCGTTGAATACATTACTGCTTTGCTCTAGATAGTATTCGTACCTTGGTTTCAAAATTTTCCTACCATCTGTGCTTTCTTTCTTTGATGACTGCAGCAAGTTGACAAAAGGATCCTAAAGCTCGTGAATGACTATTTTTTCCTGACGATAAAAAAAAACAAAATATTCTTCATTACTCTCCTGATATAACTGCAAATCCTGGTATGAGCTTTGTAATGAAACACCTGCTCAACAAAACAATGAAGTCGGCTGTGGGATCAAGTTTATATCAACACTCTTTTCATGTTCACAGTTAGTTAATGGAGAAGGACTTTTACTGCAGATGTCATCCAACACATCAGCTATCAGGTCATGAAAAATGTGAAAACACTGTTGCAACCTATTTTCCATTGGTTCTAATGAGACTGCATGACTTTCTACAGGTTTCTCATCCTTTGTTTTAGAGATATTATGAAAATTTTCCTTTAAAAACTGAAATGCTTCAAAACATAATGGTATAGAATCACCTTGCATCATTTGATCATATGTTTCAGCTTCCAAGACTTTATATGCAACCTGACATTCAATGGCGTTCGGTGGCTAGAAATATGGAGCTAAGGAGGATTCTATGTCGCAAATGATTTCCTCAACCATTTCAGGAGAAAGTTTCTCATTAACAACTTGCTCAAGAAGTTCATTATCTACCTCAACCTCAACATCAAAATTGAAAGACTGCTGATTTCTAATCTTGGAAAATTTTTCTTTCAGAAATTGAAATGAAGCAAAACATAAAGGTAAAGATACTTCACTTATTTCAAAATTTTCATCATTTTCCTCATCTCTATCATAGCTGATATGCATCGGTTGATCACTGTTTTCGAGCTTCTGGAACTGAACTTCCTCCCACAAACCAACTATTGATTTCTCTACAAGATTAGCTTATGTTTGGAGAACATAATCATCGTCATACTGATCAAAATTTGGCAAATCATCAATATAAGTAATGTCACCAATCATACACATTATATTATCATATTTTTTTTCCTTAGATTGATCTACAAATCCATTTTATGATCTATGGTGATTGGGATTAGGAGGAAAATTTTGAGGGCTTGCAATCTCTTCTTTTTCTGGGATAAATGGGTCATGATGATCTTGAATAGAAAATACATCTCTCATGGTGATCCTTTCCACAATTTCCTCTATTGTACTTACCAAAATGTCGAGCTTTACCTCTGAATATGTCAGGTGCTCTGCAATGTTCTTCTTCTCTTCTTCCTTCAGCTTTTCCCTTCTGATCAACAGATGAGCCTCTACATCTACTGCAATGTTCTGCATCTCTTCAAGTGTTGCAAGGTTCCTTTCTCTCAGCTAAAACTCCATCTCCGGATCAAAGGCATTCGGGTAATGTAAAAGGGCTGAGCCAGGAGGGGGGCTTATATCAGTAGGTATCGAATAATAGACTTGATTGAATCTGGCAGAAAATTGTTGTGTTGTCTCCCCTAGTTGTCTTTTCAGCTGGGCATACTCTTCTAGAACTAGGAAAGGGTTTTGTTTGACCACCCACCCATCGAGGAAAACTTTGACAAACTGCAGGAAATCTAAGATGCTCGCGGCAGGCAAGTTTTTGAACCAACTCTTGACTCTGCCTTGCAAAGAATGAGCGAATAGCCTGATACTGACATCCTCTTCGTCAACTTCAAAAAGTTCAAGGAAAGTTTCAAAATTATGTATATGTATCTCAGCAGTGATGTTTTCATATTCACCATTAAACATCTGCAGATATAGGTAATGAATTTTAGGGAAAGCATGGAGTATAGGAGGTAAGATGAGTGGTTTATATCGATCCGTGACTATAAAAGGTGTAGGATTATGTGCAGAAGTTGTAAGATTAGTCTTGATCTCTTTAGGCTCATAAATTTGAAGATGGTCATCATAAGATTCAAAAAAAGGATGTGGACCAAGATCAAAGAGAAACTTGGTATTTACACTTTTCGAATAGGTAGAATCAAAATTTTGAACATCTTTAAAAAACAAACTCCAAAAAAATTTCAGGATAGTTTCAGGAAAAGAAAAGAAATGATTTTCAAGAAATCAGATTAGATCTTGAATACAATTCCACATTGAATACCTGACCTTTGTGTAAGATCATTCCATTTTCTTGCTGGCAAGGTCGATCCTCCAGTGGAGTCTTTACATCAAGTTGGAGTCGTCAGGTGAATAGTTCAGCCTTCATATGCATCTGATTGTTGTCCACCATCAGCAATCAAATGTAAACTTTTTCGTTCTTTCCCATGGAAGATATGATCTTTCGGTCCCCAGTACGGTCACCAAAATGTTATCACTCGGATTGAACCTTAAGGCTGAGAAGGAAATCATGAGGTAACCTCAAACCAAACTTTCGACTTGGTATCTAGCCCTACCAAGTGAGAGAGGGATATCTCGATAGAATCACAGCCAAGAGGGCTGGATCAAAAGGATTTTAGTCTAGCTAAGGAATGCAAGAGGTTTTTAATTTTGATTTCAGGGTTGAGCTCACTGAACAAGGATTAGGTCAAGGGGATAGATCAGGGCCAAGAGGATGAAATTGCAGTCTTTTTGATGGGGCAAGATAGGTAAAATTTTAACATTCACAGAGGATTAAATGAGATGGAAAGACTAGTGAGGAGCTAGAGAAAGCATCTGAAATGTATTTTCTCTAAACTGAAGGAAATGAACACATTATACTGAATTTCCCAAAACAGAGCATAAATAAATATGAATTATGTCTTTAAAACTTGAAATAAATTATATAATAGATGTGAAATGGTCTATGAATTAACAATACATTCTAATAAATCAATCACAAAGAAGAAACAATGTTTAAAACTCATACCACAACGATCCCAAGAAAATAGCTGCAATTTTCCATTAATGTCCAAGCCAGAATGATAGTTGATCAATACAATATCTTGAAATAATGAAAACCATTACAAAGAATAAAAAACTAAACTCTATAGACTTCAAAACCACTTCCTCTCATCCTCAGGGGTCGAATCCATGAGGTGAGGGAGTTGTTACACCAAAAGCTGAACTGAAAGCTAAAGACTAGGATGAGGAAAGTGACTCATTCCTATCTTTTAGAAAAGATACATTTGACTTCAAACTAATGATTTACCTAATGTATCTACCTTAGGTAAATGTAAAACATGATATTTACAATGGTTACTTTCTCTTTTACCCAGGTGAAAAGTAAAACAGAGGTGAAACTTCAAAATTTGAGTAAACTGGTAAAACTGTAAATTCCTTGGTAAATGCGAAGTGCCATGATATAAAATTTGACCTATTTTGTAAGCCACTTTTGGAAGCCTTCCCCTTGTCCACATCAGCTCCATGATAGCTCATTGGAAAGGTCTCTGAGTCTAGTTTCTAGATATGCTTCCACTTTCCAAAATGGTGTCCATATGCCTTATCACAAACTTGTTCTCCCAAGACTGGTAAACGTGCAGCGCCAAGGTGAAAAAGAGGGCAGAAACATGATTTTTTGATGGTTTTTTTCCTTTTTAGAGGACCAGTTCTACTCCAAATCTCCTGAAACTTTCTAAGGTTGATGTACTCATCACTAGGAACATGAGGATGCTGACCATTTTTCATTTGAGTTCCCCAAAAAATATCGCAGCGCTAGTGGCGTTGCGCGCTTAGCAAATTTTCTGAGTGCTAAACTGTCCCAAAAATCAAAATTTGTATAAAAGTGCCACATGTGCCAAAATTGTGAATTTTCTTGTTGATTTAGAGGTTATAGGCATGGTGAGACACTTCAGCAAGAATTTTCAACTTCTCCTTCTCCTTTGCCTCGAATAGGGTGTCCTTCAATTTTTTATTCAACTGCCTGATCTTGGCATCTTTCTCTTGGATGATCAATCTTGAGTTGTCATGGTCATCTAGGTCATACAAGTACACTAATTCAAACTCTATCTCTTGCTCATGGCAAGGGAAGTGTCTAAGGAGTGAATTAGGGTGTAAGGAAGGAAGATATATTGTCTATGGAAACAATTTAGGCATGTAGTGGTGATGATTAGGGTTTATTAGCTCAACACTTGTGATGGTAAATGAAGAGAGTTTATGCCATAAACTTGTAATTGTGAAATGAGAGGAGGGCATAAAAGGGTGTCCCTTACTTATTTGGAGGTGAGGAGACCTTGAATCGCAGGTTGGAGGACTTGAAAAGGGGATTGGGAGGATTTGTGAGACTCTAGCAGGAGCTCAACACCAGTTACAGGAGCGCAGTTCCAGTTATAGGTGCGCAGCGCCACTAAGTCATGAGCGCAATGCCACTAGGTCATGAGTGCAGTGCCACATTCAAACTTACTCTTGGATGACTTCTCGAAGTCAAAATTGGGTGCATGATAGCTATATAGAAAGATATTTCTATCTAATACAAAAAAAACCTATTAAGCACTGAAAATGATAGGGTATATTTCCTCAAAAATCAATTCTCCCAAGATTTGTCAAAAAGTGTAGAATGAGGGTGCAGAAATGAAGAGTGCTGGTGCAAGCAACTTGTGGAGGCCTTCCTCAACTCCACATTGAGCTCATGATAGCTCATGGGAATGATCTATTTGTCTATTTATCATTTGACTCATCAACCAAGTCATTTGGACACTCCAGCTATGAGAAAACTTGATTTTCCCAAGGTCACTCCAGAAGTGCAGCAATTCTCCCATGGCACCTGTATTTTTGACATTGCTCTAAAACCATGACACATGTGTAAAATATGAAGGAGGTTTTTCTTTATGTACCTATTATGGACAAAAAAATCTCTCACTTATGTCAAATTCATCTATTTTTTGTCAGAATACAGTTTGAAGCAAAAATGACCGTGTGTGTGGCAAATGATTTGTCCCTTGGAATGACTTCTTGGAAAATGATGGAGGCATGATTTTTATGAGTTGGTATGGCTTCATACTTGCTGAAATGACCTCCATTATTCATCCTCTTCTCTGATGTCTCTGATTCCATAGCAAACCCTAGCTCAGTGGAAGAGGAAATTAGGGTTTAGAGTAGGCAAAACAAGGGATTTAGGACTGCCTTGTAGAGGGAGGGGAATGAAGGGGTTAAGGGTTGTCTAAATTATTGGGGAAATTTTGGAGGATAGGGATAGATGTTATAGAGTAAGGGAAAGTTTAATTTCAAGGATTGAGTGAGGGGAAGGGGTCCAAAAGGGAAAAACATAGGCCTAGTCTCGAAAAGTGTCAAATTGTAGCAATAGGCTAGGGCTTGTGGAAAAATGATGATTTTGAGGGATAGGAGTGATGGGAAGTTTTTAGGAAGGTATATTAATGATAGGGGAAAGTGTAAGAGCATCGGGATAAAAGTCTTGTTGATTATTTAACCATGTAAGTCATAAGAGCAAGAAAAATGCCCTCAAAACCCTAAGAGAGGGAAATGAGCTTTCCAAGCACAACTGAGAGATAAATATGGTAAATACAAAGCCACTTATTTGGAAATTATAGTTTTAGAATATGAAATTTTTGAAGACCTTTTACTATTAATACTCCTTCAAAACATGAATTTGATGGTGAAATGACCAATTTTTATGATTTTGACCCTATCACCTAATGGGACTACTTTTTGACCGGACTTTTGAGTGAGACTTTGAATTTAAAGACTTCCAAGTGAACAGATCATTTCCATAGGTGTTATTATGCCCAAGGAGACATGAGAATGAGTCATCCAATATGATATTCTGAGGGAGAAGTAATCTTATTTGACGAGGACAACCACCAGTGGAACAATTTTATATCATGACCTAATGGAATCATGAAAAATTTATTCAGAATGGGACACCTAAGATGCACATGCAAATGTGTTTTGATCCCTGGTGGAAGTATGAAAATACTGACACTAACACCAATATTGCATGGAACAGGCCACCACGGATTGTATCATGGACACACAAATCAAGAACACTCGTCAACAGAAGATCTAGCTGTATCGTGTTGTCAAAGTTGGCTAACTCCTGCACCAAGGCAATGTTGGACATTGGGTTCAATGCTCCCCGTGTGTTTCTCAACATGGAATAAACACCTCTTGTGGATCTTAACTCTAGCGATTGTAGCAGAGACTAACTCCTGCGGGTTTTGGTCTAACGCCAATCGTGATTCCAACAAGTGGTATCAGAGCGACAGGTCTCAAGTTTGAAACTCACCCAGCTAGCGTTGGGGGGGAGATTGTTGGACATTGGGTTCAATGCTCCCCATGTGTTTCATGGCATGGACTAACCACCTCTCGTGGATCTTAACTCTAGCAATTATAATGGATAAACGCCTGCGGGTTTTGGTCTAATGACAATCGTGATTCCAATAGGCAAGTGGCTCACAAGGGACCGAGTTCAACATAAGTATGCTCATCTCATGGAGGAAATCAGCGTAATGGGTACCATTGCTTCCTAAGGGGGGAGGAATAATCCAAGTGGATATTGGTGGCCACCGAACTATTCCACTTGGGGCCCCACCATTTTTTCTTTCATTTTTTCAGTTTCCTTAATTGTCGCACAGTTTACTATTTTTAACAGTTTTTTCGGGTCCTAAACTTCCGAAGCTGATTTGAGGCCCTAAATGAAATTTTTTGGGAACACAGAGAGAAACATGGGTGCTTTACTAATGTTTCCCACATCAAAGGTTTTAGTCCTCAGATATATCTTTCTAACGAGGTATTGTGCGCGTCAAACGAAGATTGTATGCCAAAGTTACGTCCCCGAGAAGTTGATGAACCAATTTACCCAAACGGGGCCCATATTTTTGGCGCTTCATCTCCTAGGTTTAGGTTTTTGGATGTTTATGGTTTTCCATTATTTCTCAATAATAAATAGGCCTTTGAGCCTCATTGTAACACATTTCAGAGGCCTATAGCTGCCACATCTCTTCTTAGAGATAAGCTACCAATTCCCTAGCTAGTATATTTTCATTCTGTCTGTAAGCATATTTTAGTTATGTGATATTAATAAAATGAATTATTATTTATATTACATCTATGTGTTTATTTTTATTTCTGTATTTTATTTTGATCTTGTATAAGTCTGGATTATTGTGGATTTCTCCCATAAGGTCCTTGCCAACCTTATTTCCAAGATTGGTTTTGGGGTTGAGATGGCTAAGGTTTCCAAGGAGAGGGTGCATTCCAATTACTTTGAGATGGTTGTGCATAACCTTGAAATTTTAATTTAGGTGCTTTCACCATACCAGATTGACCAAGTTTCCATGGTCCTATCGGAGCTAAATAATAGAGACGTTTTGGTGATTGACTTGCTCCACTATCCTCCTGGTAAACTTCCTTCAAACTTGGTAATGATGGGAAATATTTAGTAGCATGTGATTCTGAATGGATAACACAAATATCAGCGTCCAATTTTTTCTCATTTTTCATTCTTAAAATTTCTACTTGTTCACTTAGATTACTAAGAATTTATGTTTTAAATTTATCAAGTAAATTTTCAATCTCGACATGACTTACCAATATCGATGTTGATTGAGTTACTCTTGCCCTTCCTCTTGATATGCACTTGCATATTTCACAAATTTCTTCAAATGATAATTGGTATACATCACCTCTACTCATGATATCAAGGAGATCAATCCACTCATCCCTAATTTTTCTAAGTAAGAGGGTTTTTGGTGTGTCAGATCCTAAATGATGTAAATTTTCCTTCTTAACATTATACATAAATTTCTCTATTAGATCCTCAGGGCTATCGTCTTCTTTTTTATTTATTCTAAAGATTTCTTCTTTAAGATCATGATCTTTATATTTTTCTAGAAATATTTTTTTCATATCATTCCATGATGTTATTTAATTAGTCCCTAAACTCATGAACCATTTAAGATCTTTATCCTTCAATGTTGTTGGAAACAATATCAATTTTTGAGTGTGTAATAAGTAACCAAAGATCTAAAAAGGATTGAAAACTCAAAGAGAAAGGTTTATGGATCCTTTAACCTCGTACCATGGAAGTTAGGAAAAAAAATTTGGAGGGATTTTCTTCTTGTGAATGTTGATATCGGTATATTGAATGGGAAATGTAAGAGGATCTTACTCATTCTCATCTTCTCCATCCATTTCTTCCACCCTCTCTGTCACCTCTTCTTCTTCTACCTTCAAAAGTGGATGGTGATGTGGTTCTTACTGCACCACATGATCAAATGAGGGGGGTTTGGTGTTGGAGAAGTATTTTTTACGTTTTCATAAAAAAAATTGAATAAGAATGCTAATGCAATGAAATATGCCTAAATTTTTTGTTTTCGCAGAAAGTAAAAGAAATGAATCAACTAGGGAAGAAAAAAATGAATCCTTTGAAACCTCCCCAACAACGGCACCAAAAAGTGATGAGACCCAGTATTGCAACAAGAATTTTTCAACTCCCAAGGCTACCAACTTAAATTATCAACCCAGGGTTCATACAAACTTAAGAGGTGTCGGCACTATATGTGTAGCATAAAATGTGTCCTTCTTCCATTCATCTGATGCAATGAAGTGAATATCATGAAATCAATCCTAAACTAGTTGCAAAAATGGAAATGCTACTCTATTTGCAAGAAATGAAAATTATGCTTGCCCTAGTTGCATAAATGTAAATTCTATGCTACTTGCAATAATGAAAACACCAGTCTAATTGCAGAATGTAAAAGTTGTATTGAAAAAAAATTAATCCTATGCAAGAACAACAATTTGTAATTGAAATACTAAGGGCATGAACTCAAAGAAATAGACCAATCTACTTTGCATTGGAAAATGACCCTCTTAATCATTGTGTTCAAAGGGACTTGGATAGAGTAACAAAACTCATATGCAGTTCATAAGAAAATCATCATTATCATTCAATTTAGAAATTTGTCACCTACTCTTAATTGCAAAATTGTATATGCAGTGAGAAAAATGGAGGTTCAAAGTGGTCTTGTATATTCCTCAATCATGGAGTTAGAGCCTAGGGGTCATTATTCAATACTAAGAGACAAAATCCAAGCTTTTGGAGCAAATATGGTCATGTTTACACATGCTACAAGGCTACTACTCCTCAAGATAACTTGTCGAATGCCCAAGAAAATAAAATGAAAACAAGATGGGAATTTTTTTTTTATTAAGTAGGATTTTCTAGGACTCTATTCCAAGTGGAATCACTCAAAAATACCCCTATTAACATGTGCTAAAAAATAACAAAAAAATACTACTCTAAGAACCAAAAATTCAAAAATTAGTGAAATAGTTAACCTATCAAATGCCTAACATGATCAAGTGAAAATGATATGGGATAAATTGTATTATTAACTTGAATGTTTTCATGACCCAATACAAGTGGAATCAACTAAAAATTATCTCATTACCACATTCTAAAAAATAGCAGAAATCTTATATTATTTTTCTACAAGAGGCTCCCAGAAATTCTAGATTTGTGAACTAGAAAACCAATCCAACTAACTCAATCATTAATATGACTTTTCAAAGATATTCTAAGGATGAATCATGTTTGTGACTCTATAAATAACCTACAAAACAACTCACTTAAATCATTTCACCAATATGACCTATAACAAAATAAGCATGAATAGTAAATGCAAAAATAAGAGATGCGAGTGAAAAAGGCATTCAAAAGAAATAAAGAAATTGTACAAGAGGGCTCTGAGGCTCCTAGAATGGCCAAGCCAATGTTACTTAGATTCCTATGAAGTAAACCGAACTGTAGAAACTAAAAATGGCACCAAACTTCATTATTTGAATCAATCCAAGTACATCTCTGCTAGAAATGAAAGTGGAGTTGTTAAATAACAAGTTTTCTCCACAAGAAGACTAAGAAATATCTGCCCCTAGAGGAAAATTATAATTTTTACTTATACAAAGTGATGAGGAAACATTCTCCTTGAAATAAGATATCTTTCCCCTCCAAAATCCCTCAAAAAGTGGATCTAGTTCTATACATTAGGAATTTGCATTAAATGATAGGGAGCACATTCCTAGATTTTCTAAATCACTAGAGCTCTAGAATATGTTCAATAATTTCATAATATGTTGTTAATTTATTATACAATTTTCTCCCATCCTGTAGTAGGGAGTGTTGGGCACTCAATTTTTTATAATTTTGTTGATGAAACCAACCATTTTCGCATCATTTCATTCACCCATTGTCATCATTTTTAACCATATTTCTTCATAAACGAACCAAATTCCCACATACATGTTTACATGGTTTATTATTATTATTTCTATTATTTTTAATGAATTAAAGATAATTATGCATGGTTTTACTAATGATAGCTTTTCCAGTGCAAGTTTTTACAATTAGCCAAGTTTCTGCAGCTGTCTCTATGGTTGAGGTAGTAGTGCCACTCTAGAATGAAATACGACACATGGACATTGTTTCTAGAAGCTCCAATATGGATTGGTGTTGGTAAAATTCCACCCAACTCGAACATGTAGACCTCTAGGCAAAGATCAAGGGAAAATCGCAGTAGTTTTGACCAGTCAAGTTCCAACGTGTTTTCTGAGAAAAAAAAGCGAATATCGCAAACATAAACATGGGTTTTGTTCAGAACATGCCTAATTAAGTTCTAGACAAGCCGTTTTCTCAAATTCATTACCATTTGGGAGATATTTCAAGTTCTTTGGATCCCTATTTTTCATTTGTGTGAGCAAACATTGCACCCATGTGTCAATAAACGCCCAGTCAAGAAAACAGAGGTTGGAATGGACCACGCTTCATCAAATTCATGGTAATTAGGTTTCCATTCAGTTATGATATTTAGCCATGTGAATCTCCATGAAGTTACATTGTAACCCCTATATAAACACTCCATTGAAACAAAGAGGAGAGGTTAATTTTCTGAAGCATACAGTGAATTGTTAAAACTCTATTTTTACATCATTTTTAATGAAGAAGTGACTTGAAGATTTGATGTGTAGTTTACTTTTCGTGTGAAGCTTTGAAACCACCTGTTTGTGGAGGACCCCTGCAAACAGGGAAGAATCTGCATTTTATGTTTTTAATGTAGTTGTTTTCATGCTTTCATTTTATCATTTAATGTAGTTATTTTGAGAATTCCAATTTGTCATTTGCTGTAGTTGTTTCCAGAATTCCATTTTTCCATTCGAAGTAGACGTTTTGATAGTTTTCCTTTATCATAGTTTCATTAATTCATTTTCAAATTATCAAAATGCAGAGTGATTCATAATTTTACTTTCAAGAACAACAATGATTTATTTTAAAATAGTTTCACAAGTTCATGTGTGGTTTGCTTCAAAAAGCATTAAGTGATTTCTTTTCCAGTTTTTGAATGAGTTATTTTCACGAGCATGAGTGATATCTTTACAAGTAGTAGTGATTGAGTGATTTCCTTTCAATATATGAGTGAGTGATTTTTCAGTTCAAGAGTGATTTATTTTCAAAGTAATGGTGATTTTTTTATTTCTTTACAAGTTTCGTTGTCATAACATTTCATTTCAAAAACATAAAAATGTATAAATTCCATTTCTAGAATTTGATTTTATCTTCGTACACTAGACTGTTATAATTTTTAAAAATTAACAAATTAGTTAAGATTTTTTCATAAGATAAAGAATGTTTGTTTTCGTTTTTGCAGAATAGAAAACATGTTGATTTTTATAACTTAGTTGTAATTTGAATTTATTTCATTAGGAACATAAGAATAAAAAGATCCTTAGAATCAATATCTACAAATTCAATCATCACACCAATAAATAGAATTAAAAGAGGCTTCTAGAACATATAATGCACCTGCACTTCACAATTTTACCAAATCTGGTCGATAATTTATGGAATCAATTTTAGACAATTAAATTGACTAAATATTTTGGTGTCATTTCCGAGGAAGTGTAAATAGGAGCATTTTTCTTTTCATTTAAAAAAAAAAAACTTCAATCGCCTACCACACATTCACAACATGAATTCTTATTTTTGCAGGTAGAAGAAGATGTGACAAATGTTGAAGAAATGGACGAAGATGATGAAAATGAGGAAGATCCTTTTGGATTTCACATTAAAGAAACTAATGTCAATGGTTATATGAAGAGAATCCCTCCATCTATACTTCCTAACTTCAAAGGTATGATATCAGAAGACCCAGAAACCTTTCTTTTTGAATTTGAAATAATTTGTAGATCATATGGCTACTCATTACACATTCAAAAATTGAATTTGTTTCCAGAAACATTGAAGGATAGAGATCCTAGATGGTTCATGACTTTAGGAACAAATTCTATAAGGACATGGGATGATATGAAAAGAGTATTTTTGGAAAAATATAAAGATTATTACATACACCATGACCTTAAAAATGAAGCCTTTAAGATGAACCAAAAAGAGGATGAAAGCCTAGAAGATTTAGTGGGGATATTTACTTATAATTCCAAAAGATCTCAATTGCATGATTTAGGATCGGGCACATTAAAAACTCTCCCACAAAAAGTTACAAGGGATGAATGGATTGATCTTCTTAACCTAGTGGGAAAAGGAGATGTCTCTCAATATTCATTTCAAGAGATTTGTGAACTATGCAAGAACATATCAAGAGGAAAAGCAAAGTATGGAAGATCCCATCAAAATCCAGTTATGGCAAGAGTAAGTAAGTCGACATCAAGATTAGTAAGTCAAGATAAACTTAACAATTTTCTAGACATTCTTGGTAATTTAAATAAAAAAATTGATATGCTAAGAATGCAAGACCAACAAAAATTTGAGAATGCTGCTTCATTTATATTTTCCCCTAAATGTAGAAATAAACATTCTTTGCATGAATGTCCACTTGATAACATTAAAATTTGTGAAATATGTGTATGATCACATACTACTAAAGATTTCCCATCATTACCAGGGTTAAAGGAAGTTTATCAAGGAGAAAATTAGACACTGGAACAATCATGTTATGCAGTTCCAAGAAGACCGTGGAAGCCTCATAAACCTAGATGCACAACAATCTCAAAGTAATTGGAAAATACCCTTTCCTTGGCAACCTTGGCCATCTCAATCCCAACCTTAAAACCAATCTTGGCAACAAGATTGGCAAGGGCCTTACAGAATAAATCTACTATATCCTCAATATTTTCCTCACTATCCTCAATACCATCATCAATGTTATCCATACCATTCACCTTCACCACAACATCAATATCACCCTCAGTTGACCTCAATTAAACCTTTCCTATTAACATACACCCTAAAGATCCATTCTCACTCCACTACCTACACAACCATTTCATATCCCCAACAATAAAACACCCCAATCCACTTACAATGTTGAGGTATTTCAAAATGATTCACCAACTTTCATTGAAGAACAACAACTAGATGAAGAAGATTCAGATAAGCTCCAAGAATCATGGATACTTGTCGATAAAGAGCAGTTGTTGGAACCTGAGATTGAAAATTTTCTTACATGCCTATCACTAGATTATATGAATGGAGGTCACATCTCTGAAGACTCATGGCATGATAGCAGGAAGCCAAGGAAGACAAGATTACATTGAATCTTGGTTCAAGACAGCCATTGGATCCCAATACTCGATTCTTCAGTATTTTATGACATCATATCAATCAAGGTAGTTGGTCTCTCATATATTGGTACATATCAAAGAGTATATTTCAAACCTATAGATGAGTTTATCTATCATCTTGTTACACACATGGTTCCATTGGAAGTATTCATATACTTTAACGATATTTCTTTTTTCAAGTAGAGTAGGACATATAAAAAAATAAGTAAAGAGAAAAATAAGTCCTATTGTGAAAAACACCTTATTGGAACAATTGGGCATGAGATTTGTTTGAAAACTAAGCAACTAGCGAGAAAAGTTCACAATATGTTCTACAATTTCATGATGGTTTCAATCTTTTATCATGATTCTTTAAATTATTTTTGGTTCTATGCTCGAGTTGGATGATGTGGAATTTCGTAAGTTCCACCTTCCATTAGATCTTGTCCCATCGACCTCAACACCTTCTTTGGGATCAAGATCATAGATTATTTGGAGTGCCTTGGAACTTGCATACATCAATGGCAAGCCTCCTCGTCGACAACAATGGGAATACCACAATGTCTCTTCATTGTCAGATCTTACAGGTGACTTGACTTTAACACATTCATTTGTCCCTCTCAAAGATGCACTCAGGTACCTTGACACTCATTTACATTATTGGTGAGTTGTCTCGCACTGGTTAACGATTTTCATCATTGATCGGTAATCCAATCATTTCTTCCCATGCTCGACTTCGACACATTCATTTGCATGGCAGGAATTGTACCATGAATTTTGGCTTCAATGAAGACTAATGGTTTTATGGAATCAACAACAACTTACATCAATATATTTTATTGGTTTCTTGTACCAGCATGTTCATCTTTTTTTCATTCAACAAAAACATGATGGTATCATTACACTTTTTTTCATTCATTTAATTTTCAAGCAAAACAATAAATTTGGGTCTATTTCAATCAATATGCATTATGTTTCATAGTTTCTACTCCAGGATTTAGTACACAATCAAATCAATAGTTCAAACTCAGAGAAATTTTTTTTTTTCAAAAATTGACATGTTTTGCAACATCTGCGGAAAGTTGTAGTTTCTACAGCTATTGCTGTAACAGTCTATTTTTGCTGAAGCAGATTTTTCCAGAGGCAGTTTTGGTACAAATATTGCAAGATATTGAAGCCTAAATTAAAAAAAAAAAAAAAAAATTGAGCTTCTGAGTTTTCTCAGAATATAGTAAATTGAGTAAGACGCGGGCAAATTTCAAAAAAAGTGCAATTTTCCAGGACTTTTCAGCGGATTTTTAAGGTAGCTTTTCAATTTTCACCATTGTGGACATATTAGGCCACATTTTGGTATTTTTGTACAACAACACCTTTTCTTCATCAAAATGGGATTCTGAAGGCATGTGGTGGTCGAAAAGGTAAAAATACAGAGTTTTCCTTTTGAATCACTCAATTTGGTCTTAAAATGAATTCGTGGCATATGTTTTTGTTGCAACATTGGGCAACGTGAAGGGTGAAATAGGGCATAAATTGTTTGATCATAACTTACAAACCGTGCATCCGTTGGGCCTAAAAATTTTATGGTAAATGAATTGAGGTAAGGTAAATGAATACAAAAAATTTCAGAAAATTATAGTGTGTATTTTTCAAGAAATTGGCCACTTTCACCTACATCCATTTCTCATGTTTATTGAGATTTGTGCACCAATTGGATGAAATTTTTTGTGGGAAGATGAATAATATTAATAGTAACAACCTCGGAAAATTTAAGGAGAATCTGATTTACCATTTGAGAGAAATTGGAAAAACAAATCTGCTACATGAAAAAGATACATTTTGTGCATCAAGGTCAAAGTGGAGGCCAACAAATCATGGAGTAGAGTACTTGAGCCAAATCAACACCAAATCAGCCATCAAATCGTGTTCTCTTCTCCAATTCCAAAAATTAAACTTCAGGTAAAAATAGCCTTAAACTTTTTAATTTGTTAAAAAATCTAGAAATTTTGATGACAAGTTATTGTAAACATGTAGTTCCAATTTTTCTCCCATTATGTTTTGTAATACCTTTTAACAACCAATCCCAAAAGTTATGATTGATTCTTTATCAACAAAGTCTTGCCACCCAGGTAATCATCTCATTGTTTTACATGGTCATAATGATACTCTTCTATGCTTTCACCACTCTCTTGTTTACACTTTCTCTTCTTGTTAATCCATGCTTTCCTTAATGGTACATCAACATGATGTTCTTGAGAAAAAGAATTATTTTACAAATAGAAAAAACTTGGCTTCATGGTACATATTTGTAGCACATGATCAAAAATTACATGGAACACTTAAATTATGTGTCATATTTCTCATCTTTAGATTTTTAATGGAAGCCAAGAAATGAACAGTACAAAGTCACAAGAAGAAGAAGATTGCAACAAGGCTTTGTTCACACACTCTTGAAATCACTTCGAAGCATATTTTAGGCTTTGATAAGTTGTATCACCCTTAACACAACCCTTTTTTTTTTATGTGCAACTCATCTTGTCAAAAGATTCACATTGGAAAGTATTCTTCATTCATTAGTTTGTGAGTTCTTGAAGAAATTATTTGATAACATTGTTGAAATATGATTGGTTTTTATGCATGGATGATAATAATACAATAATGATAGGCTACAATCTATGATAATTTCCATCCATACTAATGGGATGAATTTCACAAGGATGGAAACCAAATTCTATATATGGAGTAAAAGTCTTGATGTGTTCTTCACAATATGGTATTCTACCAAAGCTTAAAAAATTTGAGGACAATTAAAATAGTGACAAGTAATTGGATATGCTACTCACGCAAGTTGCATATAATAAATAATGAAGGGTTTTTTTTATTAATAAAAGAACAAATCAGCAGGTATCACTTTTGCCTACATAGCATCCATGAGCAACCTCATATGTGAAGACTTCAAGTTGTTTGACTTCCAAAGGAGGATGGGTAACTCTTCTTTCTTACTCTAATGATAGAACAAGAGAGTGTAGAAATAAAGAGTTATGCTACTAGATTAGTAATCTTGAAAAACAGAGAGAGAAAAGTGCATCTTATTGAGATAGAAGGTCAATATTTCTCTCTTGGAGCTTTGGTCAAAGATTTATTTGAAATGACAAAATAAAGCAACACAAGGAACTGGTTGGATTATGAAACTTTGCAATGCTTTTTTTTCATGTGGACATGCAAAATATTCAGTGTGGGGGAATGTTGGGCCTTCAATTTGTCATAATTTTGTTGATGAAACCATTCATTTTAGCATCATTCCATTCACCCATTGTCATCATTTTTAACCATATTTCTTCATAAACACACCAAATTCCCACATACATGTTTACATGGTTTATTATTATTATTTCTATTATTTTTACTGAATTAAAGAGAATTATGCATGGTTTTGCTAATGATAGCTTTTCTAATTCAAGTTTCTATAGTTAGCCAAGTTTCCGCAGTTGTCTCCATGGTTGAGGTAGTAGCACCACTCTAGAATGAAATTTGACACATGGACATTATTTCTAGAAGCTCCAATATGGATTGTTGGTTGTCAAATTCCACCCAGCTCGTACATGTGGACCTCTAGGAAAATATCAAGGGAAAATTGCAGTATTTTCGACCATTCAACTTCAAATGCATTTTCTGAGCAGAATAAAGTGAATGTCGCAAAAAAAAACATGGGTTTTGTTCAAAACGGACCCAATTAAGTTCTCTATGAACATTTTTCCTGAATTCGTTATCATTTGGGGGATATTTTAGGTTCTTTGGATCCCTACTTTGCAGTTGTGTGAGCAAACATCGTGCCCATGTGTCAATAAATGCCGAGTCAAGAAAATAGAAGTTGGAATGGACTGTGCTTCATCAAATTCATGGTAACTGGGTGTCCATTCAATTATGATATTTATACATATGAATATCCTTTAAGTTACATTGTAACCCTATATAAACACTCCATTGAAACAAACTGGAGAGGTTAATTTTCTGAAGCATACAATGATTTTTTAAATATATGTTTTTACATCCTTTTTAAAGAAGAAGTGCCTTGAAGATTTGATGTGTAGCTGACTATTTGTGTGAATATTTGATACCACATGGTTGTGGAGGGCCCCTGCAAACAGTGAAGGTTCTGCATTTTATGTTTTAAATGTAGTTGTTTTCATGCTTTCATTTTATCATTTGATGTAGTTATTTTCAGAATTACAATTTGTCATTTTCCATAGTTGTTTGTTATGAAACCAGCTCCAAAAATAGAAGAAAAGAGAGATGAACACCTTAGAAACCAGCCACTTCGAGGGGAAAACCTCTTTTACTTTAAATAAATGAAAAATTCTTGGATGACACAAATGAAAAAACCTCCTTTCTATATATAGGAGTCCAATGGGTCACAATATAATCCTATCCGACATAAAAATAACAATGTAAGGGCACAACAATAACAATAGTGGGCTTCTATGAGGCACAATAATAAAAATAAGGGGACTACATGGGCACAAAAATAAAAATAAGGGGCTATAATAACAATAAAAATAAGGGGATACACTAGTATTATAGGGACCTAACATGCCCCTCTCCTTCAAACAAGTGTTTTCCTCAACACTTGATTATTTCTGGATGCTTCTGTATAAAATTATCATCCTCCCATGTGCAATGTTCAGCGGGTAAGTTCTTCCACTTGATGAGATACTCTAAAATTTATCGATTTCCTTCCTCGTCATGTTTTGGAAATACTTTTTGCACTGGGACTTGCCCCATATTTTCACCATTAGGAATCATTTCTTGTAGAAACTTTGTCAAACCTTCAAACCTTCCATGTATGCTTTTAGATCATTCTTCATGTCTTCCATGTTGCCTTTCAATTTTTCTTCTATACCATGGATCTTAGCTTCCATTCCATTCATCAAACCATCCATCTTAGCCTCCGTGTATGCTTTTAAACCATATATGTCTTCTTTGGTTGCTCTTTATGAGATCGAAACTTGTTGCACTGATCGGTACCATAATTTTGATATATCAGACTGCAATTATTCCTCTTCATGCGTCATAGCAGAATTTTCTGAGGGCTTGATGGTTGTAAAATTCTTTTTTGGAGTTATTATAGAACCCAATACTGATAACAATGCTTAAATATGCCCTTGGAATCACTTCAACTTCTTTTTTCAAACAAAAGTTATGCAATTTTTAAAAAATAAATACACACATTTTTCTTTCTTTTAGGAGCTCTATATTGAAACAGTTGTAACTCTGTATTTTAGGATCTCCAATATCTGAACTTCGGTCCTGTGGTAGCCCTCTGAGTCTTCTTTCCAATTCCATGGGTCGGACCTAATTTTCATTCTTCAAGATAAATTTATTCCCAATCTCCCACAATGACCTAATTATGGACTAGTTCAGTAGAGCATACTTGTACGGTGTGCCACGTGTCAGTGTTTCCCCCTTAGGATCTGAAAATGATACAAAAGAAACTACAGTCCATTTTCTTTCGGCCACTTTTTACAAAATTCCAATCTGATGCTCAGAAAGAGAGTTATGACGATTTTTCCAAGGTCACCTCTTTAAGATGAAATTTGAGAGCCTGGAAAAAACCTAACTTCCACAGATCATATCTCCAAAAATATTGCGAACCAAGATCTGAAATTTTTACATGAATTTCCTGAGGATTTCTTCGCAAATGTTTTTTTTAGCTTCTGAAACTTCGTATAAAAATATTTATAGTGAAAATTCCACGATGACCTCTTTGAAACAGTGAAACCCTAGAATCCAAAGCTGTGATACCAAATGTTATGAAACCAACTCAAAAAATAGAAGAAAAGAGAGATCAACACCTTAGAAATCATCCACTCCGAGGGGGAAACCTACTTTACATTACATAAATGAAAAATTCTTGGATGACACAAATGAAAAAACCTCCTTTCTATATATAGGAGTCCAAAGGGTCACAGTATAATCCTAGCCAACATTACAATAACAATGTAAGGGCACAACAATAAAAATAGTGGGCTTCGATGGGGCATAATAATAACAACATGGGGACTACATTGGCACAACAATAACAATAAAAATAAGGGGATACACTAGTATTATAGAGACCTAACATTGTTTCTAGAATTCCATTTTTCCATTCGAAGTATATTTTTCCATAGTTTTCCTTTATCATAGTTTCATTAATATTCCTTTTCAAATTATCAAATTGCAGAGTGATTCATAGGTTTATTTTCAAGAACAGCAATGATTTATTTTAAAATAGTTTCACAAGTTCATGTGTTGTTTCCTTCAAAAAGCATTCAGTGATTTCTTTTCTAGTTTTTGAATGAGTTCTTTTCATGAGCATGAGTGATTTCTTTACAAACAGTAGTGATTGAGTGATTTCCTTTCATTATATGAGTGAGTGATTTTTCATTTCAAGAGTGATTTATTTTCAGAGTAATGGTGATTTTTTTATTTCTTTACAAGTTTCATTGCCATAACATTTCATTTCAAAAACATAAAAATGTATAAATTCCATTTTCTAGAATTTGATTTTATCTTCGTACACTAGATTGTTAGAATTTTTAGAAACTAACAAATTAGTTAAGATTTCTTCATAAGATAGAGAAGGTTTGTTTCAGTTTTTGCATAATAGAAAGCATGTTGATTTTTATAACTTAGTTGTAATTTAAATTTATTTCATTAGGAACATAATAATCAAAACATTCTTAGAAGAAATCTCTTCAAATTCAATCATCACACCAATAAACTAAATTAAAAGAGCCTTCTAGCACATATAATGCACTTTCACTTCACAAGTTTACCAACTCTAGTCGATAATTTAAGTAATCAAATTAAGAAAATTAAATTGAAAAACACGGTGTAAGTCCCTAGATTATCTCAGCCTCCAAACCTTCATAATTTTCCCAATATTTTCACAATATTGTACAAAAATAAATAATATTAGGCACAAATATGCAATGAATATATCTAAACCTTCCTAATGAAAATATTAAAGCTAAAAATATGTCATCTAATGCAAAAATATATGTTTAATGTGTTGAAGGATGGTCATATGGGCCTTAATCTATGTCTAATTTGGAGGCCCATCAATGCTACTCGATCAAGTATTCTTGTGATATTAGGGTAAATTTCCTTCTTCATTCTTGTATCATTGATTCTTTGAAACTTGTGTAGAAGACCTTGAAAGGGAATTAGCAAGGCATATCAGAAGTCATTTTTTTGTTTGTTTTTCTTATTTATTTTTCCTCAACTTAGAATTTTTGTTTTTGGTTTTCATTTATTATTTCCCTCACTATTTTGTACGGGGAATTAGATCTAGGTTTTGATTTCTTTAGCCAACGAAAACAAGCATCGACATTTCAATCCCTGGAGATTGTAGAAGTTCTCACCAGAGACACTTACAAGAATTGCATAACCTTTAGATCAAGATCATGTACAAAAGATAAGGTGTTCTAATGTGATGCATGACAATTATATTTTAACCAAACATACAAATATTCATAAAATATCCCTTAAATATTAAACTAAACGCTTAAAGAGCACATTCATTATAATGAAAAAGACTCATAAATCTAGAACTATATGTTTTTTATTTATTCATCATAAAAACCTGATAGTTACATGAGAACCCCCAAATATATCCTTCGTTTAAAAACTTGAGAAATTTTCAAATAAAATGTTAAGATTATAAACTCTTATCTCCCTTAAATAATCTTTTACACGCACACTATCTCTCTCCAATTATCTCTCTACATATTTGTATAGCTCTCTCCCCATGGGGACCACACTATCCTGACCATATATTTATTGCAAAATTTTACATATGCATTACAATTCCTCCTCATATGCCTACAATTTACTTAGTTCTAATGCACAGTTTATTCTATGCAACATCCCTACAAAAAATATCTCCCTATCTAAATTTAGTGTCATTTGGCATAGGTCTTAAAAAAATTTTGGCTCCCCTTTGTGTCAATAGTTTCCCAACACTAGTAATTAACTCATGGAAAATGCTACTAAGGGTACCATTTTGAGGAGGGAGATTACAAAAAATTGAGATCTACTATCCATCTCATCAAATGATTCATGCACTTATTATAGGTCCTGGGAACACTTTTCCATCGCTTCATAGTGGCAGTTTTCAAGGTAGGTTGATGCTCTTCACCCATTTAGATCACCTTAATTGCATTAGCCTAGATATTTATCAATGTTGTATAATGAGTGTGCACATCCTCCTAGGCGATTAGCATTGCTTTGGAAAGGGTTTATTGTTACTCCATATACTCTTTGATCTTGCATGCTTATGCAACAATATTTTTCACTACATCTTTGCATGCAATCAAGCTATATGATGAGATATCTTCAGTTTAATACCACTTTCACAACAATGCTTTAACTTGTTGCTATGGTGACATAAGTTTTGGAGGTGCTTGAAATTTTTTCCACAAGGTAAAGATTTACTTTGTTGGTCTGAGGGAATTTTATTTACACCTTAGAAACCAAAGTCCAAATACAAAATTGAATAGAAAAAATCTTGTTATAAGCTAAATTAACATAAACCTTTTAATGCACAAGAGAAAACTTATAAAAAAAATAATGGCACACCATAAATATTTAAAGCCGCATAGAGATTTTACCCTAGAAACCCTTAACCAAAAAAATCAGCCAACCTTTAATCTTCACAACTCTTACATTCTTGACCAAATATTAATCCTAGATTATAATGAATGATGACCTTGGTCCACACCTAATTGAAATGCACTTGTACATCACCTAATCTCAACCAATCATGACTCTTCATCATATCTCATTTTCTTTACATCATTCTCTTTTTATAGAAACAGAATGCCCTAATTCGTAAGTTCTTGAATCAATATAGGTGGTTGAAGATCACTGAATTTTTTTTTAATAATGTTGGGATTCCTAACTATTCCTACCCATTTTTTGTTGTAGTCAAATGTCCTTTAACCACTAGTATCGATCAACTATGCATGTGTGCCCTACAAAGATCCCTTCAAATCCTCAAGCTTGTTATCATCTTCTATTTGTTTCTAAAATTTTCATCAACTTCGACTAATAACTAATCTT
Organism: Pinus albicaulis; assembly: GCA_034641835.2. Classification (NCBI taxonomy): domain Eukaryota; kingdom Viridiplantae; phylum Streptophyta; class Pinopsida; order Pinales; family Pinaceae; genus Pinus; species Pinus albicaulis. The sequence continues at coordinate 83,745,725 of CM076579.1, forward strand.
GAATTTCCATCAACCTATCAACTTGTCAAATGCTCTCCTAATTGATTGTTCCTAACTAGAATTGTTAAGTTTCATCTCTAGTCATCTTACCCAAGTAATCAGTTGATTAATTGAACTCCAATTGACTAAGATTACCTACAAATAGTACAATGCCTCAACATGATCCCCCACATTGACAAATCCTGCTAGTAGAGCCTTGGCTTGAATGAAAATATTGTCAACCTTAGCCAATTTTTATTGTCACTCTAATAGTGTTGGCATCGAGGTCACTTTGTGATTTTTGTATAGCTCATGTGTTTGTGCTTATAGTTGGATCACTGTCTCTTAACATGTGTTATTCATTATGGAATTGGGATATTAACCAAAGTGGGGCACATCCAGCATTGTCATAATGCCAAATGTTATGCATAGGTTTTTCCCACTGCTTTGAAGCCACGTTAGACCTATAATTTGTAGTTTGAATTTAATTTTCATATTTTTCATACCAAAACTCGGGGAATTGCACCTCTTCCTCAATGTTAAAGTTTGTAAATTTCATTTGAGGAATTTTACCAAGGGCTTCTTGATATTCACCCTTACTGGAATTCTAGTATCTGGCATCATGGTTTCCATTATTTCCTTAGTTCTAGTTCATGGTTTTCTAGTAAATATTTCCATGGGTCCTAAAGCATCGTCACTTAAATTGCATAGACATTTATTTTTCCCAAGTCATGTATTCCACCCTAAAATGATTCTCTTGAGTAGCAACAACCTATCACTACTACATTTGGGTGGAAATTCCAACAACGGAATCCAATGGAATGGATAAAATCAGAAAAAGTTCCAAAAGTTAAATGTATTTTTTGTTTTATTTTTCTAAAATCCCGACGCTTGTCGAATATCCGAAGAGAGTTCTTTAACGGTCGAATATTCAACATAATTTCTTTTCCCACGGATTATCCAACGTGTTTCCTATAATCCCTCTTGTTGTTGAATATCCGACGAGAGTTCTTTTACTATCGGATATCTGATGCTTTATCCAATATGAAAATGTGTTGTCCAATTTCCAACAAATGGAAAACATTTGTTATATGATGTTCAATTCCACCATTAATGGATTTTTCCGCTGACAATGTCTAATATGATACCACTTTATGTTGAGTTTAACGAATTAAAATAAATATAACATTAATATTATTAATATATAATTAATATATATTAATAATATTATATATCAATAATATATTAATATTAATATTATATTATACCATTATAATGTAAGTTATATATATAAAGTTATTAAAACATAATGCTAACATCATATAACTTTAACATAATTCTGTATTGTTATAGACTACTCCAAATTACTTATTCATTGTAATCACTAGTTGCATAGTTAAATATAATATTTCAAGGTAGCTAAATCATTGTTCAATACCTTTTAAGGCTTAAGAGAACTAAAGACCTTACTAGTACCCAACACTTATAGGCATTTTCATGTGTTTCCTACGTTGTTTTCCTTTAGTTTGAGCTATCAAGGCCATATGGTCTTCCTTTACTGTGCTTTATGGGATTTAATGCATATACCACATGGTTTATTTAATGGGTAGATCCAACATTCATCTAGGCAATATGAATCATTGCTTTCATGCGTCTGAGTAATCTGATAATGATTTGTATCAAATATGGTGGGTTTATCATGATCATTACTTATTTAAACTACCTTAACTATTATCCCCAAATGTACACTATTAGTATTAACTACATTAGCCCTTTATTCAATCATAAAAGGCTACCCTACACCTAGATTCCCAGGTATTAGGTTGTGTAATTGGATCATTGTGCATTAGACACTTGGGGCCCACAATACACCTTCAAATAGTTTTCCTTAACCATGCCACTTTAAGAGTTGACCTTGGAATGTTTTCAATTTCACTACATTAACCTATATAATGTAGAGTGCCTTGAATGGTCCTAACCATCTCATGTATAGCTTTCCTATATGTCACAAAAAAATTACTATCATACATCAACACTACTACCTCAAGTTTTAGTACCTTGCATAAGATGTTATGACCATGCCATACTTTTTAGTGTTGTTTATCAACTACTAAATAATAGAAAACTATTAATATATCCTCCTCCAATTGCATGAGGTCATCAAGCCTATGTTTTAGTGATTGATCATCAGATATTTTTGTTGCTATAGAAATGTGTAGGATTTGTATGGAAAATTCCAATGGAATTATAACTTCCTTTCCAAATACGAGTTAGGAAAAGGTATGTTTTGTCAAAGATTTACAAGTAGTATTATAATCCCATAACATTGTAGGAATGCATTGGTCCTAGTCATCTCACTATATATTGCATACTTTGGTAAGGCCAAGTTCCAAAATCTTATTAAAGGCCTACATTGTACCATGTGGGTGGTATAGTGTGCCTTTCAAGTGATATACTATAAAATCTTATGCCAAATATAGATTGTATTATTGAGGAAATGTGTACCTTAGTCATTCATCAATACCCTAGGACATCCTAATCTTTTGATAATATGCTTGAATATGAATTGTACCATGGTGTCTACAATATATCCCTTTTTTGGCATTTTCTTCACTTGACGAGTTAAATATTTCATCATTGTTATGATATATTTTGCAACAATATGCAGCATAAAAGGATCAATTGGTTCAAAATTATAAAATTTCCACATCTAAAATGGCTCAAGCGTTGTGACAAGGTAGAGAGGTAACTCATCCCTTGTTTACATCTTCATTGTATGCTAGCTTGTATCGCATTTTTTGTTGTATTTCTGGTCATCTTGGAATGATAAAGGACACCATAATCCCATGAATAGGACTTTCCACATAGTATATTTCCATGCATTATGTCTACCTATGATGCCTTCATGTGCTTCCTATAATACCATGTCCCTCTCATGGTATAATGAACATTTGCATAGTACTCCATCTACTTCAATTTTTTTTAGATGGCTTGTGATCAATTGTTAATTGGCATTGCATGTTACTGACTATTGGAACTACACTATCATGTATCCATATAGTGCACTACCTATGTTTAAGAAGGTTAAAATCCCCACAAATTTATCTAGAACCACCTCAATTTTGAAGATGTGCACATCTAGAAAGTTATCATCCAACTTTTCTCCTAGGTCTATTGATTCCAACAGTGATAGATGGGTATGTACCACATTTCAATTTTCTAGTTTCATCACCACTTCAAATTGAAATTCATGGAACATAAATAACCCATGGTAGATTCTCCCCCAAAAAAACTAGCTTTTTGACTAAAATTTAACGATAGAGTGATCTACGAAGAACTTAAATATAATCTCCAATAGGAATTGGCTAAATTTTTGAAGTGCATATACCATGCCACTAAGCCTTTCTATTACATGGTGGCATAATTCTTCTTTGAATTGGAAAACTTTGTCTTATTGAAATAAATAGGATGATCAATATTCCTAACCACGGTTACACAAGAATTACACCAAGGGATATGGATGATGCATCTACATGTAAAAGGAATGTTTTTTTCCAATAAATGGAAAGATAAGTGTCATGGATGTAACCAATTTCTCCTTGAGTGTATCCAATTATCTCTATAATTCCCCCATCTAGTTATGTTTGGTGTCTTTCCTTAATAGATGTTCCATTAGCATGAAAATATTTGCATAGTCCTAGATAAACTTCCTATAGTAGCCTTTATATCCAATGTGACATGAAACTATATTACTGACATAGGAACCTTCATATCCATTGCAATCTTTACAAGATCTACTAGAAAACCCTCTTTGCAAATAATATGGTGCAATAATGTGTCAAAAGGAGTACAAAATATGAAATTTTTAATATTCAATGAAATCTAGAGTTATCTGCATTAATCAAGAATTAATTGTAGTTGTATATATTTTGATAGGATAAATAAATTCTAATCATACAAGTATATCTCCAAAAATCTATGGATAAGCTCATTGAATGCTACAACAACAATCTAGGAGGATTTGGATGGTGTATTGTTTAAACCAAACAACATGGATATATATACAAAGGATCCCCGTTATATCACAAATATTGTATTGGTCTTGTCCTCCTTCATTATCTTTGCCTAACGATATATATATATATAACCCATCAATGAATGAGTAGGCTTCCCTACGACCAATATTCACCAAAGACTAATGTTGGGAATGGATCATGCATGCAAGATACGATTAGTCTGCCTAAATCAACACATGATATGTGAATTTATCCATTCTTCTTGTCCTACATGACCATTGAACTTATCCACTCAGATTTTTCCATAGAAAAAATATTTTTTTTCTTTTAACATATGTTCTAACTCCTTATGCGCCTTCTCTTTGTACTTGGGATTCAATCTATACAACTTAATTTTTATCAACTTAGCATCAACATGAAATTGGATTCTCATCTCCCCCATATAACCTGCAATCCCTTTAATTTCCTCAAAGATTCATGGTAAAAAGTCCTCATATTCTTTCAAAACTTCCACCACCTAAGTAGTGTCCTCTTGGTCCCTATAATCACCAATAATCACCATTTTTGGAGCCTCTTCCAACCCAATATTATATTTGTTTGTTTTCAAGGGTTGAACATATAGTGGTGTAGCAGTACTATAAGCCTTTTACTAAATAATGTAGCCTCCTAATTTCTCTTTAATTCAAAATTCTTGGATATATTCCCCTATCCCTTGTTTTACCTCAATTTTCCAACAATAGACCTATTGTAGTAACTTAACCATTTATTTATGTTTTTCACATTTTGGATTTTATGTGGGAAAAACATACTACTAGGGAAAATGAATTGCTTCATGTGCTGCAAAATGGCCATTAATGTCACATTGCCAAAGGTGAGGATGAATGTGGTGTAGAACTGCTAACTGAGTTCATCCCAATCTCTCATTTTCCTCTACATATCATCTTGAATGTACCAACTTCTAGATATAAAATCCATGGTATTGGGACATCATTTCACCCATTGGGTCCATGGTATCTACCTTTATATCCACCATTATGAACAAAACCTTATGTACTCATGCAATTATCCCATCCCTATATATCCAAATTACACAACTTGCAATCTACATATGGTTGGAATCTAATGCAGATGCATCATAATAGAAATTCCCCAACTTAGCTATTATTTTGAATTATTTTCCAGTTCTTCACCTACTCATTTGGAATACCCCTTATTTTGGTGTTGCAACTAGACCTTTTTGTAATTATGACTCCAACAACTTGGATAAGGTTTGTACATAGGTTTTAATAATACCTTAAGACAACACTATAGGAACTCACTTCTTTGATCTTCTAAATCATCCAAGTCTTTTCCTCGATTAGTTCTATCATGTAGTGGTTGTTCATGGAACACCTCCTCATACTGTAATTTATGAAATAGTACTTGCATCACCTTATGAGATTCATGCAATACTTGGTTTTGTTGCACCGCATTAAACTATGATAAGGCGTCTGTGGCTCTTCAAATCCTTCCATCAAACATTTATATGCAGTTGTTTTAGATTAAATCTTCTTTGATCTGTGTTTCTCCTGATGTCAAGATTCCTACCTATGCATTTCCATTCAATGGTTGACATTAGCACAATTATGTATTCACCATGTTCAACTAACCCTTATTTTATTCCCATTTTCCTAGAAATTAGGGGAAGTCCTATTTTGTATTATCTATACTATGATAGTAGCCAAAAATCATGTGTTATTGAGTACAAATGATAACTAAGTATCCAACCTCCATAGTTGTAGCAAGAAAATTCCTTCCTTCATACCCTCATCCTTAGCACTTAAATACTCCTCTAGGTGCCCCTCATAATCCTCCACACTCTCCACCTTTATCTTCCTCCTGGACTCTATACACATTTTTAGTTATTTCTTCATCATTTATAAGACTCTATAATTTTTAACATCATGGCCCAATAATTTGAAAAGTTGAAAAAAAAGGGTAAGGTATTCCTTTTGGTACTTCTATAATGACGAAAAATGGAGAGAAATTTGACCCAATTTTCAACAAATTTAGCATAGTTTCCATGGGTTTGTCTCAGAAATGAAGTGTACTATGTTGGGAATGTATTTAGCACACCTATCATAGTGTGTTTTCCCAAAATTGGACAAATATTTATGTGGTGGCCCTATGAATGACATAGAGTACACCAAATATTCTCATGACATATCTTTACCTTCATGACCTCCTACAACTATAGCATGATCATATAAAGTTACAACCAAACCAACACCATTCCATTGGAACACTTAGCAACCCCTACAAGTAGAATCCAAGTGCATCACAATCCCCAACACTTCTTCCTAATTAATTACTTTCTGTCAAATTTAGTGGAATTTGGATATGAGGAATTAAGCATTCAATGAACAAAATTTGTTTTTGGAAGTCTTAGGTCTGAAAATTAATTTATTCCAAGGAGATCATAAATTATTGGTCATAGTCTCATACATACTTCCATATATGTTTTTTAATTTCCTTCATCTCTATAATGCATTGGGACTTAGACTTTGGTTCCTGAAATTCCCTTAACAACTCTTACTTTATCTCTAGGAGTGACCTAATCTATGTAGCTAGAATTATCACCCTATACTTCATATACCATTGTAGAGCTATATCTCTAAACAGAGTCTCCAATTGCAAAATCTTGGTTGCATGATCCTTTATTTGTTTCACCTCCCAGACTACTTCACAAGTGCACTGGTGTTATTCTATCGCATCCTTCCTAGTTCCATGAAACACTAGGAGTTTCAACATTGAGTCTTGCATTGTCATTCTAGTATTCATTGTTGATCTAATTATTTGTTATGCACTTGATATTGTATTTCCTTCTAGTGGAATGTTCTTATCCATAAAATTCCTTGAGATAGGTAAGTTGAAATTCCTCTTGTATCCTTATAATTCCTCGAAATTTTTCCACTATTCTCCCAATTAACTTTTCTTTGGCTACAATCTTCACCTATCATGTTACTATTATTTTATTTATTTTAACTCTCATTTTCTAATATGTGCCAGTGGGGTGGTTACAATATGGGGTCACTTCATCCCAAAATGTCTCCTACATCGATGAATCCAAAATATCCTTCCAGCCTTAATTGTATGAGCCTTCCTACTAACACCAAGATACCTTTGTCCTACATACTATCATATATTATGACACTTCATGTCCTGTCATTATGTCTCTCCTCTTCTTCCTCATCTTTAGATTCTACTAACTCTCTTACATACCATCACGATTCCATATATGCACCTCTCTCTTTTGAACTTCCTTGCACCATGTATCTTCCAGATCCTTTCATTTACCTTTTCACTACTATTTTGTGCCAACTCTTCAATGCTACATTCCTACACCATACTCCCAATTCTTCATGTCTTAGCCTCACCCTTCTGTATATTCTTGTTTTAAAATATTCATCCCTTGGTGTTAGGTCCCTATATTACTAGTTTAGCCCCTTATTTTTATTAGTGTAGCCTCCTTATTGTTATTATTGTACCCCTGTAACCCCAATATTGTTATTATTTTTCCCTTACATTGTTATTGTTAGGTCGGTTAGGATTACATTCTGGCCCACCATGATTACATTGTGGCCCCATGGACTCCTATATATAGAAAGGAGGTTTTTTCATTTGTATCATCCAATAATTGTTCATTCATGTAATGTATTGGAGATTTCCCCCTCGAAGTGGCTTATTTCTAAGGCGTTGATATCTCTTTTCTTCTATTTTTGGAACTGGTTTCATAACATTTGGTATCATAGCTTTGGATTCTAGAGTTTCGCTGCTCCAAACAAGTCATCGTGGAATTTTCACTATAGCTTATTTTCTATGAAGGTTCAGAATCTAAAATTTTTAGAGTGGGAAGAAGAAATCCTGAGGAACATTGTCACAAAATTTAAGAGGTTGGTTCGCAAAATTTTTGGAGATATGATCTGTGGAAGTTAGGGATTTTTGCAGGCTCCTCAATTTAACCTACACAGGTCATCGCGGAATTTTCGCTATAACGTTTTTTGTACGAGGGTTCAGAATTTGAGATTTTTAGAGAACGAATCCAAACTCCTGAGGAAAATCTTCACAAAATTTCAGATCTTGGTTCGCAATATTTTCGAAGATATGGTCTATGGAAGTTAGGAATTTTTCAGGCTCCCGAATTTCATCTCAAAGAGGTGATCATGGGAAAATATTCATAACTCTCTCTCTGAGCATCGGATTGGCATTCTGTAAAAAGTGGATGCAATCACATGGAATGTAGTTTCTTGTCTATCAATTTCAGAGCTTAAGGAGGAAGAAGTGGCACGTGGCAAGTCGTACAAGTTAGCTCTACTGAACCAGTCCATAATTAGGTCATCGTAGGAGATTGAGCACAAATTTTTCTTCAAGAATCCAAACCAAGTAAGACCTATGACATTTGAAAGTGGATTCCAAGTGCTAACTTAGTGCCAAATTTCAGATATTGAAGATCCAAAATCACAGAGATAATTCAGTTTCAATATCTCGCTCCTCAAAAGCAAGAAAAAGGTGTGTATTTTTTTCGAATTACATAAGTCTCGTTTGAAAAAAAAAATTAGTTTGAATTTATTCCAATGGCATATTGAAGAATAGATATCAATATTGGGTTCTAAAATGGCCCCTAAAAATAATTCAACACCCATTAAGCCTTTAGAAGGCTCTACTATGACTCATGAAGACGAAGAAACACAACATGAGATATCAAAATTACAAGAGCAAGTGCACCAAATTTCGCTATCGGAAAGAGAAACAAAAAATGAAATTGAAGTTTTGAAGAAAGGCTTGGAAACTAAGATGGATGGTTTGGAAGCTAAGATGGAAGGCATGGAAGTGGGCATGGAAGCTAAGATGGATGGCATGGAAGCTAATATGGATGACATGGAAGCTAAGATCGGTGAAAAAATGGAAAGCATGAAGAATGATATAAAAGTAGACATCGAAGGTTTGGAAAAGTTGATACAAGAAATGCTTCCTAATGGTGAAAATATAGTAGAGGAAACTCATGATGAGAACAAAATAAATGTTAATCATGATTTCATAAACTCTAATGTTGGACGGAAGAACCACCATATTCCAAACATGGATATGAGGAAGTTTGATGGCAAGGATCCCGTAACATTGATACTATAGATGGAGCAATATTTTGATCTCAATAATGTGCAAAACACACAAAAGGTAAACATTGCAACTTTACATTTAGAACAAAATACATTTGTATGGTATCGATGGCTTTTCTCCCATAAAAAAATTGTCACTTGGTCAATTTTTACGAAGGAAATGATAACACATTATGAAGATACAAAAAGAAACACCTTCTTTAGGCAATTGATAAATCTAAAACAAAAGGGTTTAGTGGCGGAGCACATTGAGGACTTCCAAAAATTAAATATAAGGGTAACTGATATTCCAGAGGAACACGGGATTGATGTCTTCATAGGGACTTTAAAGGATAACATCCAACATGAAGTTCATGTTTGGGAACCTCATTCATTGGAAAAGGCATTCAGGTTGGAAAGAAAAATTGAATGTAAAATTATGGCAACAAGGAAGCCTACCACTCACATATATAAATATGGAAGTGTTGCTACTCCTAGACTTCCACAAACTATAAGGTTGACACCACAACAATTGGAAGAAAAAAGAGCAAAAGGGCTGTTGCTACAGTTGTGATAGAAAATACACTAAAGGTCATAAGTGCGATGAGAAGAAATTATTTTACATAGATTTTGAAGAGGAAGAATAAAATGAACAATAATCTTCAAAAGAAGGGGATATAAACCAGGAACCAACTCTAGAAGAGGAAGCAATGAGTCTGACCATATCGTGTAATGCATTGGAAGGAATTACCACTCCTAAAACTCTCAAGATAGAAGGACATATCAAGAAGAAAAAGGTAATAGTGTTGATTGATTCAAGTAGTACCCATAATTTTATTCATTGTAAGGTAGCCAAGGAATTGAATTGTTTCCTATACCCAGCACCACAATGTCAAGTGATGGTTGCAAATGGAGGAACTATAAATTTCTCTGGAAAATGCCATAATATCAAGCTAACCATGGGGGAATATGTATTGAATAGTCCAATTCTTTCCATTCCTATGGGAGATGTTGATGTTGTACTAGGAGTACAATGGTTACAATCTTTGGGGACGGTAGCTTTTAATTTTCAAGAACTTTTCTTGAATTTTTTTTCAGAAGGAAAGGAAGTCGAATTACGGGGTATTGCAGGGAAGCTAGGAAAGATAATAAGCTCTAATGTCATGACAAAGCTTCTAAAGAAAGAACAACGAGGCGTAATTGCACAATTATGCTCACTAGAAGTTCCAACATCAAAATCATCTATTTCTATAGATCTCCAACAAGTCTTGGACAATCATTCCAAGGTGTTTGAAACTCCCAAAGGACTCCCACCTATTCGTGATCATGATCATGCTATTCATTTGATTCCAGGAAGTGTTCCTCCAAACATCTGGCCTTATAGATATCCTTACTTCCAAAAGAGCGAAATTGAACGTATGATTGCAAAAATGTTAGAGGCGGGTATAATTCAACCTAGTCAAAGTTCTTTCTCTGCTCCCGTAGTATTGGTACACAAGAAGGATGGATCATGGCGAATGTGTCCGGATTATAGGGAGCTCAATAAGCTCACCATTAAAGATAAATTTCCCATTCCTGTGATTCATGAATTATTGGATGAATTACATGGAGCAATTTATTTTACCAAGTTGGATCTTCATTCAGGATATCATCAAATTAGAATGAAGACTGAAGATATTCCGAAAACAACATTTCGAACTCACTCATGCCTTTTGGCCTTACCAATGCACCTTCTACATTTCAAGGGTTGATGAATTCCATTTTCAAACCCTTCCTTAGAAAATTTGTGCTATTATTTTTTGATGATATACTAATCTACAGCAAGTCTTGGAAGGATCATGTTCAACATATTGACAGGGTGCTCAAACTATTGCAGGAGAAACAATTATATGCAAAATCATCCAAATGTTTCTTTGGAGTGCAAGAGGTGGAATATCTGGGTCATATTGTATCTCACGAGGGTGTTAAGGTAGACCCTAACAAAATAAAGCCATTAAGGAATGGAAATTCCCCACAACTATAAAGCAGTTGCGAGGATTTCTCGGTTTAACAAGGTATTATCACAAGTTTGTTAAGAATTATGGGAGAATAGCAACACCTCTAACAACATTATTGAAGAAAGATGCATTTTCGTGGACTCCTGAAGCAACTAATGCCTTTAAACATCTTAAAGAGGCAATGTGCCTAGCACCGGTGTTAGGTACGCCAGACTCCACAAAAACCTTTATTGTGGAATGTGATGCCTCATGAAATGGAATTGGTGTTTTTTTAATGCAAGAAGAAAGACCCATTTCTTTTGAAATTTTTCCAATCAAAGGAAGGTATTTACAGAAAGCTATTTATGAGAAGGAAATGTTAGCAATACTACATGCACTAAAGAAATGGCGACCTTACCTAATGGGAAGACACTTCAAGGTAAAAACCGATCATAATAGTCTTAAACACTTTTTGGAACAAGGACTATCTTCAGAAGAGTAGCAAAAATGGGTCACAAAGATGTTGGGTTATCACATTGAAATAATCTACAAAAAAGGGAAGCTAAATGTTGTTGCAGATGCACTCTCAAGAAAAAATGAAGAGGTGGAAGCATTGCTTTGTGCCATTTCTGTTATCGAACCAGATTGGATAACCGAAGAAAGGGATGAGTGGAAGAGGGATGAAGAAGTGTGGACACTCATTCAAAAGTTGCAGCAAGATCCTAGTACATCTGATACATTTATTTGGAAAAACGATTCCTTATGGGACAAAGATTGCTTATATCTTTGTAAGAATTCCCAACTAAAACAAAAGATTATTTTGGAATTGCACACTTCTCATTTAGGAGGACACTCGGGATTTTTAAAAACTTACCACAGTGTGAAGAAAGAATGTTTTTCGGATGGCCTTAAATCTAATATTCAAAAGTTTGTGGTGGAATGTTTGGTTTGCCAGCAAAATAAAGTTGAGACAATTAAGACCCCGGGTCTTCTACAACCTTTATCCATTCCAAGTCAACGTTGGGAGGAGATTTCACTGGATTTTATCACAGGTTTACCTAAGTCTGAAGGAAAGAGTGTAATCATGGTGGTAGTTGATAGATTTACCAAGTATGCACACTTTTGTGCATTATCTCATCCATTTAAATCAAGTACAGTTGCTACTACATTTATGGAAACAATTCAAAAGCTATATGGAAACCCAAAGGTTATTGTGAGTGACAGAGATCTCATTTTTACTGGAAATTTTTGGACGGATTTATTTTCTTGTTTGGGTACTCAACTAGCTCATAGCTCATCTTATCATCCTCAATCTGATGGTCAAACTAAGATAGTGAATAAATGTTTGGAAGGATATCTTTGTTGTTTTGTATCTGATAAACAAACACAATGGGTCAACTGGTTACCTCTCGCTGGATGGTGGTATAACTCTTCCTTCCATATTGCAGCAAAAATGACCCCATTTATGGAACTTTATGGATATCATCCACCGTCCATCACATCATCTTTAAGAGAAAATTCTAAGGTTCAAGCAGTGGAATATCACATCGAGCATCAACAAGAAGTTCTCCAACTCTTAAAGGATAACCTAAATTTGGCACAAAATCGAATGAAACAACAAGCAGGTCAGCATCGCAGCGAGAGAAGTTTTGATGTAGGAGACTGGGAATTTTTACGGCTACAACCATACAAACAAATGTCCCTCAAGCAAACTAAGAAGGATAATAAATTATCGCCAAAGTACTATGGTCCTTACAAGGTGTTGCAAAATATTGGTACTATGGCATACAAATTGGAGCGTCCTGCTTCTTTGCGAGTGCATCTAGTTTTCCATGTTTCATGCTTAAAGAAGGTTATAGGTGAAAATCTTCTAGTTCAAACAATATTGCCAAAACTTGATGAGGAAGGAAAAATCATATTGGAACCCGAAGCGATCACGGAAACAAGAACTCGACAACTACGAAATCAATCAATTTCAGAGTATCTCATCAAGTGGAAGAACTTAGCCACTGAAGAGTCTACATGGGAGGATGAGAATTTTATACGGAAGCACCCAGAGCTACTCAAGCATTGAGGACAACACTTTTTTGAAGGAGAGGGGCATGTTAGGTCCCTATATTACTAGTTTAGCCCCTTATTTTTATTAGTGTAGCCCCTTTATTGTTATGATTGTGCCCTTACATTGTTATTGTTAGGTCGGCTAGGATTAAATTGTAGCCCACTAGGATTACATTGTGGCCCCATGGAATCCTATATAGAAAGGAGGTTTTTTCATTTGTATCATCCAAGAATTTTTCATTCATGTAATGTATTGGAGTTTTCCCCCTCTAAGTGGCTTATTTCTAAGGCGTTGATATCTCTTTTCTTCTATTTTTGGAGCTGGTTTCATAACACTTGGCTTAAATTTATCTTTCACTCCCTTATTTCTCCTTTCTCCCTTAAATTTCTCTCAAATCTCAGCTCATCTGAGGTCCCTCTCTTCTATTTTCTAGTTATTATCTTTAGGATCCACCCCTTCATATTCTCTCTAAACATAGCTAAAATTTTCCCCTTCTCTTCATTCCACTGCCCTCTATGTAGGGATTTACTCCTTCATTCAGTTATTTTAAATGCTCATCAAACCCTTATCCATAGAAAACATCTTAGTCCACAATAGAATTTGCACCAAGAACCTTCCTCGAGGATTATTGTTGAATGTTTAATCAGCGCTAAACAAGGATTCATTGCACCACTACAAACTTGACCAGATAACCCTCTTTCAGTCACTTAAATGATAATTAGGTGGATTGAGTCCACTTTTTATCAAGTTTCTTTAGCTTTTCAATTGTTTCTTTCCTCAAAACCACCATTTCATGAACCCTTCTTAATGAATTAATGAGAACATGTCACTTTAGTTTCTCGTGGAGAAACCAAGGGAACTTTGCAAAGACATTTTCATGAATAACAATGTAAAGATACCTTTGCTTCCATTTCTCAATGTCGATCCTTAAGTTCATATTCTCTTATCATAAAAATTCATCTTCTTTTGCTATAGGCCAATCTTGTATTTCATTCTATGAATGATTCCATATCATATCCTTATCCTTAGGAAAGATCATGGAAATTTAAGTTCTTGCAATAATACCACTTATTTGGAACGAGGAATTAAGCCCAAGGTTCAAGTTTTTTATCCGAAAAAATTTGGTAAGAATCAATACTTTCAATCCCTAGAGACTGGAGAAGGTCTCACCCAAGACACTGACAAGGATTGTAGAACCTTTAGATCAGGATCCCATTCAAAACATGAGGTATCATAATGCGACATAAGAAAATTATATTTTAACCAGACAAACAAATATTCATTAAATATCCCTTAAAGATTAGGCTATAAAATTAAAGGGTGCACTCATTATAGCATATAATAATAATAAAAGCTAGAATTGGATAGATATTTCATTTTTTTATCACTTAAATATGATATTTACATGAAAACCCTAAATTCATCCCCCATTTTAAAACTTGAGAGATTTGTAGAGACAATTGTAAGATTATAGACTCTTCTCTTCCTTAAAAATATTTTACACACTCTCTCTTTTGAATGGTCTATATTCACATCCTTTTATAGGTCTCTCCCCATGAGAACCACACTAGCCTACTATCGGTCAGTTACAAAATTCTATATATGCATTATAAGTCCTCTGCATGTTCCTACATGGTTTACTCAATTCTAGTGTGTAGTGTGTTCAATGGAGCGTCCTTGCATAAAATTTCCACCTAGCCCAGTATAGTGTCCTTTAGTGTAAGTCTTCAAAATTTTCCAAATATTTCTAAATGATTTCCTCCCCTTGGTTCCAACAACCATGGTTCCTTAGAGATTTTTTGAATATTAAGTTGCATAGTTTTATTAATTTATGTGTTCCAACACCCATGGTTCTTTAGATAGGTTTTGAACATTAAGTTGCATAGTTTTATTAATTTATGTATTCTCTTACATGCCAAAATTTTCCTTAGGTGATATTTTCGTCATGGGATGTGTGTTTGTGTGTTCATATTTTACATTATCAATCTTACTTGAGAGTATTTATACTTTGAATCAAATCTAGATGGTGCCCCTAAAGTTGGAAAGTGAATTCCTCTTTTGATAATGGCTCTTGGTATATTTTGCGCATATGTCCATTGACCAACAAAGGTGGTTTTTCTTCATCCATTGTTCATTTATTCATTGATCCATTAATATAGAAAGTTCCAATTTCATATGGCCCTAGCCACCCTATTTTTATATTTTCTTTGTAATCGTCAATCTTGATCATATAGCAAATTTGAATCGCCTTCCCTGAACTATTTTTATCTATGTACTTGTCATATTGTTTTCTTATTTATTGTATGATTTAAATATGTAATAAAGATTGTTGTCTATACTCATTTAATGTGTTGAGTTAGTTCAGTCTTTGTTTTTTTTCTTCAAGGAGGTCAAGGCATAGGTTTGGAGCTATTGTGTCTTTTAACTTCAAATTCAGCTTGAAGGATAAATATCTTTTCCTTGAAATTTAACATTCTAATGACCAACAAAATTCAAAATTTTTTATAAAAGAGTAAACAAAGGAGCTGAAATTTTATTAAAATATTTGAAAAATATTCTATAGTAACATGTGTTTGGAAATTTTGTACAAAATATGAGAAATATCATCTCAAGCAATGGAAAGGTTAAGAATTACTAATAGTAGAATGTGAGATGTCAATTCCCACTAGAAAAACTAGTTGTGGATGGGCCTTGTCAGCAAGTCGACCCAGGATCAAACCTCACGGGGGGGTGTTGTGCCGTGTGCTAGGGGGAGGATACATGCTAAAAAATCTAGTCAGCTAAGGTTTAGTGTTGCCCAGGCCAGGTGCGATCCCTGGGTGAATTTGACGGCTTAGATTCCCCTGGGTCGTGACTCCTCAAGCCACAGGCCAAGCCTAGAGGATCAGTGACAACTTGACAAACAAACAAAAAAATAATAGAATGTGAGATAACATTGTTAGTGGATTAGCAACTTGCATCAAAAATAGAAAATAAATAAATCAACATAAAACATAAAATGGAAAAAATGTGTGCAACAAGTATACCTTTATTAACCAATGACAAGGGAAAAGGCATTTTTAAGACACCAAGAAGAAGTTATTAAATAGAGATCTCATTCTCCTTCTCCTCAAGATGGTCCCTAGTGATCCTTTCTGAGCTCTCTATCTTTGCTAAACAAATGTTAATGGCACTCAATAAAAAAAGTCAACACAACAATGTTAATGAACGCCAATTGATTCCTTTAATGCATACACATAGCCTCATTATACAATGAATATTCAGCACCAAGAACTGTGCAAAGTCATTACCAAAGACCTAGTACTTTGTATCATTAAATCTTGAGTTAGCTTGAGTCAAATCATGCTTTACCGTGATTTTGAGTACTCAAAGGCACACTGGACTAAATAATTTTTAATTCATACTCAAAATTCCATTTTATTGGAACCATGATTGTCGTTAAACCAAAAAATGTAGGTGTTAGTAAATGGATATGTCACCTGAGTTAACAGATCCATGAGAGGTGGTTAAGCACCTGTCACAAAACACACATGGAGTGTTGGTTTATCCAATGTCCAAAAATCTCCCCCACAATGCAATCTAGGTGTGATTTGAACTTGATACATTTGGCTTTGATACCACTTTTTGGAATCATGATTGTTGTTACACTGAAACCCGCAGGTGTTAGTAAATAGGCGCATCACCACTGTTAACAGATCCATGAGAGGTGGTTAAGCACATGTTGTGAAACACATGAGTGTTGGTTTATCCAATGTCCAACTATATATATGGCTTTTTCAAAATGGAAATAGCTTATTTTTTATTATTTTACTGACTTTCATGACTATTGAGGAACAATCTACACAAATTGCACAAGCTAATTGAAGGAAACCTACATAAGTATGAAAAAATCTAATGTTCCATAGTTTTTTTAGCAATTCATTTGGTGTGTATATTAATTCCATGGTACATATTCCTAGCGATGATGATTTCACTAATAACCTATATTACTTTGACCATCTTTTAGGTGATAACAGTTCCCCCCTAATGTGTGAGGTTAGGAGAAAACATATAGATAGAATACATCATAATTTACAAATTGTGATTGATAATATGTGAACTAATTCTATGGAAAGATAGATTTTAAAATATCCAAGGATGGCCTAAAGCGAAAGGAGAGTAACCCATCTACAAAACCATCTTTTCCTTATAAACTCTCTACACTTTTATCCAACTAAGGTTGGCATGTCCCATGCTCATGATATTAACAAAAAATGACTTAAAATAGTAGGAAATATGCCTAACGATTCAGTATAATCATAACATAATCTCAAAATTATGATTAATGTTTTGTTCTAGCTATAAAATCAATGATGTAGATTCTCAAATCGCCCTCAAGGTCACTTTGTTGTAGGAAATAACCACTCTAAAAGGAATATTCCCTAGAACATTATTTTAGCATTGGTGAAAATATGTTCTAATATGTTTGAATTAATAGCATGATCAAGCTACTTAGGGGTAAAATGCATAGGTGGTAGCTGGAGTAAGATCCCTCTCGGGGCTTCCCGTGACCCAAGGCAGATATTCAGATGAGCTGCAACATTCACAAAGATAATACATGCATGTTCATGCTAGTACTTGATTGAAAAAGTACAGAAGGATTACCTCTATGTATAATGTTGATCTGTTGGAGAGCGCAATGCAGTGTGCCGAAAGTCCTCCTCACTAGCTCCAAGTCCAAATCCTACAAGAAAACAACAAACTAGTGTAATATTCACAGTTTTATCACAATAAACAATCAAAACAAGTATATAATCAAACAAGAAATCATGTAAATCTAAGCCACTTATAACATGTATCTTTAACAAATAATTAAATAGATGCAATGACAAGACACCAAGTGGACAAAATAGAGGCAGTTCTATTATATCAAAGAAGGAAGGTTACAACCATCAGTTTGGTCAAGATTCCCTCAGTCCTCTAACTCCAAGTTCTCTCTCCTCAATATCCAAGTGTGACAATGCTTAGGAAAATAGTTCTCAATGAACCAAGCCAACCATGAAACTTCACACTAACAACAAATTTTTTCTCCTCACACAATCAACCTTTCGACCTTTGAAAATAATCCATAGCCTCCAATTTATAAGATTTTGGGAGGATCAACCTTGCCATTCTTCTCCATTAGTTAGATTAGGGAAAAATCCATGATTTTTCCATGCTTTTATAGCTTTTTCTCTCTTTGGATGCTTAGTTAGTTTTAGAAATTTCCAATCAAAGGCCTACACTGCAGGTTTCCTACTTTTTGGACTGACTCCTTGATAAAAAGCCGGAAATGTCAGTCAGTTACTGCAGAATTTGTCCCTTTTTCTTCATGAAAGACGGGTAAAGTTTCCCTTTAGGCAAGACAGTGTGTTAACCTAGGCCCTAACGCTCCCTATAAGAGGCAGGGAAGCATTATAACTTAGCCTAGTAGTCTCTTGGGTGTGTTATCTTGGAAAAATAGGTCTCTATCTAGGTCAAATTCTTCCTTCCACGTGTCCTCCTCTGAGCTGATGAGGAGGTAATTTGTAGTGTGAAATATTCCCCATAAAGTGTGAGGTCAGATATGAAGACGATGGCCGAAAAAATTTATAAATTTGTAGAGCGAGAGGACTTGGAGGACTGAGGAAAACATGAAACAAACAACATATGTCAAAAATATAAATATTTGTCCTGAGTCGGGCATTCCCGTGCTCGGTAGCTCTATCAAAATGATTTATCCAGGAAGAGAAATGACCATTATGTCCACCGATAAGCACAATGTGGAAGCGTGTGTCATGACAGGATCAATCTGATAAGTTGTCTCTAAAAACAATATACGCAAATTTGGAGAGGAAACAAAGTTGAATGATGTAAGCCTCAACCCAAGGTCTTGGTCGTCGCTTCTCTAAACTACATATTTCTACACATTTGAATAAAGGAGTTATAGTCGAACATGTGAGAAATTTTCTGATTTCCAGTCAATGGTGAAAATTGTTAACAGGCGCAAGGATGGCCATCAATAAGGATGATGGTCTCCAAGATGCACAATACAATCTAGTGAGTGTGAATAAATGGTGTTGATGTCGAACACACATAGAATTATTCATCTGGGAGACAATGATGAAAACCCCCAATCAAACACAAAGTAACCTGCCACTGAGGTTTGCAAGTCCCAGGGCACTGATATGTTTCTGGATCATCTTCCTAGATAAGATTTTGAAGTTGATAGGAAGAGATATGTCAAAAGGCAGGCACTGAGGACTCCTACATCAGTTGAAACGAAATGAGATAAAGATGATTTTTTTTTAAAGATATCAAGAGAAATGGTGAAAATTGATGATGGGAAAATAATTTTTGGCATATGATGCCTTGGTTGATACAGGAAGCAGTAGATAGCATGATCTCTTGAACAATAGAAGGCATGGAAAACAGGGTACCGGGCAACTTAGACTCATGAACACCAAAGAGTGTTAGGATTCAACAATGCAGGAACATCTGGATATGAAAGATAAACTCATAGAATGGTAGGGTTTGGCGAAAATCTAATGGGAGAGAGTTTTCTGAGGAGTTCCATGTTCAAGGTGTTGTGCCAAACTGTCTTTAAAAGTATAAAGAGTGAGTCTCTACTTTGTCCAAATTTTTCCCCATCTGATTAGGTTTAACGAGTCCAAAAGGGTAAACTAGATGACCTTTCCATGTTTAGGGAGTGTGAAAAACATCGTAAAAGACAACTCCAAGGGGGGTACTTTTGTCATGGTTGATGACCAAGTGCGACAAAGGGGTAATAGTATGCCTGACATAGTTTCTTTTCCATAAGTTATTACATTGAGTCTAGATAAAGTGATAAACGTATGTTTAATGGACGTCTACTTCATTTTGTTGTCAGTACGAGGAGATGAAGTAAACTCAATATTCTTTGTGAATTTTTAATGAGTCAGATGAAGAAAAACTCGATCCTCTTCGTGAAATTTTAACAATTCCAACGAAGAAACTCGGTGTCTTTTCGATTTTTAAAGAGCTAGAAAATATGGAAAAGAATGGCTATTAGTCTTCGTCATGATAGTTTAATGAGCCCGAAGAAGGAAACTCGAGGTTTTTTCAATTTTACAAGCTAGAAAAAGTCCCTAAAAAGAGGGCTTGTTCTGGGTCAAGCGTGGTCAAATCTGCATAAAAATATTGACAATTCATTAGAGCATTGGTAACATCGATAAAATAATAGTTGCGTCAAAAAAAGGAGAAATTGACCAATTTCAATAACTAGCTGAGTGAGTCATACCTCCAGAATTTCTATAAGAAGGATGGAGACCTTCATTTTCACTGTTTGTGTTCGATGAAAGAGCTGTGGAGTGTGAAAAATGGTGAAAATTCTGCTACTGATTGTGGACTATCCGGGCAACCGTTTTCGATTATGTTTGTTCCAGGTAGAAGCTTACGCCTTCATCTTGCATTTCATTAGTGTTTTCAAGATTTCTACTTGTTAAAAATGATTTTTTGGGCAAGCCCTAGAAATTTTGGGCAGGTAACATGGTCACCCATAGGTAGGGTCACGTTAAATGCATTTCCCATTAAGGGACATTGCATTAGCACGCTCTGCTTGACACAGGGGCCCGCGTTAGCCAGCCAAACACATTTAAAACCTTGGTTTTCCTCAGTTTTCAATGATTTAGCCAGTATCTGATCCATGAAAAACTTGTATTTTGCAGGTACCAAGTTGTTACCATGAGTATTTGGTGCTAACAAGAGCACGAGAGAGAGGAACGGGAAATGGTTACCAATCTGACATGTTTATTAGTTCTCCGCAGGTGTGGATTTCTGAAGTATGCTAGACTTGATATGATGAAAGGGCAAGAGGACTTTATGAGCTGGATTATCAACGATGGAATGAATAGCATCATGTATTCCGCATCAGGGTTCACGAGCTCTCAATAGATAAGGATGTATATTTTCTGACAGGCCTATCATGCAGGGGGCCAAGGCCTAATTTGACAAGATCTAGAGCTGATCCCCGAACCACCATGGGACTAATCCAAGCTCACTGTATCAACAACACCGCGCTAGTGAGAAAAAGGATACCTATAGCATGGATAGCCTATAGACCAATGAGGTCATTTCTATGGATAATTGTACGCTTGCAAGGAGCCAAGAGTCAGCATGTGGCCACCAAGGCCCAATTTCTACTAGCACTGGATTGTTTACAACCATATATATTCGATTGGTGTGAAGGTGTTGTCTACCGTATTAGAGAAGAGTTGAAAACTTTCAAGACCCAGTCCCAAAGAGAGTTTGGGTATGGCACGCTGATTGTATCATTTATACTAGAGAGAGTGCCCATTATGAGGCCTTGAATGATCATGGAATTTTTTGAACCGAGGGAGTCTAGACAGGGTCGACGGTCGACCCTGATGCCTCAGACTTGAGAGGGTACACTCCGACACATATTTGATGATGCATTCTTTGAGTGGCTTAACAACCAGATCCTGATGATTAAGGATTATCCCTATGCCAGGATGAACCTTACAGGAGATCCAGAGTTGAGATTTCCCCTGGAACTTAGTGGGGGCCAATAGGTAAGATTAGAAATCATCTTCACAAGTATTTTTGCGTCTTTTGAATTTTTATGCAATTTTTTTGTTTAATGGGTGAAAAAGAGTTTTGACATGAAGTGCTTTTCTTGACATAGATGTGGCACATGTACAACCTGTTGGAGCCCCTCGTTATGCTCGGTGAGGAATGCAGCTACGTGGGGCGGGAGCAGCAGTAGAGGTCGCGGCAATTTCCGAACAGGGAGATGACACACATACTTTGCACGAGGTTGCTAGGAACCTCGAAGGTTTGAGCATAGGTGTGCCACCTCTTCTCATGAGGGAGATCCCAGTTCATTTGCAGTGACACACAGTGGGTGTGCCAGAGCGATTTTTGGTGCCTCTGAGGAGGTTAGCTAGGGAAATTATCTTCTATCATGAGCAGCAGGCTCAGCAGGAGTAGGAATAAATGTGTAGATGTCATAGTGAAGCTTAGAAAATCCATTTTTGTATAAAACACCCAAGTTTTGAAGATTTTTCTTATGTAACCGATTGGACATGACATATATATATATATATATATATACATACATATTTGGTGATTTTGAAGTGTTCCTACCCCCAATAGGTCGTGTCTCTAATCGTAGAGTAGAACGAGACCGCTTTCTTGGAAAGAATGAGGCTTGATAGATTTGTCGTATTGAGCTTTAACTCGGTGCTTGTGGGATTCGAGGGCCAGTGTGGCATCTCGATGAGTTTCGTCCAACTGATTGAGTGAGAGCAAGTGCTATTCTTCGGCAGCAGTGTCAGGTAGGAGTTCAACGGCCAATTTAGGTGATGGAATATCACACTTGATTAGAAGAACTACTTCCAAACGGTATGCTAATTGGAATGGTGTGAAGCCTATAGCAGTCTTCAATGACATTCGTCATGCCCATAATGCGGAATATAGTTTTCGATGCCATGTAGTTTTATGATTGCTGACTAAACGATGAATCATGGTATTGAGGACGCCATTTATGGCTTCGACTTGTCTGTTAGCTTGCGGATAGTAGGACGAAGAATGATCTTGTCAAAAACCTAGCAAGGAAGTTAACTCCGTCATCATTTGGTTATGACAATGAGAACCATTATCTGCGATAATCAATCGGGGCACACCGAAATGACAGATAACCTGATTGAACAAGAAAAGAGCAGCGGTTTCTCCATCAGCCTGGAAAGTGGGAATGGCATTAGCCCATTTCGTGAAATAGTCGACCGCAACTACAATGTAGTTGTGCCCATCAGTGGAAGTGGGATTTCATTTTATGAAATCTATTCCCCATTTAGCGAAAGGACAAATGGAAATGATCGGATGCAAAGGGGTGCACATTTCCTTAGTAAAAATTTGACATGTATGGAACTTCTGAACCATAGTAACGCAATCTTTAAACAAAGTGGGCCAGTAGTTTCCCGCACCCAAGATTTTCTGGGAAGTAGCTATTCTTGAAACATGATAGCCACACACCCCCGCATGGAAATAATTTAAAACGTGTTCTGCCTCAGTAAGGGTGAGACAACGTCGAAGAACAATATCGACACCATGATGATATAGAGTATCGTTTAGCATGAGATAGTCTTTCTCTTGGTGACGAATGCAGTGATGGTCATTTGACATTAGAGTTGGGTGGAACCATTGAGTTTGGAGGTAGAAAATAATGTCCCTGTACCAAGGATCAGTAGATTCGAACAGATAGACAACTTCATCAGGAAATGGATCATCATTTACTTCTTCTGGGTCAACTCTAGGAAGATCTGACAGTAATTCGGCGAAGACTAGAGATTTCTTAGCTTTGGCAGCAGTGAAAACCAAGTCAATTTTTTGGACGATTACAATCCATTAGGAATATTTTCCTCCAATGATCTGGCGAGACAAGATGTGTCTCATGGGATTCTGCAAAGCAATGATGGTAGTCTGCCGCAACAATATGTAATGTCGGAGGCAAGTAACAACAAATACAACGACTAAAGATAGATTCTCCACATGTCAATATCGTAATTCAGGTCCAACAAGACCCTTCGACAGATAATATATCACATGTTCACTATCGTCGACATGAACTTGAACCAAAACCATTTCTAGGGAGGATGGTGAGGCTGCCAGGTAGAGGAGAAAGTCGCGCAAATAATTGGGGGCACTAAGAAGTGGGGCGGAAAAGAGTGCCCATTTCAGGGTGTTAACCAATAGTTGAGCTTGATCATCCCACAAATACGGTACCCCTTTCTTCAGTAAGCGCATAAAGCCTTTTGTCATCTCGATGTAGTTTACGATGAAGTGACGTAAGAAGTTTTCCTTCCCTTACAAACATTGGAGTTGTAAGATGAATTTTGGTGCAGGTAATTCAATAATTTCTCTTACCTTATCAAGATCAACCCTAATCCCGTGCTTGGAGACAATGAATCCAAGAATTTGTCCAGACTAGACAAAAAATACGCATTTATGCGAATTCAAACGGATGTTGTAGAACCTACACCTAGCGAATATTTATCTAAGATGCCACAAGGTGTTGAGCTCGTTTCTTGGAATGAGAAGGAATATCATCCAAGTAAGCTTGTACAATGTGTTTGATATCATGAAATGCATATTCCATGGCCCTTTGAAATGTGGCTCCAGCATTCTTGAGACCGAATGGGAGTTTTCGTTATGCAAATGTGCCCCAAGGACAAATGAAGGCAGTTTTATGTTGGTCATATTTTTTAATCGCGATGTGGTTATATCCTGAAAATCCATCCATAAAGGAGAAATATTCGCATCTGCGTAATTTTAGATAATATGATCTATAAACGGAGTAGGATAATTTTCTTTTGGACATATAGCATTCATATCATGGTAATTGACATAGACTCAGATGGTTCCTTGTTTCTTATCTACGCGAACCGGATTGGATACCCATTCTATCAAAGGAACGGGATAGATGAAACCAGTGTGTAAGATTTTTTTGACTTCTGCCTTAATAGCTTTTGCTTTGCGACGGTGGATAGGTCAGATCCTCTGTTAGACAGACTTTGAATTTTCGTAAATATTGATTTCATGCTCGACTATAGAAGGATCTATGATGGGCATTCCATCGTAAGGCTAAGCGAAAACATCGCAGAACTCCTTAAAAAGGGATGTGAAGCGTGTAATTTCCTCCGGACTGCAATATTCTCTAATCTGTATATTTTCCACGATACCCGTTTTGACCGAGATATCTATGAGCATGGTCTAAGAAATATTTCCCATGTTTCCTTTTGCATCTATAGTTTGAACAGTCATATATGCGGATGGAACAATCTCAGGTGGGTCAAAAGGAGAGATTTGTATAGTGGTCGTGTCTGAATCAGACATCGAAGCATAGTGGTGAAACTCTCCCCAAGGTCATTTTTCTAGAGACATGATCTCTCAGATAGCTTCTTCTGAAGGTAGGACTTCATTGAGAATATATTTAGAAGGAACAGTGTTGGGTAGGAGGGTGGTACCATTGGTCGAAACCAAAGTAGTGGAGAGTTCAGATGCTGATTGGATGGCCTGATAAGCCAACTCAGCTTAATCATCTCCGTAGGAATCAATTTCTGAAGTCTCCTGTAGGATCCAGGGGTTGATAAAGCCATTTTAGATGGCAGATATCATTGAAAGCATTTGTGTAACCTCAGGTGGCAAGAGAGGAAAACAACCCATAAGGGAATATTCCTTCAGAAGACGATACCAACGCTGGCATAAGACTCAGGGACTCCTCCTACTAGGGGTACAGTGCTGCTAGGTAATGTTGAATAATCTGGGGTGCAAAAGGATAGTTGGTCCACTGTAATTATCTTACCATCCAAAGGAAAAAGGATGATTCGGAAAATCGAAGAGACAATGGTAGTCATCACACAAGACCAACTGCGACCCAAAAGGAGATTATAGTCAAGACGACGATCTACGACTTCGATGTCCACAGTTATTATTTTCCCACTAAGAGTAATGGGGTAGCTAGCAAGTTAGCCTTTTGGGTTTAAGGTGTGACCATTGAATTGTTTGAGGGGATTCGATAGTGGAGACAGAGTAGGAGAACCCAAAGCGAGCTAGCACGCAGTTGACATTACACAAGTCGAAGCACCTTTATTTATGACAGTGTGATGGATTGGCCTAACTTTCAACACAGCTTGAACTTGGAAAGAAAGCTGATGGGAAAGGCGAGGTTTACATTTTTACATGTCAAATATGGCTAGCATAGAATCCTGGGGGTCAATTCCAATAATGGACAAAAGCAGAGCTTTCCTTTGTGTTGGGTAGGTTTACAACACTTCGAGTGCAGACATAGCTGATGGTGCTTGCTCCAAATTTTATACAATGTTATAGTTTTGGGCAGCACGTGCAGAGGTGTTATGATTTGTGTGTTCAAGGGTCCCTTTGGGGGGGTGAATGACAGGGTCAGCAGCAAGCCTTTTGATATGAAGATCGTTGGGCGGTGGTGGATTAGAACTTGAACCAGGTTCGTGAGAATTAGTGATTATATTTCCATAGGTTTTGGCTCGGGTTTGAAGATCAATAGCATCCATGCCATAAATGGCAGATGATCCTTCACCGGAAGGATGAGCACAACCATTTCCCCCTTGCAGGGGTTGTGGCGGGTTTGCAACCAGATGTTGATGTTGTTGTGTATTAGGGAAAGGGTTGTGAAGGACAGCAGGCGTCCTTCCAGTATCCTTTTGCATGATAAAATCTATACATTCCTGAATTCGAGGACATTTGTATGTCAAGTGGTCCTCCGCACAAATTTTTCAAGGGAATTTGATAGTTTTGTCTTTCCCTTTTTCAGTTTTAGCAGCATTTCTCTAATTTGGATTATTTTGAGTGTTTGGTTTCTCTTGAGAAGGAGCAGTATTTTTCTTATTCTTCTTATTCTTACTGCTAGGTTTTTGTGTAGACTTCACAGAGTGTGCCTCAATGGTGGGAAGAGCAACTGATTGGCTAGGGGCGATGGCAGCCGAAGATGGTTGGGAAGCATGCCCACTGAGTTCTTTTACAACAACACCAGAATTTGTGCCAGTGAGGTCTTCGACATGTGCTCTGGTTTTCTGAGTAGTGGGAGCATTGGAGCTTCTAGGGGCATGGGGGATTAAATAATATAGCGTGCCAGATTTCTAATAGATGAGATCTAGATGTTGTGCATGACGGATGGGTTGGTCCTCTGTGAGTACCGCACCAACTAGGGAAACGTCCTTAGCAATGGGAGGGAGGAGTGACTTACAGAACCAGTCTGATAATAGATGATTTGGGATTGGCGCTTTGACTAGCCTCTGCCTACGTTTCCATTCACGAATGTGATCGGATATGCGGGTGGTGGTGTCTTGGTGCAGCGATGTTAAAATTTTCGTTCTAGTTATGTATCGGATAGGGAGCTAAAATCGTTTGAGAAATTTTGTTGCTAAGGCACCAAAAGTATTGACTCCAACTCGTGGTAACTCAATGTACCATTTAGTAGTGTTGCATGTGAAGGTGCGGGGAAAGAGCCTGAGTTGAATACTATCGTCCACCATGGAATTAGAAACAGACCATAGATGATAATTGGTAATATGTGTGGCCGAATCATCCCCTTGTTTCCCTTCAAACTTAGGGATATCTGATGGAATCTTATGCGGTATAGGAGGCCAAATTGGGTTATGATTAATGGGATCACTGGTTAATTTATATAGATTGGGGATGTTTAAGGTTTCCAATAATGGAAATTGTGTTGTTTCCCCTAAGTCTAACCAAGGTGGTGTTGTTTGAAGAATTGGACTGTAGGTTCCTCCCATCAAACTATTTCCAATGGGATATGGAGGACTCGTCTGATAATAATTTCCAGGTAGCAGAGGTGTAGGGATGTAAGGTTTTTTTCCATAGGGATTATTATACTACGGGACAAACAGCTAGCTTCCCCCAAGGTAATAAATTCCCCCTTGACCTAATTGGTTCTGGGGAAGGGTTTCCCAGATATATGCAATAAATTTTTCTTGTGGTATACTACTAGTCGCATAATTTACCATTGGTATAGATCCTACACCATAAGGTTTACCACTAAGAGGAACGGAATTAAAAATGGATGGACCTGCTTGTCCCATAGAATGTAGGGGTACAGAAGTGCCCCCTGGCATGTAAGTGTTGGTAACACTGCCACCCTGCATAGAGGTCAAGGGGTTCGAACTAGACAAGGGATTCGAACCGAAAGGGATGCTAAAGGGAACCATGGTAGCCTCGCTAGTAGAAGCAGAAGTTGGAAATCCAAGAGAAGACACGGAAGGAGTGGATATCAAAGAGTTCAGAATTACACTCACAGATGTTGTGACCAATTTGTTGGGACTAGGAATATTCTAGCTACTAGGGTTTCCAGTGAGCTGTGAAGAACTGACAACTGGAGGGGGAGGTGGTGGTGGAACCGAGTTGGCCACCAGCATCAACAACCCAAAGGTCATCGGTTGTGTAGTGGATGTGTGTGCAACCAAAGACATGGCTGGTACTGGTGCTACCTGAATAAAAATCGGCCCCAACGGGTCAGTGAGAGGAGGATTATGAGGCCCAAATCCTTCCATGAAAGCATCCTTAGGCAACTTCATAATGTGAGGAGAAATGTGTGAATCAGGGGTCAACACTGGATATTTATCTTCTGAGGAAGGCTCTGGGTCACCGAGACTAGACAACTCCCCCAGTTTCAATGGAGAGAGACCTCGTTGCTGCCTAGAAAGATGACGAGGGTCGAAGGACGCCATGATGACCAGTAAATTTAATCAAAATTTTAATGTGATATATTATTAATTCTCAGTGATAGTAGAACCAAATACCTAAAAAAAGAACTCTAAAGTCAATCAATCAAGCAGCTAAAGGGGTAAGACCCTATCTGAGAACTACTGTTCACTAGAGATGAGACCCAGTATCACAATAGAAAATAAAGAGAGCTAGTCATATGTACAATTATGGTTACTGTTGAGCTTCACCTGAACCTAAAATAATGGTGCCAAGAACTAGCGTGAAGATGATTACCCTCCCAAAAATCGAAGACAGAGTAGGTCCGTCTATGTCAGGTACTAGGGAAGCCTGCCCCTGTCACCTTGTGTGCATCCCTAGAACTATGGAAACTATGGATACCTCAAATCACAGACACTATTAGGGGGGTCACAGTCGTAGATAGCATGTTGTATGGACAGAACACATGGATCCTTGATCCAATTTCGACATCTCCGAGGGGAACCTAGATACACAGAAATCCCACTGGATATGTGATCGAAGGCGGGCTACCTTCTCAAACACACCAGTGTTGTCTTGCATTTAACTCTGTTATGAGTGGAGTGGTCCCAATAGTATGAGTGCAGCAGGATTTTCACTCTTTAATAAAACTAGTGTCAAGTGTTGCGATCTTGAGCAGTTTTCTCACTCTACCTATCCCAATATCGTAGCCTATACTAATATTTTTGTAAGCTCGGAAAAGATTTATTGATTGATTTTATTAGCACTTAATTTTAGTGTACTTGCATTTAAGTCTCTAGAGGGGGATTGGACATATGAAGTTATATTCGACTCTGACTCAAACCATGCAGAAAATTATTTTTAAATTCAGTTCGACGAAAGAGTTATTTCTATAAGGAGAAATTATTCATACATCCATGCAGCAACAAACATGTAATAATGTAGTTCATCCTATGAAAGATACAGATACCAATGCTCACTAACAGCTATTTAACCCAAAAATTTACAGAATTAAATCAGTTATATTAGAAAAACTTTTAAAAAAATCTTTTTCTTTTCAAAAAGTAAATGAAACTAAGCTAACTTTTCAACAAGAAAAACTAATATGTTAGCAAGCAACCAAGCACAGAGATCCAGTTTACAAGAACCAAACTGACAGCCAACAACTCAACAGCCATGGAAATCACAGCAAGGGTGAAAAATAAAATTTTAGGTTGAGTAACGCTGCCTAGCAAATGGTACAGTGCATTAATAGTGGGGCTAACGTACTGTTCTCAAGCAGGAGCTGCATTACAATGCTCTAGAACACAAATAGGGGGTGCGTTACTGAGGATAAATTAAAAATTATGGTCAGGTAAGGAATGCTGTGAATAATGTGAGCAGATGAAATGGTCACATAGCACATCAAATGGTCAGAAAGGGATGTGATAAGAACAGGAAGTGATAGAGGGAAAGAACCAAGGGTTCAGAAATAAACAACCGGGAACTAAGGATTAGTCCCCAGTGGAGTCGCCAATTCTTCTTAGGGGTAAAATGCACAGGCGATAGCTAGAGTAATATCCCTCTCAAACCTTCCCAGGACCCAAGGCAGACAGTCAGATTAGCTACAATATTCACAAAGATAATGCATGCATGTTCATACTAGTACTTTATTGACAAAGTGAAGTATAGAAGGATTACCTCGATGTATAATGTTGATCTGTTGGAGAGTGAAATGCAGTGTGGCAGAAGTCCTCCTCACCGGCTCCAAGTTTGAATCCTACTAGCAAACAACGAACTAGTGTAATATTCACAGTTTTATCACAATAAAAAATCAAAACAAGTATATAATCAAACAAGAAATCATGTAAATATAAGCCACTTATAACATGTATCTTTAAAAAATAAGTAAATAGATGCAATGACAAGACACCAAGTGGAAAAAATAGAGGCAATTCTATTATATCAAAGAAGGAAGGTTACAACCATCAGTTTGGTCAAGATTCCCTCAGTCCTCTGACTCCAAGCTCTCTCTCCTAAATATCCAAGCATGACAATGCTTAGGCAAATAGTTCTCAATGAACTAAGCCAACCATGAAACCTTACACTAACAACAAAAGTTCGCTCCTCACACAATCAACCTTTCGACCTTTGATAATGAGCCCTAGCCTCCAATTTATAAGATTTTGGGAGGATCAACCTTTCCATTCTTATCCATTAGTTCGATTAGGGAAAAATCCATGATGTTTCCATGATTTTATAAATTTTTCCCTCTTTGGATACTTAGATAGGTTTAGAAATGTCCAATCAGAGGCATGCACCGCAGGTTGTCCACTTTTTTGACTGACTCCTTCAGAAAAAAACCGGAAATGTTAGTCAGTTACTATGAAATTTGTCCCTTTTTCTTCATGAAACACAAGTAATGTTTCCCTTTAGGAAATATAGTGCATTAACCTAGGCCCTAACACTCCCTATAAGAAGTAGGGAAGCATTATAACTCAACCTAGTAGTCTCTGGGGTGTGTTATCTTGGAAAAATAGGTCTCTGTCTAGGTAAAATTCTTCCTTCCATGTGTCCTTCTCCTTTGAGCTGATGAGGAGGTCATTTGTAGTATAACACAAGCCTAGGGTTCTTCAACTAGAATGATGGCTACACCTGTTTCAAGGAATAACTTGATATTTTTGGAGATTATGTTGGATTCAAACATCAAGTAGGCCAATAGAAAAAGAGAAAAATGATGATTCTTTTATCCTATCAAAGGTTCAAAATTCATGGAATGGATGAGACGATTTCAACAAGAATGAAGATGCAACTGTAAAGAAAAAAGTGTGTTCTTTGAAATACATTATAGAGGAAACATGTAACCAGTGCTTTGAGATGTTTTTTTTAGGTGGGGGTGGATGTTGGGGGTGGTAGGGAGTGGGTGTTTTGCGAGGTGAATGGTGGATAAGGTTGTAAATGTAAATTCCCTTGGTTAAATAAATTTTGATGGTGAACATGGGTGTTGGTCAAAAAACAAAGTAGATAAAAGATTATTTTAATTGATAGGAGGACAAGTAGATATGGTAGATTGAAGTCTAGTCATAATTAGGTTTATAGTGGCTATAGAAGGTATAGGTAACTAATCATGGAATTCTTGGGGATCACAGTATAATATAATGGAATATTGGGGTTTCTTATAATTAGTAATGACCATGTATAAATGAGTAGCTTAACGTGGATGCTTGAACCAAGGGTGACTAGGACTACCACCAAGCGAAAAGAATGATGTTAGTAAATATGGTAATTGTTGATAAAGAAAATAATTATCTATACAAATTACCAATGAATGAAATAATAACTGGATTGAAATTACAAACATATAGATGAGTTCCCCATCGGTCAAATGGGTCAACCTTGAGAGGAAAATAATGATAGAAAAATGGGGGAGGTGACCCCATGGATGAGTCTCTGTGTAGTTTAATGAATAGAGGGTTAGAATGTATATAGTGTACTAATATTGGAGGGATGAGATTCCCATGAAAATGTAGGAATACATTAAACATAATCAACCAATACCAATGAACAAATGAAACTCTAAGGGGATGGGTCATCATAATGATGAGAAATAAGTATGAGGTTCATTCTCTAGGATGTGGACTATTAAACTCTAGTACTATGAGGTGAAGTAGAATGGATTTCAAATGGAAAAATGTGACTTTAAATGAGGTAATCGATGGAAGTGGAGTGTTACCAATTTTTTTCCATGAAATTCATGTGGAACTAGGCGATGTGTTGAATGCAGCTAAGAAAGAAAAAAATAAAGGAATACTCTATTATAAATATGTTTCCACTAATGGAAAAGGCAAAGAAGATGATGGCAAAGGTAGAGATGGTAGCAAGAAGAATGGTCAAGGAAAAAGATCAGCTCAAGTATGGAAAAGGAAAATATAGTCAAGGAACATATACTTTGGATCCATTTCTAGTTTAAAATATCAACTCAAGTACTCTTGGAAAGCACTCAAATGGATAGATCTTGGAAAACTCTTTCCAACGGTATGCTGAAGTCTAAAAAATGATTCCTGGATCAAAAATTATTGTAGGTCAAAGTTCAGGACTTAAAGATGTCAAAAGATTCAAAAAAGTCAAGGTTTCAAGTTGGAAAGGTTCCAATTTGTGCCTCACACCATCGTGACCTTTGACCTAGTTGAGTCTGCAGCTATTTGGGATTTGGAAATTCAGGCCATCAAGCTAGTCGAGAAAAGGGAACAGATTGAACCCCCAACCTCCAACCATATGAAATCGGGTGTAGATGGAAAATTTCCAGCTTGTTGGAGTGAAATTTCACATCCCAACCCTTAAAATTTTATAAAGGAATTTGAAGAAAAAAACAAGGCACTGGACCCCTTCATATACGTACCTTTGACCACATGGATGAATGAAATTGTGATAGATAATGCATTTTAATTGGCTTGTGGTGACAACGTAGATAGATGAAACATGGTGTGATTTCATTGGCTGCAAGGAGTGACGTGGAGACACATTGGCATGATGACATTAGCATAATTTCAACATGATGTGGAACCAATGAGAATGTGATGTGTGGCATGTAGATTTGGCATTTTTATATACCCAAGTGGACTGAAAATGGGTGACATCTGGCATCACTCAGGATCCGTCATGTGGCATGGATGATGTGGTTATTTTTATTGCCCAAATCCACCTTAGGCTGAAGGAAGGCGGGATTCAGGGTAACACCAAACCACGCTCAGTCTAGTAGCTAGCCCTACCAGAACAGGAGAGGTCTCTCTCCAGGTCAATCTCAGGAAAAATGTATCAATAGGCTTGAGATTACTGAAATGAGTGTTAATTTTAGGCTAGGTATATGGAACAAGGAGTTTGGAATGATTTTTAGGGGTTTTTGTTGGAAAAAGGGAAAGGCAGTTTTGGGCTTGGGGAGGAGGCCAAATTCTTGCAGAGTTCAAGTTGGGGAAGGGAAGGCAATGGATTTGATGTCTTAGATTCAATGAATGGATAGAAAAGACTACTGAGGAGCTGAAGAGGGAAATAAGGTGCAAGGATCCTCTTCAAATGGAGGAAAACATATAAAACTAAACAAAATTTTAAGGCAGAGCACCAGCAAACTAATGAATTCTACCTTAGTTACTCATTTGTTTAATTTAAGAAGCAAAGAGAAGGGAAATGGAATACATATAAAATTAATGAAACTTACATATACATGGATAAAAACATCATCAAAACTCAGAGCCACAAGGATCCCAACAAGTGCTGCAAAACCCTGGTCTTTCCTTTGCCAAAAAGCTGAAATGAATATGCAATGATGTGCCCAACTTTTCCCAAGAGTCCAACCCTAAAAATGTCTCAGAAAATACAATATATAGACAATTATAACCCCTTCCCATGCCTCTAGGGGTCGAGCTCATCCTTCTAGGAGCTGTTTCAACCAATTCTAAACAAGGAACTGAAATCTAGGCAATCAAACAACTTGCCTCTATATGGAAGGAAACTGATTCATTCATTTAATTTTCACTTTTTAGTGAATGAATCCTCTAGAACAAGTAAATATGTGCCAAAATTACATCATAGTCATCAAATTACATCAATTTAGATCAATATTTACATCAAAAAGTGAAACTAGTCAAAACTGGGCGAAATTATGAGCTGAAGGGTGAAAAATAGGCAAAAGTCCTCTATGCGCCACGCCCAAAAACGCAATGTGTTGCACCACTTTGAGCCTATTTTTGAGGCACTTCCCGAAGTCCAAATTAAGATCATGATAGCTCGTTGGAAATCCCTATCTGTCTACTATCCAACCCAAGTGGAATTGTTTGATTTGGATGTCATTTGCCCCTCCACAACTGCAATCTCCCAAGACTGGTTCCTGCTGGTGCAAAAGGTGGCAGAAAGGCCATTTTCAAGGTGTTTTTGACCCTTTAAACCACCCATAACTTGATGAAACCTCTCAGCCATTCCTGAGCATGCATAATTTATCATAAAAAAACTCAAAAATATCAATTTTTCTTCCAGAATATGTCCCAATCATAAGCGCGCGCCAAGTGGCGCGACGCATCGGGCGGAAAAATCTGTTTTGCGACCAAAATTTCAAAAATGAAAAAATTTACTCCAAATTTTCTGAAATTTGGAGTGAAGATCCCCCATCAAGTATCATGCTCATCGAAAGAAGCTTCAGCCAAGATTCAGAGTCTATCTTTCCTTTTTCGCCGTATCAGTGCCCTCCTTAGCCTCGCTTTCAGGATCTTCATATTCACTTTGCAAACATGTGTGCGGGCCCAATAGTGGTTCTTCATATGTCTAAGCATGTCCTTGTCCTTGTTTTCTTTCACAAATAGCTTCTCAAGATGAATTTTGGCTCTCGTAAGGCAAATATCCCGCTCAAACGGTGTCATGTCACCTGGTCTTTTTCGGGCCAATTCCCGGTCTTCACGGACTTTCTGCAACTCCATGAGTGTGTGTTGATCCTCCAGTTGTTTATTCCACTGCTACAAGTAATTTATAACCCACTGAGCTCTCTACAATTTCTCGGTCAGTGTGTCGATCTCAGCTTTCTTCTCCTGAGGGGCCCTCATCCTGCATAGGCCTCTTGCCTCTGTCCTGTCCCTATACCTATGCTGATGTCAAAGGCAAGACCCCTTCTACTCCAAGTGGAGATAGTACTCGCGCTACTGATGAAGGTAACGAGACCCCTTCCACCCCTGGTGGAGATAGTACTCGTCGTGCTGCTGCAAATAAGGCTCTAGGGCCTCTCTGATATGTAACACACACTGGAGCACTAATAGGCTATGTCTTCGGAACCTCAAACTGATGTGAAGGCTCTCCTGCATCATGAACAATATCTGGAGGAGGCTGAGGGGCTGTGAAAAGGTCACGGGAAATGAAATCATCCCATGCGATGCCCTGCAATCCAAGCTGATGTACTACAATGATCTTGATGAGCGCAATTAATGATAAATGTTGTTATGCTGCTGCTCTGGAGTCTTCTTCTGCACAAGGGTAGTCATCCTTTCTATGTTTCAGCACATGAAATATGGAATGCTCATCATCCATACTCTTGTGAAATTCATCAGTAATCGGATGTGGTATGCATAAAGGCGTGAGAATCTACCCTCGCAACTTAAGTACCTGATAATAATTCTCATCAATGGCACATATGACTTTTCAAAAACTGGAATGGGAATACCCTACTGAGCTGCCTCAAATAGCCAGGCCTGATGTAAGGTTCATAATATGCTCTATCCAGCTGTTGTCTCTTGTTCCACTCTTCACCTATATTCGGTATCCCGGTTGCCTGAGAAATAGTTTCTGGTGTCAAGGTGAAGTTCACTCCAGCAAGGTTTACATGACCATCACGCAAATGTAGGAAAAATAAGCGAACCAACTCCTGATGATGCTGAATCTGAGCAATCATCTCACAATACTGAAAACATGACTGTTGCTGAAAGCATTCCATTGCAAGCGGGCAAGCCTGCAATTGAGTCAAGGAAGTGGGCTCTTCTCTGACGTTCTTGCCACTTTTATGAGGCCTTCTCGGTACATTTAGCTCTGTGGTTGAGTCACTGTCTTGCTCATATTCTTGCTCATATGATGAATCTATCTCTGTCATGGTGCTGCAAGCAAGG
Source organism: Pinus albicaulis (assembly GCA_034641835.2). Taxonomy (NCBI): domain Eukaryota; kingdom Viridiplantae; phylum Streptophyta; class Pinopsida; order Pinales; family Pinaceae; genus Pinus; species Pinus albicaulis. The sequence continues at coordinate 83,781,752 of CM076579.1, forward strand.
TGTATGTTTGGTGTGTTGAAAATGAGAGATTGGACTTAGTGTCTTTGTTTTTAATGCCAAATGTGCTAAATAGGAAATGAGGGACTATGAGGAAATATGAACAGTGGGAAAAGTGGGGATTTTCCAAGTGAATTTAATGCAATAATAGTCACTTGACTGTTGGGAATTGGGGATTTTTTGAAAATGATATGGGAGAGGAATAAGGAGAATGAATGATAGGGTTTATGGATTTGAATGATATTGCAAATGAGAACAAATGATATGAGTGATTTTATAGAGGAATAGGGAAGGGATATGAATGATATCGTGACAATGATGGGGAATGTGATATGAAGTTCTTGGCACAAAAATCACACCCTTTAAAATTCAAATACAAACCCTAAGAGCAGTTTTTAATATGGATATAGGGTTTATATCTCACCAATCAAAACTCTCATATCTTTGCCTCCAAACAACACCAAACACGATCTAAAATCAATGGGCAAGATTTTTCAAACTTACTTTGAGCAGAAGAGATGGAATTGTTTTGGTTTTTTATGAAGCCGTGATGACCCAATGCGCCGCGCGCACTCCAACACACAGTCGGCCTCCAAAATCACAGTTTTCGTTCCTCCAACTTCAACTCGGCTTCTCTCTTGGGTTTTTTGATATCTCTTGATGTAAAAATGAATTGATAACTGTGGGAAAAACCTTATATAGTCATGGATTTGATTTTTTTTCTTAAAAACCCATTTTTGTAATGTTTGGCATTGGCACTTTTTCACATTTTAATACAAACTCTATTTTTCAAGTTTCCTCTTTGATTTTTTGGCTGAAATGATGGCTTCTTGGTTGATTTTTTGCAGGGATGGTGGCATTGGATTTTGGCAAAGGATGACCAGGGTTGTGCCTTGAGAAATCTAACAACTGAAAATTTTGAAAATATACATATTTATTACAAACAATAAATTTGACGATTTCTTCTTCAAAACAGAGTTTTGAAGAAGAATCATCCTTGAGCATTATTGATGATGAAAATTTTGGAATGAAAAATTATTGAAGACATCCTCATGGCCTGCGGGCATTATTTGACATTCTGAAGACCAAAGCCTAGACCTAATGACTGAAATGACTCTTGTTTGACCACAAGACCATATATGACTGTAAATGACTGAAATCAACTTTAATGAATTTTGATAAATTTCGACCTACCCAGCAGGTACAAACATGAGGGAAACTAGTGAAGAGACCCTTCCATCAGATGATGGCATGCCCCTAATGGAATGCAAATGAATGAGCTGAATGAGACACCTAAAAAAAATGAAATGCAATAAGAGAAATGATCTCTGACGAAGGGATGTAAAGACCGACTCTAACATTGGCTCCAATGGGGATGGTAGCTCCTGGGAGGTGCCAAGAACGGCAGATCTCTGGGAGAGTAGGCAGTGCCTTCATCCATTGGGCTATGGAGTCCATTATTTTGACAAAGAAATTCAAGACTGTTGACTAATTTATTAACTGAAAATTTGACTCAAACTGACTCAACTTTTAAAACTGAAATGATTTAACCAAACCGACTAGACAGACTCAAACCAAAAATGAAATCCTTCTTCAGAATTATAGCCTTCACTTCGGGCCCCAAACTGAAGAAAATATCACAGTGCGCACTTGTGATGAAATTGAAATAAATGGTATGTACAATGATAATGTGATCAACAAAAAAAATCTTAGAAATGGTACCGCTTGAGCAGCCGACCATTGACCAACCCTCCTGGACAATCTTCCCCGTTCATCTCCTTCAGAAGAAATGCATTCTGACCACGATATGCAGCAATCTTAAAGGGACCTTTCCAAAGATTTTCAAACTTACCGTGTTTACCTTTGTCCTCATTTCTAGCATCCCACTTCAACACTACTTCCTCCAATTGGAATTTGTCCGCCTTCGCTTTCCTGTCGTAGATTTTCTTGATTCTCTCCTGCAACTTGAATGTATTTTGGAAAACTTCATCTCTCGTTTGCTGCAAATGAATCATCTGATTTATTCTTCTCTGCATATGACTTTCTTCACTGCCAGCTTCTTGAAGAAGTTTTACCATCGAAACAGCAAGAGAGGTAGGAAACACTGTATCCACTCCATAAACTAACTCAAAGGGGGACATACCAATGGATTTATTTTGACTCACCCGATCAGCCCATAGCGCATTGACCAGCTTCTTATGCCAACTCTTGTTATTTATTTCCAGCAACTTTTTAATGATGTTGACTAAAGATTTATTGGACAATTCCGCCAATCCGTTGCCTTGCGGATGATAGGCGGTTGAATGTCCCAAAGTGATATGATACTTGTTGCAAAACTCAATCATTTTTCTCGATTTGAAAGCTGCTGCGTTATCAGTAATTATCTTATTCGGGCAACCAAAACGAGACAAAATTTTATTCTCAAGGAAAGAAATGATTACCGCATCTGTAGCTTGCCTGGTGGGAGCTGCTTGAATCTATTTCGTGAAATAATCTGTCGCCATGAGGATCCACCTATGTTGAGCTAAAGAAGGAGGATGGATCTCCCCAATGAAATCCAAACCCCATTGCTGAAAAGGGGCGCTTACCTCAATAGGCCTAAGCGGAAAAGGCTGTAATTTCTGTCTTCCTTCAAAAATCTGACACTCATGGAAGCTTTTGATAGTCTTATACACATCAGCAAACAATGTCGGCCAATAGTATCCTGCTCTCAAAATATTATTGGCTGTTTTTTTCCAAAACAAGTGACCGCCACAGTCTCCTTTATGGAAATCCTCCATAACCCGCTTCGCTTCTTCTTCCACCAAGCAATTCAACAAAACGCCACCGGGATCTTTCCAATAAAGTGCAGAATTCAAAATACAAAATTTTGCAGCCTTCAATTTCAGAGTTCTACCTTTGTTTCTAGTCATGCCGAGCGGTGGTGACAAATTTTGAATAACATACACAATATCTGAATACCATGGAGAAGCAACAAAAATTTCTGATACCTGAAGTGGCGAATTCTCCTCATCCTCATCAGGCATAACAACAATCAGATTTATGTCTAGTGCATGCAAATTCGATTCAGCCATAAGCTTTGCCAGCCCCTATCCTTTAATAAGTTTCGTGGGCCTTATCTCCACATCATACTCCAGCAAAGCTGCAATCCACTTACCTCGTCTTCCTTCCGGATCAGTTTGTACTAAAACATCTTTCACGGCAGCGTTAGGAACATAAGCTAAAATATGAGAATGCAGAATGTATACCCGGAAATCCTTTAATGCTTTTACCAGTGCCAGAGCCTGCTTTTCAATGATGTTATATTTCAAGGCTACATCTCTTATAGTCCGACTAAAAAAATCTATTGGCTTCTCATGCTCATCTCTTTTCTGCATTAACACAGTTGCCATGGTATGCTCCGAAGCAAATGAAAACAAAATAAAATCTTGGGTGTAATCCGGTTTGATTAACACCGAAGCCGAAGATAGTGCCAACTTCACCAAATTAAAGGACTTTACAGTCTCTTCAGTCCACTTCACTTGGATGTCTTTTTTAAGCATGTTTGTAATCTCTCTTAGATGTTCAGCAAGATTAGGGACAAAGCCGCGTAAAAATTTCATCTTACCATTAAAAGACTGAATCTCCTTCTTGTTCCTGGGACGGTCAATTTGCTAAATTGCTTCTACACATGCTGGATCAATACAAATGCCATATTTTGAAATAATGTGACCAAGTAGTTTTCCCTCATCCATGGCAAACAAGCTCTTCTTCGGATTAAGTGACACACCATATTTTCTGCACTTTTGAAAAACAACTTTCAAGTGATACATATGCTCTTCATCTGAATTGGAAAAGACCGTCAAATCATCAAGGTATATAACAAGAAAAACATCCTTCTCATTCGCAAAAGCCATGTCCATCGCCCGCTGAAATGTCGCACCAGCATTCTTCAAACCGAATGGCATCTTGGCATAGTGGAAATTTCCCCACGGAGTGGTGAATGTTGTTTTGTCTCTGTCATCCTCATGGACCAGAATTTGGTTATATCCAGAATAACCATCGAGTAGTGACATACAAGATGCTTCAACTACTCGTTGAAGTATATGATCCATCTTAGGCAATGGATAATTGTCCTTCAATGACACCTTGTTCAGATTTCGGAAATCAATGCACAACCGAATCTCACCTGTCTTTTTCCACACTGGCACCAAATTGTAAATCCAATCAGAAAATCTGATGGGAACAATGATTCCTGCTTTGTACAACCTGTTTACCTCCTTCTCAATTGATGGCAGCAACTTCGGATTGATTCTTATCAGCTTCTGTCTGAAAGGCTTCTGATTAGGCTTGATTGGAATGGTGCGCTGAATTATATTCGTATCATACGTCTTTAAATCTGAATAGTCCCAAGCGAAAGCATCAGCAAAAGAGGACAACAAACTCACATATTTTTCTTTTACCTCCGGTGGCAATGATTTGGATAACTTCACCATCTTTGGACTTTCAGCTGTTCCAATGTTTACATCTTCAACTCCCTTTTCAGTTGGCCGTAAGGTTGGTTTCTTAGCTACATCATCTTGATCGAAGAGCTCTTATAAAGGTATCAAACCTTTAGGAATAATGTTATATTTCAGCTGCAACACTTCCATTTGATTGACTTGCACATCAGCTTCACCATCATCATATTCTACATCAATTGAGGTATCTTTGAACTTACCTTTGTTTTGCAGAAAATCATTAATCTCATCATCATCTGGGAAAACTTGCCAACATCTTTGATTATCCGGGATGGTAGGATGGTGCTTCACATGGATTTAGAATTTATTACTTGAATTCATTGGGATCTTCAAATTACTTGCTGCCTTAGCAAGTGCATCTGCAATTCCATTTTGAATGCGAGGAATACAAGTCAAGGTATAATCTGAAAACTGCTTCAAAATATCAAGAACAACATTCTGGTAAGCCCGCATTCGGGGATGCTTCGTTTGGTATTCACCCTTCACCTAATTAATCACTAATTCAGAGTCACCATAAACTGCAATTCTCTTAGCATTCAACTTTCTAAGAATTTTTAGGCCAGCAATCAGAGCTTCCACTATAGAATTTGGCGGAAATTTCGACGGCCAAATCGTCGCTATTCTGACACATTGTCTTCGTAGGAGCGACAGTTAGAGGGTGGGAAAACCGTGGTTTACCATACCATCGCAGTTCCGACACAACTAAAAAGTGTCGCAGTATCGACACTTTTCCGTCGCTTCCAAACAAGCGTCACTCTTGAAGCGTCTCTACTTAAAGTACGCCAGGCCTCATAAGCCATCGCACTTCCTTAGAAATGTGGATCCGACTTTTTTAATCGCTCTTAAACTGATACGCTAGCGTATCCACAATTACGACAAATGTGATCGACGTTTTGTGTCGCTCTTCAAATACGAAGCTATCACAGTGCGACCGTCATGGTCCAACGTTTTGAACGTAGCTACTTAGTCTCATAGCTGTCACAATTCCGACGAAATGTGGTTCGACGTTTTTATACTATCTCTCTTTCGACATTTCTGGGTTGTCGCAGTTCCGACGTCTACGAGGCGTCGATAGACCGACGGAGGGTTCAATTTAAAAAAAAATGAAACTTTAAAAGACGAGAAACGTTGTTTTGAATATATTATATGAATTAAAACATTCCATGAAGTCATTACATTCTCACATATGAAGATTGGAACCCAAATATCCATCCAGAAAAGTGGAAGTCCCACCCCAGACAATGATAGAAAAATACCCCATGTCACATACAGGGACTTGATATAAAATCCAGTAACGGTCCACATGGAGATTATCGACAATCTGAGAAAGCATCCAAATATGCTCGAGGCATCTATAAGAAAGTGAAATAGCAGTATGTAGAATAGTAAAGCAACAGATAGAGTATCGACGTCCATTGTTTCAAATACAAATTAAAGTACTAAAAATCCTTGAACAGAGAAAAACGCTAATCATGTGAGGAGTGTGATATGTCCAGAATATAAAAAGACCATCAGACCATATCAATAAACCAGCAACATAGACCAGCATCGCTAGTTTTGAAGGCAAAGTGATAAACATTAATATTTTTTTCACGAGAAAGAACGTTGTTTTGAATATATTATATGAAGTAAAACGATCCATGAAGTCATTACATTTTCACATCTGAAGATTGGAACCCAAATATCCATCCGGAAAAGTGGAAGTGCCACCCCAGACAATGATAGAAAAATACCCCATGTCACATACAGGGACATGATATAAAATCCAGTAACGGTCCACATGGAGATTATCGACAATCTGAGAAAGCATTCAAATATGCCCGGGGCATCTATAAGAAAGTGAAATAGTAGTATGTAGAAAAGTAAAGCAACAGATAGAGTACCGACGTCCATTGTTCCAAATACAAATTAAAGTACCCAAAATCCATGAACAGATCAAGAAAAACGCTAATCATGTGAGGAAGACCAATCGGACCATATCAATAAACCAACAACATAGACCAACATCGCTAGTTTTGAAGGCGAGTGATAAACTATTAATCATTTTTTTTCACTAAGAGAAAAACGTTGTTTTTAATATATTATATGAAGTAAAATAGTCCATGAGTCATTATAACAATATAGTAGACGGGATGGTCTCAGTAGATAAGAAAAAAATGATAAGCGGTGTTGTGCGTACATGTTTTTCCCCTTCTTTTAAGAATGTCTTTAGGAGGCGAGCCCTATATCTTGGCTTGCTACTTTGTCCTCTTTAGTAATTCTATGTTGATTATTTCATTTCATCGATACTCTTTAAGTTTGCTGCGATACTCTTTGACCTTTGTTCATCCTTTTATCCTTTTTATCATGATATACATGGTAAATATGCAAAAATTTATGTACAGGATAATTTTTTACAAAAGTTCCATCATTTCTTCCCACCATTGAACTTCGGCACTCGCGGTCCTTTGCAACTTTCTTAGTGTTTCATCAGCACTCGGTATGTACGAAGAAATCGAGTACGATTTGGGAACAAATGATTTACTTTATCGCTCAAGGGATAAAATAAATTCTCCAATGCTTTGTCATGAAGGTTTTCCCTGTAGGCAATGCTGCTTGTTGATGAGCGGGTTGAAGAACTAGCTTGATTATCAGCATATTTGTCCAATTTTTCAACATAACTATCAAGGTCCATTAGCTTATCTTAAGCAACTATAGGGATCTTGGGCAATCCTCTATTTAACAAAATATTCAATCTTTCTCCGAAGGCAATGATTTCTTCTTGCATATCACGAGCACCTTTGTTCTAAATTACGGCTTGCGGAGTTCTTTTAGTAAAAACTTTCTTTATTTCGCGAATTGTTTTCAGGTCTGTCACCGAATACCAATTTTCGCAGAAGTTGATTCTTAGTGTGAGTATTCAAAAAATGTATAAGTCTATTGGCCTCTTCTGGCATATTTCCCAACTCTTGTCTTGATCTCTCAATCTCATCCGGAGCCAATTTAACTAAGTTGTCTTGTTCATCCATTACGTCTGAATTGAGGACCAAACATCCTTTATTGATTGAATGATATTATCCCAAAGAATTTCATTTATTTCTTTTAAAGAGTTTCTCAATGTGAGATCCTTTTCCAATGCTTTGTTGTTTTTTCTAATTTGTTCACTTCTCTTGTTTTATCGGCCAACACTCATTTTTTGAAAGATCATATTTATGTTCTAGAGTGGCCAATTGTTCCTTTGTTTTGTGAAGCTGCTGTGCTTTACGAATGTTCATATCTTCCATTGACTTTGTTAATTCATCGGTGTTCAAATTTTGCAATGTTTCTCTGTGACAATTCTTGAGGCGACTGTTGTTGTTGTACTCGTCACTACTCCTGCTTTGTAGATACTAGAATATTTGCTTGTATCTTTTAATGCATTCTCAAGCTCTTTTTCGATTTCGCGATAATTTGCTCATTCAATTTTAAGAGCAAATCCATTAGTTCTTCCTCGGGAAATTTTGTTTGATGATTTAGGTCTTGTGGATGTCTTGGGGCCGGTAACTTTAATTTTTTTCTCGAGCTGCAATATCATCATCTTTTCTCTTGATCGAAAGCTTCAATACCTTTCACATCTTTAGGATTATGACCCAAACCAATGATTATTTCTCTAAAGTTTTGATTCTATTATCCTTAGCCTAGGAGGAGGCTTTTTCAAGCTTTGCAAGTTTGTGTATTAGTATTATCCAAAGAATCCTGCAAATTATGGGTCATCATTGATTTATCCGTCGAGTAGAATAAATCATCTCCCTATTTCTTGTGTAGCTCAATTTGATCTAAAGGATGGATATCCTTTACTAAGAATTCAAAATTAGTCCTAACGTAATACGCAGATATGTCGCAGAAGGCTGCCACTTTTGTGGGCTTCAAATGGCTCATTAACATCTTACCACTGTTGGATGTCATAAGGCGACATCAATCTTTCTTGATTTTTTCGGAGCCATCTTCAAATATTGGTTGTACACTTTAAGTCTAAGTGGATCGTTCCTGGCCTTTATATTGGTGAATGTTCTTTTGATGTCTGGTGAGTTTTCTTTACGGAGGTTTGAAAGAAGATATTTACGCATGATTGCTCTCTGTATTCCATGTTTTTGAAAATTAGTGGATGTCCCACTACTGTCTGATTTTCATTTGTTGTCTTCTCTTTAAAGTGCGTCCGGGGGGATTTCTCGAAATGATTCATCTTACGGAAGAGGAGTTAATTTACGCCTTTTAATATCTTTAGCTGTTCGGAAGAGCCACCAATAGGGAGTAGTTGTTTCAACCTCTCTCTTTTTTTCCCTTTTCTATATTCGAGAGGAGTTTGTAAAATAGAAATTTACGAAGCTCAACGATGCGAGTAGGAGGAATTTTTCCTTGACCTTGTTCTTTAGAAAGTCTGCGGATTCGTGTGTGTCATTATGAATTTTTTCAATTATTTGTATATCGGGATCCTTTTCTTTTCCTTTAGATTCTACTGCATATCTTGTACTAATCTCCTGCAAATTTTGTTGTAAAGTCCTGGTGAAGAAGATCCGCACATCATGTCAAAAAGAATCTAGGTCAAGTATCTTTCAAGATTTTTCATTACATTTTCAACATTGACTCGCTCACTATCATTTTCAACCAATGTCCCTTAAGTCCATTCATCCATATTAGCATATTGTTCTATTTACGGGATTCTTTGATGGATGTATGGTGAATGTTTATTTTCATTCTTCTATCACGAGGTAAAGTTGTTTGGATCATAAGGCACCCGAGTAGAAACTCTTTTGTAGTCTAAGATGGTCTTCTAAAATCCTTTCAAAACTATCTTGTCCGGCTTCCCTAGAGTTACAAATGAAGGGACCTAATTGGCTCTTGATCCCGAGTTGAGCCTTTTTCTTTGCATTGCAAAAATGAATTATATCCGAATTATTCATCTGCACGAAATATTCTAATGCAAAAGAGTCTCATTGGGACTATACTTGGGCGAGTTTGAATGGGCATAATTCACATCCATATATCCTTATCTCTGTGTAGTTTTGATATAGGTACCGATCACCTATCTTGTAATGCTTTGAGGAGAGTTTGAAGGATTTTCTTGATTTCATTGTTAATTCTAGGAGGAGAGACTCACCGTCAACAAGGTAGTTGCGGGATGAACAAAAAGGTCGACAAACTCATTATAGGAATAAGGAGAATCGGAAGAGAAAGTGTGAGTAATGGCGAGACCAAAAGATGGTCGACCTAGGGATTCCCTTTGGCATCAAGTTTCTTAACATAAAAAGGGAAATGTTCGAGCGAAAGTAAATCATGAGATGATATATGACGGAAGAATATGTAAATACTCTCTCATTCTCAAATCTCATGAACGATCATGGATTTTTGTCGACAATATAAGATGCAAAATCGTACTTGACGACGAGGGCTGGCGGGGGTAAAAATGGATAACAATACTAGGGTTAAGTGATCAACATACTCACTAGTATTGAAGCCCATATGGAAGATATCATGTCTAAAATAACTACTAGCGTCAGTAAAGAAAGCATAACCATAAGGGGGAGGGTTTTTGAGGCAGATGTTCTGTTAACATGAAGGTTTGGCATAGGCGGTTTAACTCTTCATGGGATAACTTAGTAGATTTCTCAAGTAATTCAACCATGGACGGGGGAGTGAGAGCTTGACTTCGGAGTTTGGAATTGTAGCATTTCATATATGGGTTTGAGCCGATTTATTGGGAAAAAGGACATTTTGACTTGGGGATAAAGCTTGCTGTCGTTGGTTGGGATCATACTTTGCGTAGCAATAATGGATTAACTCGGGGAAAAATATGGGACTTTGAGGGGAGAAGGTACATAGGGAAAGATTTGATTCCCAAAGTCCAAAGATGTCGAGAACCATTCAAATAATTGTCTCTGCGGCGGCAAAATATTCGAAGAGGATTCTCAGCGAGACGCAAGTCCTTAATTTGAAAATCCATATCGGCCTAAAGGCAAATAATCCAAGTCCTTGTGAGGGGGCATTGATGGGCACGACATTCGGAGCTACGGGAACTTCCCATTTCGGATTTCTTGTGGATTCGAGAAAGTGGAATTTCGGGGTTTTGTGGAAAAGGAGGCACAATTACCAGTTTTGGGAATATAATTGCGATTCACGGGAACGAAAAGACCAAACTGAACTTCTTTTCGGACCTTAGTGCGAAATTAAAACTAAAACCGGGATTTTTACGAGTTTAGTGGGGAATTGGAATAAATACTGTTTATGGGAAATGAAACGTGTTTTAAAACGAGGCGTTGGTTACTTGACGAGAGAGAGAACCACGAAATACTCAAGGCTTCATTCTCTTCGACGAAAGGTAACGGTCGGCAAGACGTTAACGCGGTTGGTTTTTGAATTTTGTTGCATGGGAAACGGCGGCTAGTGCACGAGAACAATGAAAATGACGCGGGACGCAATTTGTTTATTTACAGAATTCAAAGGGGTGGCGGGGAAAATGAAAATGACACAGAAAAAGATTAGAAGCGAATTTGATAAGAAATTCGCGTCACAACTCTCCCTCCATACGCCCGGCCAACTTCGGACCGAAAAAAGATTAGGGCGGAATTCATTTGGTTTCTACGTCACAAAATTGGCCAGAGCGATCGAGCGGGCTATTTTGGAACAGTGATATTTGGTTGAATTATGGTTTATCGCCGATTTGAAGTCGGCGGGCTCGACTCGAAGGAAACCGGGGTCGTGAACCTTTGCATTCAAATATAAAAAAATCCCAAGCTTAATAAAGAGACAAGATTGTTGTGCTTTCGGAACGACCGAGGGTTGGAAATGAGTTAACAAACAAAAGGAGAGCGGAACCGAGACTTGCACCCGTGGTCAAAGCACTGTGCCAAAACCACGAGAGGAATCACAAAAGCGGGTTGCCCATATCGCACGGAATTTTGCGGAGTAGGCGGTATTTCCTATTCGCGAGCAATTCCATAGGGAAAGTGACTACGTGGCGAAGTGACCCCCGGAAAACCACCGTTTAACCCGCGCCATCGCACGTTAAAGCCCGACGTTGGAAGCGAGGCGAAATTGCCAAGAGTCGTTGATTTAGAGAAGGGCCATCGGACGGTGGTCACACGTTGAACTTGCCCGAGAGGTTAACTAAGGTGTGCGAGGAGGATAGCCGGAGTACGATACGAGTGTTTGATTGGTTATTGATATATATAGGTGGGGCCGGAGTATAATGAAATTGTTTTAATTAAAAACGATTGGCGAATAATTAGCATAAGTACGGAGCGTGATTGTTGTAAGCCGGGTGGTGAAATATAGAGCCGAAATTTCATTACAAGTTATTTATTTAAAAATAAACGTGGAGTATAAATACAAAGTGTTTGAAAGTTAAACATTGGTTATAAGGCTTGGAGATAATATAAAGTCGGGAATATAAATTAAATTCCAACCATTGTGGATGGTATTTATTTATCAGAATTCTACGAATTTGATAAATAAACCCGAAGAAAAGAAGAAGTCAATGACTGAAGACCCAGTGGAGGAAAAGAACGGGGTAAACCCGAAAATGCGTACGGAGCGATTGTAGACACACCAGCTCTCCTTAGGGGTCCAATTTCGGTTTTGTTGCGTCACACGATGATCTCTCTTCTGCGGCATTTACTTGTATTGAAGATCACTATTCTAGGAATAAGGAGTTATTTTCTCCAAAAATAACCCTGAGCCAAACATTGACGATGCATCAAGGATATCTTTCTATGCTACATAAGTACATATGTTCTACTTCTAAATCATGTCTTGGAAGTGGTTGTTTTGCTAGAAATTATTCACCCAGTTGGTTTTCATACAAAGTCTTTTTCACATTTTTCGGCATCCAATACATGAAAAAGATACTGGTTTAAAACAACATAAATATTTGAAATTTTGCAAGAATTGTACGGCACACTTTGAATATGAATTTTGAAGTCAAGTGCATGATGTCTGTATAGGATCAAGTGTCATTTTCAATACCAAATGTTTCACAAGAAACTTCTCAACATGCTACCTGCGATGAGGATTAGATGACAATATTGCATCAACTATTTCCAAAATAAAAAGTGCACCTGAGACATAAGACTAAACAACTACAAATGTTGTAGATCTAACAAGACTCCACACAATCAAATGTATTCCACAAGGCCAATACTATATGAAAAATGAAAAGGAGTTTGCAACCAAAAAATACCTTAGGGCAACTAATTCAATTAGATACACCAAACCATCAACAAAAAGGAAAAACCGACCTACTTGGCCTCAATATTTTCAAGCTGAGTCCTCTAATTCAACCAATAAAAAGGCCAAAACCATAGCATTGAGATAAATTTCATTACATACATCGATAACAATAAAATTTGACTCGACCACATAACCCTTTCCTTTTAGACCCTTTCGGTAACAAATATGTTTCCTTTCACCTTTGAGTTTTTCAAATTATGCCTACCAAATCTAAGACATTTAAGAAGGGGAACTAATACAACGTTAAAAAAAGAAAACCGGAGCACACATCTAAAATAACAACCCTCCATGAAAAAATTAAAATAACACATTAAAATCGAATATAAGTGGACAAGGAAAGATCACACGCAGTGAAGTTTCACGTGCGGGGGACAGCTTCCTTTAAACATAATTTTTTCTGCGACCTGCAATTTTTTTTGTCACTTTGAGCCATCCTTGTTGAAGTACAACTCCTTTTCCATAGCTCTTGTATTAACTACCTTCTCTCGTCGCGTAATCTCAGAGTCCCTCTTACGCGAGCGATTAAAGGAAATGGGTGAAAAAAGCCGAAAGAGAAGACAATTATACACACATAATTATCAAACATTGCACCCAACTTCTTCCCCCTTTCCCATTGTTACCCAATGAGAGTAGATATAGCAATTGTTGTCATACTACCCAAAGTAGAGGCCATATTCTCTTATGTCGAATATAGAATTACAAGATCTTCATATTAGTATGAACCTTAAAAAAACATGACTCCCATTGCTAAAAACCACTTTTAAGTTGTAACGAGGGCAAACTAAACAACTATCGCAACTTTTGGCAACACGGAGCATTAAGAGAGAAACAACCAAAGAGAAATACAACCACGATCACTCATTTTAATGAGGCTTGGACTATATATATTTGCATTAAGATAATAGAAAGAAATCACGACTATATTAAGGCCACCACAAAACAATCTTTAACCGAGTGTCTCTCACGGCTTCAGAGTTGCCATGCTAGAGGTTGCATATTTTTAATTTTAAATTCTAGACCTCTCGTGCCCATCTATGAATGCATCCAATGGGATATCTACATCAAAATTCTCCTTTATATCCCCAAAAAACAAATTCCCTACTACAAGAGCACCGGTATTGATGGATCAGCACACCATCCCACCCACTAGAAACGGTGAAAAAGAAACCCGAGAAAACTTGCAGAAATATCTCAAGATGACTATATGGGTGGTTCTTATGAATCAACCAACCATTCGAGACATGCTCATCAATCCAAACCATGAGTATGTATGTGACAATATTCAAGCGAAGGGCGAATCGGGATTTACGAAGCTATGTTAGAGAAACCCCTAAACTCTCACTAGAAAATAGGTGAAATGTGGCACCACTCGGGGATTGACATGTGCCAATTGGTACAAGTGGTAGAAAATTGGCATGCTCAAACAACGAGGTGATGCGAATGACATGAGGGAGAAAATATCGAGAAAAGCCCCAAATCTAGAGAACTAAAGCTCATCACCAACTCTGAGATTGACAAATTTACATGATGTAACCTATGAAATCGTAAATGGAGAAATCATAGTAACAATAAAGTAACCTATGTAACAATAAAGTCGGATTCATCTACAGGAGTGGTAATGGGAGAAATCATAGTGAACAACGAGGGAAACATGCGAGAGTTGCTTACAATCAAATAGATGAAAAAAACACATACAAAAAAACCTAGATAATAATCATGAACAAGCTTACATATTGAATTATGAGTAGCAAAGGAACTTACAAAATGTGACATTACGAACCCGGTCAAGCGCACAAGCAAAAATATCCTAGACATGACCCCGGTTGACAAGTTGTATTGCTCATGATGCAAGAGGATTTGTACACCACTGCCTTTAGCCAAGTCAATTAAAATCCATCATTATCTATACAATAAATACAAGTAATTGATGTAGTATAATTTACTCTAAGATGCATTCTTATGATAATGTTAGAACATATGTAGAAAATGTCAAAACATACATGAATAAGCTCCTCTTCGTTTTCAAGAACAATTTATTGGAGTCGCATGAACTTGGAACGAAGCCTCCCACGATGCGAAAGAGTAGCAACTAAGTCAACGGTGACTTTTTTGTTGCTACAGCATTTGGGATGCGAGGAAATGGTTGTGCTCCAAAGATTAAATCGCTCCAATAAATTATTCTCTACTAAACGGGGCCAACCACATGAAGGTGGAAGCTCTTATGGCCCCTCTCACATCACTCTCAATTCCCACAATACCCAATCTATATTTCATTTTTTACTTTCATGAGCATAAAAAAAAATATTCAATAACTAATAAAAAAAACAATTCAACAAAAAGTACGCAAGGAAACATTGCAATTAATGCTTGACATAAAAATAGTATGATAAATGAGTTTTTTATATAACGCAAAAAACGTTCCAGAGTATGGTCATTGGTAACGTTTGTCTTATAATAATACAATATTTTACATTATCGAATTTTCTTTTTTCTTCTTCCCTATTTTTTAAAGCTCCTAATTACATCATCAATATCATCATGCTGCTCTCTGTTTCGTGCCTTTCGACCCGCATTCTTGACCTAGTTGCGTAGTCACGATGTACGGTCTCATCCGATGACGGGGCATACGCCTACAAAAACGAGATAATATTAAATTTTAATTGTCGAGTTTTTAAATATCATTGAACTAGTTCGATAATATTAATAAAAAAAAATTGCAATGAGATTATTTACCTGGTGCACCAATTGTCGGCGGCCCGACGCCTGAGTTGCGTAGTCACGATGTCCGGTCTCATCCGGTGACGGGGCATCGCCTACAAAAACGAGATAATATTAAATTATAGTGTCATTTTTAAATAACATTGAACTAGTTCGATAATATTAATAAAAAAAATTGCAATGAGATTATTTACGGATTGCACCGGTTATTAGCGTGTGACCTAGTTGCGTAGTCACGATGTACGGTCTCATCCGGTGACGGGGCATCGCCTACAAAAAAACGAGATAATATTAAATTTTAATTGTCGGTTTTTAAATATCATTGAACTAGTTCGAGTAATATTAATAAAAAAAAATTGCAATGAGATTATTTACACAGTGCACGGTTAGCTACGACGCAGACCTAGTTGCGTAGTCACGATGTACTAGTCTCATCCGGTGACGGGGCATCGCCTACAAAAACAGAGATAATATTAAATTTTAATTGTCATTTTTTAAATATCATTGAACTAGTTTGGTAATATTAATAAAAAAAATTGCAATGAGATTATTTACGAGTGCACCGGTGGTCGCCGTTGGGGCTGTTGCCCTATCTTCCTCTCTGGTGGTAAGATCCTCGAAAGGGAAACATTCTCTGTCATTTAAAACAAAAAAACGTTATAAGGAAAACCATCAAGAGTATAATTAGAAAAAATTATAAGTGGAAATTAATTACGTCACGGCCCTCGCGATAGTAGCATTGTCGGCCTGGTCCCTACTACAATGATCGGAGTTGCACGTGAGGATCATCTACATTTGGCTGCTAAAAGCTGGGTTATTTGTGTCGTCGGTAGTGTTGCTCCCCCTGATTTAAACAAAGTTGTCTAGACATTAAATTTATGGATGAAAACAAACATATTGAAAGGTTAATGTTTTACCTTATCGGAGCATTCTAGATCTTGGGACTCCCCCAAGCTTATGCGATGTTCAACTACGACTTGATATAGCCGAAATGGAAAGCGATATTTTTATCTTCCTACTGTTGCATTTTACATTAGAAGTCATCACCCTACATTAAATATGTCACATGTATTTTTAATCATATTTTATAGGATTACAAAAACGTTGGAAGGCGATACAATTAATTATAAGATGTTTAGCTACTTAATTACAATTCTTGCGGCCAATTTCAAGTAGCCGCCTACGGCCTAGCTTGTGATGGCCCTTTTTTTCAATCCTAGGCTTGTGTGGTTGCCTTTGAGGTGTCGAGGTAACCTAGCATCAAAAGATTAAAGTCGGATATGACGTAGCACACTTTTATTTTAGACATAGAGAAAATTAAAGCTATTGAATTAAAGTTGTAATTTACCTTGCGGGATCCCGAGTTGGTATTTTTCCTTCTTTCTTTAGCCCTTTTCTCTTTTCGCGTCATGGATGAGTGCTCTCCACTCACTCTGCGGAATGCGTGAGAGGATGCTCATATCTAGGGTTAAATTGCCATTGCGTCCTATAGGTGTCCGCGAACATATTTCAAATATTTGCGGCAACAGGAGCCAGCTGATACATCAAATATGCCGACCCCAAAAAGGGTTTCTAGATAATGCTAGAAGTTCTTTTTTCGGAGTTGGAACTACGGGAATTCCACCACGATGCGTATGTTTTGGGCCAAAAATTACCAACGCATGGCTCTCTAGATACGTAGAACTCATTGTTTCCTACCTGACGAGAAAGATATTATCATTAATTTAAAAATAAAAATCGTGATAAATATGTTTTAGATAAAGTACATGAAATAGTTAAAATATTAAAAAATTTACACAGGAGGTTGTACATGCTTTATAGGGACACCTTCATCGATTTCACCAACAACGTGCCATTAATGGTCCTGTGGAGTGACACGTGTAGCTCCGGGGAAACGCAATAATGTAGTTGGCCATATCGGCCTCATCATTGCCAACAAGTTCGGCGGTTGGGCGGGTGTCACGCGGGCCGAGGCGGTGTGTTTCTTGCACGGCACCTAAAGGAGTAGAAAGGTGTACAAGAGGGTTGTTGGAGCCAATCTCTCTCGCCCTTGTGTCCTACCACCAACACGGATTCAGCAAATGCCGGAAAACGCTACATACTGAAAAGAACTTTTTGTTAGTTTAGTCAATGTAAAAATTAAAAAATCAAACTATCACAATTCATCATCATGCGAGAACGATATCCTTTTGACTTTTATTATTACCTTATATCTTTCTAGGCGGCTCATAAGTTGTTTTATCTTCTCTTATGTTTCGGGTGTTTGAGGTGCGTCTATCAAAGTATTAAATTCGACCTTGCATTTCGTGCCTTTTTTTTGCAACAAGAACATCGTTTGGAGATAGGGATGAAGAAAGCTCTTCCTCAAAGAGGGAATCATCGGGCGTACCATGGCTAGGTGTACGCATATTTGAACAAAATTAATATTATTTCAATTATGTAAATAACTAAAATACCTGAAGATAGAGCTTAATGCGGCACTTATCACATGTTCTTCCCATTTGGCCTCTTTCCACGATCATCCCATCTCGCGGGTTGTTCTGCTGCTTGCTCTCATCGAGTTTGCCACATTGCAATAAAATTATAAATGTAAAAACTTGAAAACAATATCTAACTTAAAAAACACAAAATGAAAAAGCTGAAAATAATTTCTAATATTAAGACACCGGACGACAAAGAGTTAGAGTTTCAAATATGCCTTGCATTGAATTCGATCCTGGAAACATGTCATTGCACATTAAGGCACCCAAATAAGAGACGAGTTGACAATGAAGACCTTATTGAATATATTGTTGGAGCAACTTCTAGTAAACTTGTTGTGAAGACCTTGAGGACATTTTTGGAGCAACATTGTTGAAGGTGATGGTATAGCATTGTTGGAGACGATCTTGAAGGGCCTTGAAGTGAAGCTTTTGGAGCAACTATTGAAAAATCCTTAGAGAATTTAGAAGTAAGGCACTTTCTATCTTCCATCACCTTTTTCCTTTCAATATCCTTTAAACGATTTTGTTGATATTTAATGTTTGAAATCACGTTATAATTCCTTGATTATATGTGTTTGGGGACTAGAATAATTTCACACTAAACCATGCAAACTTAAAAGTAACTTAACGAGATCCATAAAGTAATAATAATCATAATTCCTAATTTCCTATTGTACGATATGATGCAAATTATTCAAACATGAAGCAATGAAGACATGCAATGTACGAGATTTCAAGATTGATGAACCAATACAGAAGTTAGAAACTACAACTTTGATTCAATACTCTTGTGTCCTAACTCCGGGAAGGAATCTAGTTTGTAGTACGAGAACATGCATCGTGTATTATCAATTCTTAATTGACAACAACTAAAGGTCATCTACATCATCAATTCCTTCCCATTTTGTGTTTTTATGTCATATTCCTTATAAAAGTGTCAAATTTCTCTCAAAGTAAGCAACCATTTGAATAAAATAAAAAATAGTTGAGATATGATTGGGAAATGGTCATTTATTTCTTAAAAGGATCTTCACGATTTCTTTGGTTGTTTTTCATCTCAAGAAACAAGAAATGACCTAAGAAACTATCGTCTTGTAATATAAGAAACAACACGGTGCAATGGCCATTTTCAAAGCCAAATGATGTCCATTGAGGACATGACCTTTATTTGGTTCTGTTTCTCATCAGGAGTTTCGGGTATAAATGGAACTTTTTTGTACCATTTCCCGGTAGTAAAAAGAGAAAACCTTCTTTTTCCATGGGAAATAATTTACCTTTCCTTTTCAAGATAATCTAAATCACAAAAAAATATGAACTATCTTGCACACATTCTTGGATAATGTGAAAGTGGAAAAAGGAATACCCTACACAAGTGATGCACACATGTACACTTGAACACTAATATATTTTTGTAGTTGAAATGCAATGCTTGTTTTCATTTAAATGTAGGGGTTTTTAAAGCGAGGGAGAAATAATGGGTCAGCAATTTAATAAGCGTTTCTTTGGGAAAAATTTAAAATCTTGTATTGGGTGATGAAGATAATAGAGGTATTGAATCTTGATTCTTGACATTGTGTTTAACTTGAATAACTCAAATGATTATAAATATCGGTCGATGAGTTCTTTTTTCAAGTATGTCACTCAAAACTCTTATGTCAAAGCATTGTATGATGGCTAGCATGTTGCTTGTTTCCCTATCTTCGAGTTCAATGTAAAAAGTATATTAATATATTGGAGCACGAATGATAACTACAATTGTTTTGTCTGCGGTATATCACGCTAAAGATTATGAAATTTTTTCTCAAGTGGAGCTATTTGGTTGAGGGTACATGGGGTCAACCCTCTATAGGAGGAAGGGCATAGCGGTAAGAACTACCATTTTGCAAGAGGGGCGAGGGCCAATGCTATTACGCAAGAGGGCGAGGGGCCAATGTTGTTCTGCAGAGAGCAGAGGGCCAATGTTGTTCTGCGCACGAGCTCGGGGGCGAATGCTAAGGGCGAATGCGAGGGGCGAATGCGTGCAAGAGTGGAGGGCGAATGCGCGCATGATATCGGACGTTAATGTAGCACACATGTACATTTGTGAACACTAATAGATTTTTGTGTAGTTGAAATGCAATGCTTGTTTTTCATTTAAATGTAGGGTTTTTAAAGCGAGGGGAGAAATAATGGTACACTGAGGTGTACAAGCGTTTCTTTGGGGAAAAATTTAAATCTTGTATTGGTTGATGAAAGATAATAGAGGGTATTGAATCTTGATTCTTGACATCTAGAGAGAACACTACTGACCTAACACAATCCAATGGAATTGACCAAAAAAACCCAAATAGAGTCAACCCTACTATAGGAGGAAGGGCATAACGATAAGAACTTACCATTTTGCAAGAGTTGAGGGTGAATATTTCGTTCGCAAGAGCTGAGGGGGCGAATGCGCGGAAAATTTTGATATCTGCGAAGGGCGGGGGCAAACGCGGGGGCGAATGCGAGGGGCAAGTGCTGTTCTACAAGAGTGCGAGGGCGAACGGCGAGGGGGCGAATGCGAGGGCAAATTCTGTTTGCACGAGGGCGAGGGCGAATGCGTGCAAGAGCCTAGGGGCGGATGCGCGCGTGATATCGGACGTTAATATGGCTATTGCGACGGAATACGAAAACAATAAAATCATTTTTTTATGTAGCGTGCATATAAGTTTCGTTTTTTTGTATTTTAGCGCGCATATAAGTGTCGTTATACGAAGCGAGCGGAAAAGGCGTCGCTATTGCAACGAAGGCCTACAAACATCACAATTACGACTACTTAGACATTGTGTCGCACTTGTAGTACGTCGCAATAGCGACGCGTTGGGCCATAGTGTCGCCGATGCGACGTCTTCCTCCAAACGTCGCAATGGCGACACTTTCTAAGTGTCGGTATTGCGACACCTTTCTATAAACGTCGGTATAGCGACGGTTTCGGGGGCGGGATGGAAAAAAATTGGGGAAATTTCGACATTTGGTCAAAAGCGTCGGAACCAAGTGTCAGAATTTGCGCCAAATGTAGTAGTGTTCATACTCAGCCTCATTGTTTGAACAATCAAATGCTAATTTGTAAGAACATACTCGTACATTGCTCGGTACCTTGTTTGGAGCGGAAAAAGGACTGCGTACCCAAATACCAATTCCAGCACCATCATTTCCCACTGCACCATCGAAATCCATGGTCCAAAGACCCTCTTCATCATCTTCTAAGTGCTGAAATTGTGCTAGCTCTGTTTTTTCTACTTGTTGTCCACTATCTTTAGCTGATTGCTCAATTGCGCTTTCCAGTTTTTGCCTTTCTTTCTACAAAACTTCTCTGAAATTCTCGGTAATCTCTGGAATATCTTCTGCTTGAACTAACTGACTATCTACATCATTGAAACTATCGGCAAACAAAACAAAAGACTCTAAATCTGTATGTACATAATTAATCGGATGATTAACCGGTTTCTCCTTGGTTGTAAACATGTACTTCATTTTTTGTTCCCGGTATAAATTTCTCATTTGGTCAAACATGGGAATCGTTGCATAGGAGAAATCTAATTGTAATTTTCCTTTCAATTTTGCTCCCCAAGATCTGGAAAGTAGCATACCAAATCTCGAAGGGATGTCTGCCACAACTACGTCCATCAAAACATTCTTTGTGGGAATCTGATCCAAACTAACAACCAAGTCTTTAATGAGCCCAATACATCTCACTCTACTAGAATCAAATGAATAAAGATCGTGGTACTTCCTGGTGATGTTTAAACCCAACTTCTCCATGATTTCTTTCGGCATAAGATTATGGGAAGCACCGGAATCAAACATGGCATTATGCAATACAAACTCATGCAATCGAAGACTGATATAAAAAGGAGGCACTTCACTATCTGGAGACTCACCATCTAAAGCTGGTCCAAATATCAGTTCAGGTTGATCATCTTCAATATTCACCATATCAGACATAGGATCGAAATTCAAAATTTTAGAAACTTGACTTCTATAACTGTTGTTCTTCATTATTTCAGTCAAGGGAATGGATACCTTTAATTTAGAAATCTCATTCTCCAAACTAAAGGCTGAAGTCTTTTCGATCTCTTTGGCTAGAACATCTTTCTTTTCAGCCTTCTCCCTCGATGTAATTGGTTGATTTGATTTTTCTGCTGATGATGACTTGGTGGCAGTGGGATCAACTATCTCTTTTGCTTTCTTTTGTGCAACAGGTGAATCATTTTTAGGTGCTGAAACTTCCTTTCTCTTTTGGATTGGATTGACAGGCACATCTCTGTTTCTAAGAGAATATTTCTTCTGCTGGGCTGAAAAGACATTCATATAACCTCTTTGATACTCATCCGACTCTTCCTCAAGAGTTGCATCATTGGCCAAGATAAAATCCTCATCTCTTTGTACTATTGAACTTTCTGCATACTCCTCATCTTCAGTGATATAAATGGGCAAATCATCAGGAGTAAAGAAGTGATTTTCCTCCCCTACTACATCATCTTCATCATCTGAATCCTGACCAACAAAATTCTGCTGAAGAGGTGTCTTTACTTGCTGCTGGACTGTTGGTTCTTGTGCTCGCTGTTCTCATTGTTTAATCCTGAATTGTGGCTGCTACTGACCACGGAAATTGGGATTTCGAATCTACGGTTCGGGCTTATCAAGTGTGAACATTTCGAACATTTTTTTGCACTTTACGAAGTAGCTGATCTGATGTAGAAGCTTCTTCCTTTATTACGACTTTCTTCTCAGCTCTCAATCTAGCTCTCTTGTCATTCAAATTCGCCTCCACACTCACCGCAATCTTCTGCATATCCTCCAAAGTGGGAAGATCTCTTTCTCGTAATGAATAGGCCATGTCCGGATCAAAACCATCCAAGAATTTTAACAAATCTGACTTCTTAGATGGCCTCAAATCATCGGGAATAGCATTATAAACCGCATTAAATCTGATAATATAGTCTTGGACGGACTCACCAGGATTGCGCTTGATCTTGGTATATTCAGAAGTAATTTGAAGTGGATCTTTCTTTATTTCCCACCAATCTAAAAACTATCTCTGAAGCTTAGCCAATGTAGCAACACTTCTGGGCTGCAAAGCTCTGAACCACTTACGCACCTCACCTCCAAAAGTTTGCACAAACAATCTCATAGTGACATTCTCTTCATCAATTTCATGGAGATCAAATAATTCTGTCATTCTATCAATATGATGTTGAGCAGGAACACTCTGAGGAGTTCCATCAAACAATGGGATTTTACTCTGATAATCAGCGGGCATAGCATCCAAGTTTGGTGGCAAGACAAGAGGTGCAAATCTAGCAGCCATTTCTCTTGGTGGATTTATGATCTGCCTTGGAGAAACGGGTGGAGTAGGAGCAGTAGTTGTACGAGGTGTATGTGGTGGGGATGGAGGAGAAACTATTGCAGATTGCTGATCAGATATAGATGGTTGTACGAGAATGGTAGGAATGAAAGAAGGCTCAACGTGAACTTGTGAATCAGAAGTAACTGCTGATGGACCAAGAGTTTCAGATGCGGACTCTATGAATTCAGGGATATTCGTTGCCACAATAGAGTTTTGAATGTTTAGGATGTAACTATCAATGGATCTATTAGCTTGTTCAATCTCAAGATACTTGATAAACTCGGGATTTATAACAGTAGAACCAGTAGCACTTTCAGACTTAGTTTCAAACAACGACAACTCGAATTGATCATCAAACTCAATATCTTCAAGGAATTCAAATACAGTAGGGCATGAATGAGATTTAAACAAAGGGATCACGATACTTTCTCGACGGAGGATTCTTGGAATCAGATTGGGATTTTCATACACTGGAGGTGGATCAGGATCAGGATTCACTCTAGTATGTCTTATGGAATCCAGTGTGTTGATCTACTCAAAAATAAAAGGACAAAACCAACTTTTTCAGCCTATCAATTTCTATAATCAATCACCCAAAGTCCAGAACGATCTGATATCTTTGGGGTGGACTACAAACCAAGTCTCACACTCTGACTAGGCTGGAGACCAAATTTGGCAGCTTTCATCTACTTCCCGATGCAAAGCAAGAGCATTTGAGCTGGCTAACTGAGGCTCAGTCTGTCTTTATAAAACAAAAATAACGACAAACAAACATTTTGTTCTGATGTGATTGCCACTATATGTAGAGTCGGTCGCACATCCCTCCATCGAGAGATCATTTCTCTTATTGCATTTCATTTTTAGGTGTCTCATTCTGCTCATTCATCTGCATTCCGTTAGGGGCATGCCATCATCTGACGAAAGGGTCTCTTCACTAGTTTCCCTCATGTTTGTACCTGCTGGGTTGGTCAAAATTTATCAAAATTCATTAAAGTTGATTTCAGTCATTTACAGTCATAGGTGGTATGTTGGTCAAAAAAGAGTCATTTCAGTCATTAGGTCTAGGCTTTGGTCTTCAGAATGTCAAATAATGCCCGCAGGCCATGAGGATGTCTTCAATAAGTTTTCATTCCAAAATTTTCATCATCAATAATGCTCAAGGATGATTCTTCTTCAAAACTCTGTTTTGAAGAAGAAATCGTCAAATTTATTGTTTGTAATAAATATATATATATATTTTCAAAATTTTCAGTTGTTATATTTCTCAAGGCGCAGCCCTGGTCATCCTTTTCCGAAATCCAATGCCACCATCCCTACAAAAAATCAACCAAGAAGCCATCATTTCAGCCAAAAAATCAAAGAGGAAACTTGAAAAACAGAGTTTGTATTAAAATGTGAAAAAGTGCCAATGCCAAACATTACAAAAATGGGTTTGTAAGAAACAAAAATCAAATCCATGACTATATAAGGTTTTTCCCACAGTTATCAATTCATTTTCACATCAAGAGATATCAAAAAATCCAAGAGAGAAGCCAAGTTGAAGTTGGAGGAACGAAAAATGTGATTTTGGAGGCCCACTGTGTGTTGGAGTGCGCGCGGCGCATTGGGAGAAGGCGCGGCGCACATAGGCCGTGCGGCGCATTGGGCCAAATCTCACTGTGGAGAATTTCACTGTCGCGGTGCATCCAGGAGGCGCGGCGCATAGAGCCTCCAAGCAGAAATTCATCACGGCTTCATAAAAAACCAAAACAATTCCATCTCTTCTGCTCCAAGTAAGTTTTAAAACTCTTTCCCATTGATTTTAGATTGCGTTTGGTGTTGTTTGGAGGCAAATATATGAGAGTTTTGATTGGTGAAATATAAACCCTATATCCATATTAAAAACTGCTGTTAGGGTTTGTATTTGAATTTTAAAGGGTGTGATTTTTGTGCCAAGAACTTCATAGCACATTCCCCATCATTGTCAGATATCATTCATATCCCTTCCTACCTGCAAATCCTCCTCATTGTTCTCATTTTCATTATCATTATTAAAGATCCCTAAACCCCTCATTCCTTCTCTTATTCTCTCTATAACATATTTATAAAAAAATCCCCAGTTCTAAAAATCAAGAGTGAGCACATTGCATTAATTCACTTGGAAAATCCCCACTTTTCCCACCTGTTCATGTTCACTCTATGATCCCCTCATTTCCTATTAAGCACATTTTGGCATTAAAAACAAAGACACTAAGTCCAATCTCTCATTTTCAACATACCAAACATACACCTTGCTTGCGGCACCATGACAAAGCGGAATTATCATATGAGCAAGACAGTGACTCAACCACAGAGCTAAATGTACCAAGAAGGCCTCATAAAAGTGGCAAGCACGTCAGAGAAGAGCCCACTTCCTTGACTCAATTGCAGGCCTGCCCGCTTGCAATGGCATGCTTTCAGCAACAGTCATGTTTTCAGTATTGTGATATGATTGCTCAGATTCAGCATCATCAGGAGTTGGTTCACTTATTTGTCCTACATTTGTGTGATGGTCATGTAAACCTTGCTGGAGTGAACTTCACCTTGACACCAGAAACTATTTCTCAGGCAACTGGGATACCGAATATAGGTGAAGAGTGGAACAAGAGATAGCAGCTGGATAGAACATATTATGAACCTTACATCAGGCCTGGCTATTTGAGGCAGCTCAGCAGGGTATTCCCATTTCGGTTTCTGAAGGAGTCATATGCGCCATTGATAAGACTTATTATCAGGTACTTCAGTTGCGAGGGTAGATTCTCACGCCTTTATGCATACCACATCCGATTACTGATGCATTTCACAAGAGTACGGATGATGAGAATTCCATATTTCATGTGCCGAAACATAGAAAGGATGACTACCCTTGTGCAGAAGAAGACTCCAGAGCAGTAGCATAACAAAATTTATCATTATGCGCTCATCAAGATCATTGTAGTACATCATCTTGGATTGCAGAGCATCGCATGGGATGATTTCATTTCCCGTGAACTTTTCACAGCCCCTCAGCCTCCTCCAGAGATTGTTCATGATGCAGGAAAGCCTTCACATCAGTTTGAGGTTCCCGAGACAGAGCCTATCAGTGCTCCAGTGTGTGTTACATATCATAGAGGCCCTAGAGCCTTATTTGCAGCAGCACGACGAGTACTATCTCCACCAGGGGTGGAAGGGGTCTCGTTACCTTCATCAGCAGTGCGAGTACTATCTCCACTTAGAGTGGAAGGGGTCTCACCTTCGACATCAGCACAGGTACAGGGACAGGACAGAGGCAAGAGGCCTATGCAGGATGAGGGCCCCTCAGGAGGCCCAGATACTAATTTTATATTGATCGATGTTGATTTGAGCTCTCCCAGCTCAAAGCTGAAAGAAATCATCCAGGAGCAGAAAGCTAAGATCGACACACTGACCGAGAAATTGTAGAGAGCTCAGTGGGTTATAAATTACTTGGAGCAGTGGAATAAACAACTGGAGGATCATCACACACTCATGGAGTTGCAGAAAATCCGTGAAGACCGGGAATTGGCCCGAAAAAGACCAGGTGACATGACACCATTTGAGCGGGAGATTTTCCTTACGAGAGCCAAAATTAATCTTGAGAAGCTATTGGCAAAATCAAACAAGGACAAGGACATTCTCAGACATATGAAGAACCACTATTGGGCCCGCACACATGTTTGCAAAGCGAAGATGAATATCCTGAAAGCGAGGCTAAGGAGGGCACCGAAACAGCAAAAAAGGGAAGATAGAATCCGAATCTTGGCCAAAGCTTCTTTGGCTGAGCATTATACTTGATGGGGGATCTTCACTCCAAATTTCAGAAAATTTGGAGCAAATTTTGTCATTTTTGAAATTTTGGTCGCAAAACAGATTTTTCCGCCCGACGCGTCGCGCCACTTGGCGCGCGCTTATGATTGGGACATTTTCTGGAGGAAAACTTGATATTTTTTAGTTTTTTATGATAAATTATGCATGCTCAGGAATGGCTGAGAGGTTTCATCAAGTTCTGGGTGGTTTAAAGGGTCAAAAACACCTTGAAAATGGCCTTTCTGCCACCTTTTGCACCAACAGGAACCAGTCTTGGGAGATTGCAGTTTTTGAGGGGAAAATGACATCCAAATCCAAAAATTCCACTTGTTTTGGATAGTAGACAGATAGGGCTTTCCAACGAGCCATAATGATCTCAATTTGGACTTCGGGACGTGCCTCAAAAACAGGCTCAAAGTGACGCTATGCATTGAGTTTTTGGGCGCGGCGCATAAAGGACTTTTGCCTATTTTTCACCCTTCATCTCAGAATTTCGCCCAGTTTTGACTAGTTTCACTTTTTGATGTAAATATTGATCTACCTTGATGTAATTTGATTACTATGATGTAATTTTTGCACATATGTACTTGTTCTAGAGGATTCATTCACTAAAAAGTGAAAATTAAATGAATGAATCAGTTTCCTTCCATATAGAGGCAAGTTGTTTGATTGCCTAGATTTCAGTTCCTTATTTAGAATTGGTTGAAACAGATCCTAGAAGGATGAGCTCAACCCCTATATGCATGGGAAGGGGTTAGAATTGTCTATATATTGTATTTTCTGAGACATTTTCAGGGTTGGACTCTTGGGAAAATTTGGGAACCTCATTGTATATTCATTTCAGCTTTTTGGCAAAGGAAAGACCAGGGTTTTGCTTGTTGGATCCCTTCTGGCTCTAAGTTTTGATGATGTTTTCTCCATCATATCACTTAAGTTTCATTCAATTTTATATGTATGCCATTTCCCTTCTCTTTGCTTCTTAAATTAAACAAATGAGTAACTAAGGTAGAATTCATTAGTTTGCTGGTGCTCTGCCTTAAACTTTTGTTTAGTTTTATATGTTTTCCTCCGTTTGAAGAGGATCCTTGCACCTTCTTTCCCTCTTTAGCTCCTCAACAGTCTTTTATATCCATTCATTGAATCTAAGACATCAAAGCCATTGCCTTCCCTGCCCCAACTTGAACTCTGCAAGAATTTGGCCTCATCCCCAAGCCCAAAACTGCCTTTTCCTTTTTCCAACAAAAACCCCTAAAAATCATTCCAAAATCCTTGATCCATATACCTAGCATAAAATTAGCACTCATTTCAGTCATCTCAAGCCCTATTGATACATTTTTCCTGAGATTGACCCGGAGAGAGCCCTCTCCTGTTCTAGTAGGGCTAGCTACCAGACTGAGCGTGGTTTGGTGTTACCCTGAATCCTGCCTTCCTTCAGCCTAAGGTGGATTTGGGCAATAACAGTTATGATGTCAGCATGGTAATGTGGCAGTTGTTGGAAGACGTGTTAGAGGTCATTTTCAGAGAAGTTTTCCATTTTAACAACTTTTGAATCAAGTACGGTCTTCATGTAGTTGGAAAAGAAAGAAAACTATTTACCCCCCGACCTAATTAAAGGTATGGTCACTTCCCTTGAGCATATGGGAAAAAGATCCAGAATACAGGTGTTGGACAAATTCGTCGATTCGACCAATTTTGGTGGATTAAGTTAGAGTTGGTAGCTCAGATAGTGGCATGAATTAATTTATAATATTATTTGGAAGTTTGGCCAAAATTAGGAGAGGCAAGTTGAGATCAATTTTGTCATCCTATAATGTCCTTTGGGTTTGCAGAGGGGTAGGAAACCTGAGGTGGGGTCCAGTCATAGAGACAGAGGGAACCCTCAGGGGTTAGATGAAAGAAATAATGGGGAAGATGGTAGTAGGTCCTGGAATAGGAACAGGCCTGAAAGATAAAATATGGTGTGGGGAAATGCATCAGTGATCACCCTAAGAGAAATAATCAGCACTCATGTGCACCATGCTTTCAGGTCATCTAGTTCTACTACTATCAGTCACCACCATCAATATCGTCATCGCCATCACCATCATCAGGAAAGTAAGGGAAAATAATGCATTCCTAGATAATTTAATAAATCCAAGCCACCCACATTTGGTGGGGATATAAGGAAGCAGGGCATTCAAAAGCTTGGTTGTTGAGTATGAAGAATTTTTTCAGAATACATGATTATTCTGAAAATATGAAAGTTAGAATCACCACATACATCCTGAACAGAAAAGAAGATACATGGTGGGAATATTTGAAGAATGTTAGAGGAATTATTGAGAAAGAGCTGACCTGGGATGAGTTTCAAAATATTTATGAGCCCTAGTACTACAACAAGAAAGTTGTAACTCTTGAGGCTATCGACTTAAATTTTCAACCAGTGGTTCGTACAAACTTAAGATGGTTCGGCACTGTATGTGCTGCAGACACCTTCCTCTTCCTAGTTTAAATCCCTTTGATGCAAGTGAAATAAGGCAATGAACCAACTTCAATTGAACAAATATCTAGGTAACCGCCAATCCTAAGTTGCAAAAGGTAAATAACAATAAGAAAAATTATTCTACTTGGAAAGTAAATGGTAGGAAAGAAATATATTCTATTTGCAAAAATGTAAAGCATAATGAAAACTAATGAAATCTAATCTATATTTCTAGAAAGGAAATGGAAGTAAAGGAAATATATTGTATTTTTTGGGAAAGGAAAGTCCTAGATTACTCTTGCAAAAATGAAATCACACTTTGAATAAAGTAAATTGTGAAAAGTAATTCTAGACTAATTGCAGAAATTGACATTCAAGAAGCAAGAAATATAAGAGCTAAATGGTGTTCTAACCAAGCCTCGGCTCAACCAAAGTGGCCTCATATCATTCATCGGCTATAAATCTACTTCTACCATGAATTTGGAGTGAATCTAGGAAAGGAAGGTCTCGAAAACAAATTGCTACAGTATTGTTATAGGATGTTTGTTACTCGAGTTAACTTGCCAAATGAAAATGAGATGGGGTATTTTTTTTTTAAAGTAGGATTTCCTTGGACTCCAATACAAGTGGAATCATTCAAAAATACCCTTGTTAAGATCTGCTAAAAAATAGCAGAAAATTACTACTCTAAAATCCATAAATTCTAAAACTAGTGAGCTAGTTAACCAACCAAATGCGTAACCTGATCAAGTGAAAATTATATGGAGTGAATTTTTTTATTAATTAGAATATTTTTAGGACTAAATACAATTGGAATAAACTCAAAATAGCCTCGTTAACATGTGATAAAAAATAGCATAAATATTACTATTGTTTTGTTACAAGATACTTCCAGAAATTTAAAAATTGTGAACTAGTAAACCAATCCAATTTAATAAATCATGGATATGAATTTGCAAGGTTTTTATAAAGATGAATAATTATTTTTACTTCATAAATAAAATTAAAAATAAATCACTTCAGTCATTTAACAAATATAACCTACATGAAATGAAGCATGGATAACAAGTGCAGAAAAATGCAAGAATAAGAAATCCAAGTGAATAAGACATTCAAAGAAGATAAAGAGATTGTAAAACAAGGCTCTGAGGCTCCTGGGATGGACAAGACCAAGGATAATCAGAGTCATATGAAGGAAAACAAGCCTTAGAAGCTGAAATTGACACCAAAATTCATTATTTGAAACAATCCAAGTACATCCCTACTAGAAATGAAAGTGGAGCTGCTAAATAACAAGTTTTATCCACAAGAAGACTAAGAAATGCATGCTTGTAGAGGAAAATTCGAATTTGTACTTATAAAAATTGATGGGTAAGTATCCTCCTTGAAAGAAGGCAACTTTCCCTTCCAAAATCCCTCAAAAAGTGGATCTGGTTCCCAACAGGAGGAATATTCATTTAATATCGGGGAACACATTCCTAGATTTTCTCAATCATTGGAGCTCTAGAATCTATTCAATAATTTCATCATATCCTGTTCATTTATTATACAATCTTGGTCCATCCTATAGCAGGGAACAAGTACCTAGATTATCTGAGCCTCCAAATCTTCATAATCTGCCCAATATTCTCACAATATTCTACAAAAATAAATAATATTAGGCCCAAATATGAAATTATCAGTAAACCTTCCTAATGAGCACAATATAGCTCAAAAAAATTTCATTAAATTCAAAGAGAGAGGTTAAATTTTTTGAAGGGTGGTTAGAGGGGCCTTAAATTGTAGCTAATTTGGAGGCCCATCATACCCCCTACTGAAACTGTTGCTCATCCTCTGAGCAACTTAGTCACATATTTATTACTCATTCATGGTCCTGGTGATCTCTCACTTGTACATTCCCTATTCCTTTCTATTTAGAAGCTTGGTTGTAGGTTCTACAAGGACAAGAAAAAAGTATAGTTGTTCTTTTCATGCATTTTTTTAGTTCTCTTTGAAGAAAAAAAAAAAAAAACATAACTTTTCTCTTTGAAAGTGAAATTTGTTGGGTTGTAGGTCAAAGTAGCATCATATCCATTGCATTCACACCATATCCTTGACACTTGTGCACAGAAAAATCATAGTTTTTCTAGAGACCATTATTTTTCCTTTTTCCCCTTGGAAATATGGGTTCTTGAATAGTTTTGGATTTGGAAAGGTCTTTCACATCCTTTTCCAAACCCCTTCTACCTTTTTTCCACTATTTGGACACCTCTGGAACCCTCAAAATGCCCTCGGATGCAATCCTGTAGCAATACAGAGCATCTTTGTTTCGGGGAAAAACACCCTAGAGGTTTGTTGGGTCAAAACCTCCACAGATTAGGGCATGCCATTCAAGAAGGACTCACACAACCACACTTGTATGCTAGAAACTAGATAACATTGATAGTAGAACTCACCTGTAATCCTACGTTTGATGTAGATCTCGTGGGGTCCAAACCCCTAGCAACCCTTCTTCCTCCTTAATCTGAAAATCAAGAAGAAACGTGCACGGAAATCTAGTTGTACAACATATATTTACCCTAAATGTCAGTGAAAACCATGTGAAATATCATGTAAACAATAATAAATGCTTAAATAATAATCTTTTCACATGTACAAGTAGATGTTAACACTTGAATTTGATAACAAGATGGTTCTTCTTCATTATGAACATCATGTACAGTAATAAAATGTGAAGAGATCACCTGAATCCTTCCACGATCTTCAAACAGACCATCGTCCAGATCCGTCCTACCCTTGCCTTGCTAAGATACTGTCAAGACTTGTGCACTCGAGATGGCATATAAACTGATGAACATCTCCAGGAAAAAATGGTTTCCTGTAAAAATCTAGGAAAGTGCAGGAGGCACGGGAAATCAGACTTGAATTGGGGCTCCAACAGAGTATAATATCTATAAAATTTCTCTCTCCCTTAGGCCATACACATGAGGGGCTTTTATACTCCCTCAAAGTAGTTTCAATCAGTTGGAAACAGTTGGCCACGTACTGGGGTGGTTGAACTACTGGAGTAACCATCAACCTAGCCCGAAAATAGGGAATTTTTATATATATTTTTAATGATTTTAATGGCATACGCGGAAAAGTACATGTGGACTCACGTATACACGTGGAAAAGTCTGGGCATACCCGCGTATGGGAATTTTAACACTGTTTTTTAATGAATTTTGTTCAAGTCTGTGGGAATGGGTGCCCAAAGCCATAAAGACAATCATGAATCACCTGAGGGTGAAAAATGATGCTATAAAAGATGCCCCCTAATATATGAGGTCAGAAGGGGTACATGATGGCCGAAATGTATTATGCACATAGAAAGAACTTCGCAAGGACAAGAGAGGACTTCACCAGATTTTAGCCTGCCAAAAACCAATGAAAGAAAACAGAGATTCAACTCATGCTGAGGCGGGCATACCCATGCTCAGTCAAAAATACATCATATCAAAAGTACATAATAGATCCAAAATGTATACAAGTATAGCTGAACAGAAAGTACACAATGAATCATCTAAGCATGGCCCGGAAGTACAAGTCAGAATCAATGTCTAAGTATCACATATAGAAAGCTGATCAATGATGCTGAAATTGGATGTCTGATCATATAAGTAACTGAATCTCCAAGTACCAAATCATAAGAGGTGGAATAAATGGTACAATCACGCAACTCGGGAGCCAACATATAGGATGCTGCTGTACTGATACTGCAACATATAAGGGTGAATAGTATCACTGGCAGAAACTGAATGGACTATCAAAAGTGAACTGAGAAATGCTGATGCAACCCGAGGTATTCACCAATCACTATGGCACAATTCTACACAATGGGAATAAATGAGCTGAATTCGACCATGTGAGAAATCGTTGGATTACCGGTCAATAATGTAAACCGTTAACCAACGCGAGACAACCCACCAATAATGAAAATGAGTGTCAAGGTGCCCCAGTACAAACTAACAAGTGCGAATGAATGAGTTGAAGTCAAACACTTGAAAGAATCTACCGATCAGGAGGCAATGATGAGTCCCCACTGTCGATAGCGAAGAGTCTGCCACTGATGACTGCAAACCCTAAGGTACTGACAAAAAGACTCTAGACCTTATTCCCAGAGAAATGAGTCGGAGTCGATGGGAAAAGATCTGCTGGAAGGAAGGCATTAAGGCATCCCACATCAGTCCAGCGCGAGTGTAACCCGCAGGCCAAGATTTGGAAGGAATCGGACGAAGTAGAGTGATGGAACCAAACCGAAGTACGTTTCCGACATGCACAAGATGAAGCTAGCGCACGGAAGAAACCCTCTAAACCAACCAATAATGAAAGCTGACACAGAGGCGAGATATCCACCAATAGGGTCAAATGGAAATCAAGGTACTACACGAATCCCAAGTGTGATAATGTATGCTGACGTCGAACACAAGGAAAACCACTCAATCAAAGACCCATAATGATGATCAAATGCTGAGCACAAGGTCACCTATCAATGATGGAAATAGGGCCAGGGTGCGGCTCTAGGTTTGCTCTCAGAGCAATGTGTCGTAGTCGATAAGAGACAAACCCGCCAACAAGAAGTCAATGGAGACCTTCTCAAACCAGCACGAGCAGAGGACCAAAACATCTGATGTGATAGAACAAGATACTGACAAGACCGGGAAGGCCGACTGAATAATGAGTCAAGAGACACCGCAGAATGGCCGACTCTGGTTAGACTTCCCTTGAACAAAAGCACAACTCGTGATGACCATGGCAGTAAAAAGTGACACTGTATAAGTCTGTTATGCAGGAGGCAGAACAAACTCTCCATATGATTGGAAGAGATAACCAATCGGGGGAGGACTGACAAGTGAAACAAGGTAAAGGCTGAACCTAGGTCAAAACTAAAACCATCCCAAATGTAGGAAATATATATAAGTATATGTGCTTTGTTCAAGGGCGACAAACTGACTCTGTACTGCCATCAAAACAACGAAGATACATCCCGTTCCCGCTCTTTTTTTTATATTTGATTTTTTTGTCTTTTTCATATAATAAGCCTGAAAAAGAATAAAAGAATGTTATGGTACAATGGATAGAACGAGTATCAAAAATCAGATGCACTAGTTCCTGGGATTGGAACAATCCTATGCTCAATGCAAGGTGGCGGAAACTGGTAAGCGATACTCAAAGGAATGTTCCATCCATGGGTAGAAGGGTGTCAAGTCGCGATAGCTAAGTGCATGCAATGGTTAACTTATACAGATAGACAAGGTCAAAAGTTGGCTTAAACATCGAGTCCAAATGAAGCCGGCTAAAGGCCAGGATAAACAAGTAGCCAATATGCAATGCAGTAATACAACTTAACGACACCAGGGAGCCTCTAGGGTAATAGCCAGAAAATGATAGTGAGGAAGAAGAAGAATGAAGCTTCAACACATAAGTCATGGCGGGACTAAAGAGGACTCTCGAGCCTACATAAAACGCAGCATGGGCAACAAGTGATAGCGAGGAACTAACTAGGAAGCCCATGTAAAGGAAGGCTCTACCACCAAGTCATGATTAAATAATCGACGAGTGAAATGGGTGAAATACTCATGACCTGATGGGATCGACCCTATGGCAAGTGATCAGAATGGAGGCTAGTATGCAAAATGCAACGAAAAGTGGATTTCCTAACCTATATGCCAGTTTTAGTTTATAAAAAAGAGATTTCAAGAAGACCAATTGAACTATCCGGTAACTAAGTCAAACAAACTCTGAATTTCAAGTATAACTTCAACAAAATGCTCAAAGCCAACCATGCCACTCTCGCAGCGGGGCTTTATACGAGCAAAAAGGAAGACAAGAAACTCAATAAATCAACTCAGTACAATAGTATAAACTTGCAATAAAAACTTCAAAGAATCAAAAAGAGACTCTTCGAAAATTGCAACAAAACTAGTCTACTGAACATCAAGGAAACCAAACGCACCAAATAGGTAAAAAATCAAAATGCGTAGCAACACACAAGTAAAGAGTAAATGAGCTGGAGCTCTCTGTTATGATTAAGCAGAACAGCCAAGAATCTTCAAGAAAAGACCTTGGTACTCAAACCAAAATTGCAAACATAACAACCAAAAATTTCACCAACCAAGAGAGTCTTCACACTAAGGAGAGAGAAATAGACATATAAACACTTTAAACACAGTCCAGAGATTAAAAAACACTGTAGAAACAGGTCACCACAGGCAAACAAGACCAGAAAAGCTAAAAACCAAAATTTCAAAATTTGCCCCCAGGCATACGCACTTTAACAGTTTGCAATAGGCATGCATACACGACTGTGGCAAAGGAAACCCGCGTATACGTGACCACCTTTGACAGAAACAACGTGTATACGTGACTGTGCACAAAAAAAACCGCATATGCAAAAGCAAATAATGAAAAATAAAAAAGATTAACCCTGGATAAAAAAACCAGGTCTTCAGTCTGACTGAGAAAAAGTTAACTGGACTAGAAATAATAGTTAAAACTGTTGGAAACCTTTCAAACAGCTGAAACCACCCAACAGGGGAATCACAAAAATGTGATCCCCAGTGGAGTCGCCAGTTCTGTTTCGGGGAAAAACACCCTAGAGGTTTGTTGGGTCAAAACCTCCACAGATCGGGGCATGCCATTCAAGAAGGACTCACACAACCACACTTGTATGCTAGAAACTAGATAACATCGATAGTAGAACTCACCCGTAATCCTACGTTTGATGTAGATCCCGCGGGGTCCAAACCCCCAGCAACCCTTTTTCCTCGTTAACCTGAAAATCAAGAAGAAACATGCACGGAAATCTAGTTGTACAACATATATTTACCCTAAATGTCAGTGAAAACCATGTGAAATATCATGTAAACAATAATAAATTCTTAAATAATAATCTTTTCACATATACAAGTAGATGTTAACACTTGACTTCGGGAACAAGATGGTTCTTCTTCATTATGAACAGCATGTAGAGTAATAAAATGTGGAGAGATCACCTGAATCCTTCCACGATCTTCGAATAGACCGTCGTCCAGATCCGTCCCGCCCTTGCCTCGCTAAGATACTTTCAAAACTTGTGCACTCGAGATGGCATATAAACTGATGAACATCTCCAGGAAACAAGGGTTTCCTGTAAAAATCTGGGAAAGTGCAGGAGGCACGGGAAATCAGACTTGAATTGGGGCTCCAACAGAGTATAATATCTATAAAATTTCTCTCTCCTTAGGCCATACACATGAGGGCTTTTATACTCCCCTCAAAGTAGTTTCAGCAATTGGAAATAGTTGGGCCACGGGTTGGGGTGGTTGAATTACGGGAATAACCATCACCTTGCTTCGAAAATAAGGAATTTATATATTTTTTTAATGATTTAAATGGCATACATGGAAAAGTATGAACGGACAGACGTATATACACGGAAAAGTCTAGGCATAACCACGTATGGGATTTTGTCTGTGTGAGAATTTACAAAGTCGTGAATGCCCAAGGCCATAGAGACAATCATGAATCACATGAGGGTGAAAAATGATGCTATAACAATATTGTAGCAGACATGTAGCATCCTGTAGCAGATCACAAAATCTATCAAATATTGACTAGAATTTCACCTCATGCCTAATTTTTGTCTCTTACCTTTCTATAACATCTTTTAGGCCTTGGACAAAATCTATAAGAGATCAAATACCTCATGGAAATCCTCTTTTCATCAATGCGGCTTGAGTTATATTTTGATGGTGAATGTTTTCTTTCCTTTTTTTGCCATATTCTTCTATTTTTTTATTCTTGTATGTGGGCTATCTACGGTTTAATCCACCCCCCATATTATGTAATACAACTTTCCAAAGTTGGCAAGGAAATTCTTTGTTTCTGCTGCAAGTTTTAGAGATTTATGTGTAATGAGGATTTTTGAGACATGGGTAAAAAGAAAATTTTTCTTATATCGCCTAGAGGAAGGTTGATTTTATGCTCACCCAAAAAATACCACAATTCCCTTTCCAATCAGGCTCAATTTAAGGGAAACATCCACATTTCATTTTTTATCCCTAAACTTTT
Source organism: Pinus albicaulis (assembly GCA_034641835.2). Lineage (NCBI taxonomy): Eukaryota > Viridiplantae > Streptophyta > Pinopsida > Pinales > Pinaceae > Pinus > Pinus albicaulis. The sequence continues at coordinate 83,819,414 of CM076579.1, forward strand.
GTCATAAATTTCCCACAAAGGTGTACTTCTAAAAAAAAAAATTATTTTTTTTGCAGACTTCTTGTTCACATATGGCAAGGAGAAATGTGTACTTACCCTTCCATTGGATGTCTTCCTTCTAATCCTAGGTTTTGAGGGTGAAATTTCTCAAAATTGGGCTCTTTTGCAGCTCACTGGACTTTCCTGTAACACCTGGAATTGATCTTGTAGCACACTCTATTATCCTATAGCATTCAGTTATGATCTTGTAGCAATTTTTTCTGATCCTGAAGCAATTTGTTTTGATCCTATAGCAGCACTTTCTAGGTCCTGTAGCCCCTCTACAATAGTCTATGAAATAAATAACTCAGGTAGGTGGTCCTCCTTAGCTTAAAATAATATTTTTGATGTCCTAAATGAGGCTCGAGCCCACTTAAGTTATTGGTAGTTGGGTTGTTGGCTCAACGTGATATATGAGTTATCCCCCACCTACCACGTTGGCCCACCCTTCATAGTCATCACCTTATTTTGATTTTTTTTTCACTTGTGATTGATAAAATGAGATAATTTCAGTTAACTTTCAAAGGTGGTTGAGACCACTGACCCATCCTTACCTTATGAAACCTTTCTCTCATGCATTGATAACACTTATTAAACTAAGATGCTCTTGAAAGGAAGGGTTAGGAATGTGCATACCTAAGCTTAATTGATGAAGCTCATATTGATGTGTTGTGGTTGATTATTATACTATTTTATGCTTGCATGAGGTTGCTAGAATGAAGGTGAGATTGCATGAGTCCCCTTTGAGGTTCAATTTTTTGTCTTGGTTGATCCATTATATGTCTTGAAGAATTATTTTTAATGATCATTGCTAATTGAATTTATTTGAATCTTTTGATCAGAAAACATGTGCCTCCATTGATGGGATCCATTAGTTGCTAAGGACTAGTGTTGGAGCCTCCTAAAATTCATAATGCTCAAAACATTTGGCCCGATGCTTCAAATGTGATCCTATAGGGTTCATGCAGACTGCTACAGGACTATGTGTCTTCCCGTAGCAATCACGTAGACCCATTAGAATAACAATTTTCAATGAGTGTTTCTTTTCAAAAAACTTGATAATTCATGAGAAGGTTGTTAATGATGGATAGGGATTTTTTCTGTGATGGAAATGGCTGGAAAGTAGGTGAAGGGCTAGGTTGTTTTATGGATGATAGGTAGAATGAAGGTGGAAATTGTGACAAATATTAAATTATATGTATGATAGTGGTGTGGTGGAATTATTTTTTTATTCGCCCAAGGAAAACATAAGATATGACCCCTCTCTCTATGTCAATCACAATCTTGTAGCACTTTGTGTCAATCCTGTAATAGCCTTATGTAAAAAATATCTATCAAATGGTAAATTGGATTGACCTGAAATTTGTTTATCATGCTTCCATCATTCTTATGCATCTCCCCATAAAAAATCATGCCCAATGAATGCAATAATCTCAAGAAAAATATAAAATGGTTGTAGGTGATGGAGGTCTATTCCTTGAAAAATATGCACTAGAAATTGTTGAAATATCTTGACCATGTTACCAATCCTTATGCATATCCCCATAAAACATATTCGAAAAAAGATTCATAATTTTTTATATATGGTCAAAACAATTTCTACCTTGTGTATTTTGGCAATCCTGTAGCAAAACATAAATTTCTTATAGCACTTTAGGAAAATGACAAAAATGAATGGGAAAGGCTTGGGAATGATGGGTGGATGTTGGAAATGGATGAGGGTGGTGGATTTACATTGCCTTGGTTTTTTTGGAGCATATGGGAAAATGAGTTGAGAGGTTAAGTTTAACTTCCCTTCACTGGATTTTCGATCATTTTTTTATGGTGCTAATTTGTTATTTTCGCTTGCAGAGGTTGGAGAGCACATGAATTCATCAGAGAGAGATAACTAGATTAAATATTATTTCTCATTTTCATTGTTTCATTTTTTTCTTTTTTCTAGGCCTACTAGCTACCTTAATGAGGTTTTTAGCTAGTATGATTGCCTGGGCACCTCAAAAGAGGTTTTCACCTAGGATCTTATTTTTTTTCTTTTTCCCTCTTTTTTTCCAACCCACCAACTGCCTAATGGAGGTTTTCAATCAGTGAGCCAATATCATATGCCTCAAAGGAGGTTTTCACCTGATATTTCATTTTTTTCTCTTATTTTCTTTTCCTCCTTTTCATTTTTTTCTTTTATTCGTCTATCCTACTCTACTTGAAAAAAATTATATATATATCTTTCAAGTATAGGAATACTTCCAATGGATCCATGTGCATAACAAGATGATAGATAAAATCATGTGTAGGCTCGAAACATCTACTTTGACATGTACCTGAATATGAGAGACCAACTTCTTTGACTTTGATGATGCCAAACATTTTTGAAGAGATTGGTGCTCCTACTTAGTGGTTGTTAGGAACCAAAGTTCAATATAGTTGTGATGTCCTTGGTTCACTTGCTCATATGGATCATTATATATGCCTTATTCTTCCATGCACTCCAAATATTCTACTTTTTTTTATTAGTCCCTTGAACACATAAAGGATATGATGATAAACATAGTAGAAATTCTTCAATCTCAGACTCCAATGGTTGCTCTCCATCAAAGGTGGCCCATGACTCTTTATTCTCCTCTGGATATTATTCTTCTTGATGTTTTTCTAAAATTACAGCAGAGGAGTTTTCTTTTTGGAATACTCTTCTTGATCTAAGATGAATGTCATTTAGATCAAGAGGGTCTTTTTGAATATTTTTCATCTCAACATTGTAAGGGGGTTGGGCCATTTTATTTTTGGGGTTGGGAAACGGTTGTGTAGGAATTTGAGTGGGAATAGGTCTTTGAAATGGTTGTGGTTTAGGATGTGCTTGTGGTGGAGGTGGATGGGATGGGTAGAATTGAGTTTAATATGGAGGATATTGAGGATGTTGAGGGAAATATGGATCAACCCATTGAGGAGTTTGGTGTTGATATGGATGAAAAGGAGAAATGACATATTGGGGAGGATAATACCATGGATATGGAGGAAAATATGGATCACCACATGGGTGATGATATGGGTGAAAATAAGGAATGGCATAAGACCCCTCATGTGGTTGAAAAGGTTGGGGAGGATAAGACCCTTGTTGATATGGGTTGACAAACTAGAGTTTCTCCATGCCTTCTTCTAACTTATCTGCCACATCTTCTTCTTCTACCTACACATGATCAAGTGGGGGGTATGTGGTATTTAAGAATACAATTTTGTTGTTTTTATAAAAAAACTTGAATGAGAATGCTAATGCAATGAGAGATGCCTAATGAATTTTTTTTATTTTTCTAGAAAATATGAATATAGAAAAGAAGGAAGGAATCATTACAAGAATAAGAAAGTGTTTGTTTTCAGACCCTCCCCAGAAAAGGCACCAAAAAGTGATGAGCACCAGTATTGCAACAATAATATTGCAACTCTTGAGACTATTGACTTAAATTATCATCCTGGGGTTCGTATAAACTTAAGAGGGGCCAGCAATGTATGTGTGAAAGACACCTTCCTCTTCCTAGTATGAATCCCTTTGATAGAATTGAAAGAAGGTAATGAGACAACTTAAATTGAACAAATATCTAAGTAAGCCGCCAATCATAAGTTGCAAAAGGTAAATAACAATAAGCAAAACTATTATACTTGTAAAGTAAATAGCGGGAAGGAAATCTATTCTATTTGCAAAAATGTAAAGCATCATGAAAACTAAGAAAATATAACCTATCTTGCTGGAAAGGAAATGGGATTAAAGGAAATATATTTTATTTTTTAGGAAAGGAAGGTGCTATATTACTCTTGCAAAAAGGAAATCACACTTTGCATAAAGTAAATTGGGGAAAGGAAATCTAGACTAATTGCAGAGATCGACATTCAAGAATCAAGCAATATAAGAGATAAATGGTAGCCTAACCAAGCCACAACTCAAAAAAAGTGGCCTCCGAGCATTCATAGGCTATAAATATACTTCTACCATGAATTTGCAATGAATCTAGGCAAGGAAGATCTTGAAAACAAATTGCTACAAGATTGCTACAGGATGTTTGTCACTCGAGTTAACTTGCCAAATGCCCAAGAAAATAAAATGAAAATGAGCAGAGGTGAATTTTTTTATTAATTATGATTTCTTAGGACTCCAATTCAAGTGGGATCATTCAAAAATACCCTTGTTAATATGTGTTTAAAAATAGCAAAAAATTACTACTCTAAAAACCAGAAATTCTAAAACTAGTGAGCTATTTAACCTACCAAATGCCTAACTTGGTCAAGTGAAAATGTTATGGGGTAAATTTTTTTATTAAATAGAATTATTTGAGGAATAAATACAAGTGGAATCAACTCAAAAGAGACTCGTTAACACTTTCTAAAAAATAGCATAAAAATATTATTATTTTGCTACAAGATACTTCCAAAAATTTCAAAATTGTGAATTAGTAAACCAATCCAAGTATATCAATCATGGATATGAATTTGAAAGGTTTTTCTAAATATGAATCATTATTTTGACTTCATAAATAACCTTCAAAACAACTCACTTCAATCATTTAAACAATATAACCTACATCAAATGAAGCATGGATACTAAGTGCAGAAAAATGCAAGAATAAGAAAAGTGAGTGAACAAGACATTCAAAGAAGATAAAGAGATTGAACAAAAGGGAAAATGCCTAACTTGGTCAAGTGAAAATGTTATGGGGTAAATTTTTTTATTAAATAGAATTATTTTAGAAATAAATACAAGTGGAATCAACTCAAAAGAGACTCGTTAACACTTTCTAAAAAATAGCATAAAAATATTATTATTTTTCTACAAGATACTTCCAAAAATTTCAAAATTGTGAATTAGTAAACCAATCCAAGTAGATCAATCATGGATATGAATTTTAAAGGTTTTTCTAAATATGAATCATTATTTTTACTTCATAAATAACCTTCAAAACAACTCACTTCAATCATTTAAACAATATAACCTACATCAAATGAAGCATGGATACTAAGTGCAGAAAAATGCAAGAATAAGAAAAGTGAGTGAACAAGACATTCAAAGAAGATAAAGAGATTGAGCAAAAGGGCTTTGAGGCTCTTGGGATTTCCAAGACCAAGGATACTTAGAGTCCTGTGAAGGAAACAAAACCTTGGAAGCTGAAAATGACACCAAACTTCATTATTTGAATCAATCCAAGTACATCCCTACTAGAAATGAAAGTGGAGTTGTTAAATTAAATTTTTTCTCCACAACAAGACTAATAAATACATGCCTATAGGGGAAAATTATAATTTTTACTTATACAAATTGATGGGAAAGCATCCTCCTTGAAATAAGGCATCTTTCTCCTCCAAAATCCCTCAAAAAGTGGATTTGGTTCCCAACAAGAGGAATCTTCATTTAATGACAGGGAACACATTCCTAGATTTTCTTAATCATTGGAGCTCCAGAATATTTTCAATAATGTCATCATATCATGTTCATTTTTTATCCAATCTTGGTCCATCCTGTAGTAGGGATTAGGTACCTAGATTATCTCAACCTCCAAATCTGCTTAATATGCCCAATATTCTCACAATATTTGCAAAAAAAAATAATATTAGGCAAAAATATGCAATTATCTATAACCCTTCCCAATGAACACATTATAGCTCAAAAAAATGTCATAAAATGAAAAGAGAGAGGTTAAATGTGTTGAAGGATGGTCATATGGGCTTTAAATTGTAGCTAATTTGGAGGCCCGTCAAATCTCTTCAGAGAGAAATACTTTTATGAATGTTATTATAACAACAAAGAAAAAGAGTTATTTGAACTCAAAGATGGGGAAGCTATCATATGATGAATATTTCACCAAGTTTCTAGAATTATTGAGGTATGTGCCATATATCATAGATGAGAAAGCCATGATTCAAAGGTTTATTAGTGGGATTCCTATGGCATTCAGAGATAAAATTGAATTGTTGGAACCTCAAACTTTGAAAGATGCCATCAAGAAGTTAAAGCATTATTATAAGCAAGCTAAACACGGACCAGATAGCAAAGGAAATTGGTGGGCAAAGAGAAGTGCTAGGAATAAGAAAAATTGTCCTAGGAAGAGCTCAAAAAAAAGGAAAGGAAATCACCCAGCCCCTGTAAATCGATCACGACAGAAATATAACACTATTTTCAAGAAAAATGTGCAGCATACAACAACAAAACAACACAATTTTGAAGGCCAAGAGCCACTAAAATGTTGCACATGTGGTGAAAACCACTGAAAAAGTAGTTTTCAACATCAGCAAAATGTTGGGCCAAATATTTATAGTGCCCAATAAGCTTGCACAATGGGTGAGGTAGCCCAAAGTATGCCTAAAATATATGCAGCAGTAGAAAATTTCCATGTATGCCACCATGAATCCATAATTGAGATGGAATTTAAGCTCCATGATCAAATTATTTCCATTTTGATTGATCCAGGTTATAATTATAGTTATGTCAGCCCAGTGTTTGTGGACAACACAATCTAGGTAGGTAATTTCATGAAGAACCATGGTTGGTTCAGTTAGCAACTGGAACAAAGAAATTACAGTCAATGGGTAAGGTCATGTGAATTTTAACTCAGTTGCATGCCCACAACATCACTCTCGAATGTATTTCCATTAGGTGCATATGACATATTATTGGGCATGGACTGGTTATACATGCACAAGACTAAGGTGGATTGTTTTGAGAATTAGATTGAGTTCTTGGGTGATAAAGGAGAAACAAGATTTTTGAAGGTAAAAAGAAAGCCTACATCAGTAAGATTGATTATCGCTATGCAAGCAAGGCGCAGTAACAGAAAGGGATGCACATTGTTTGCAATATAGATTTCTAGTGATGAAAAAGATGGAAGTGATATTGAGAATGGGGAGATAGGACTACTGAGAAGGTGTCATGTTTTTTAGTAATACGTAGATGTCTTCCCAATGGAGGTTTCCAGATTATCTCCTCACTGAGAGATAGATTTCTCTATTGAGTTGGCACCTAGAGCAGCACCAACATCCAGGACACCATACTAGATGAGTACCCCTGAGTTTGTGGAGCTAAAATTTCAGCTAAAGGAAATGCTTGACAAAGGCTACATAATGTTAGGTCCCTATATTACTAGTGTAGTCCCTTATTGTTGTTATTTTATCCCCCTTATTGTCATTGTTGTACCCCTATAACGCCCATATTGTTATTATCGTGCCCTTACATTATTATTGTTAGGTCAGATAGGATTATATTGTGACCCCATGGAGGTTTTGTCATTTGTATCATCCAATAATTGTTCATTTATGTAATGTAAAGGAGGTTTCCCCCTCGAAGTGGCTTATTTCTAAGGTGTTGATCTCTCTTTTCTTCTATTTTTGGAGTTGGTTTCATAACATTTGGTATAAGAGCTTTGGATTCTAGGGTTTCGCTGCTCTAAATAGGTCATCCTAGAATTTTTTCTATAACTTGTCACTTCTATGAAGGTTCAGAAGCTGAAATTTTTATCACGCGAAACCAAAATCCTGAGGAACTTCGTGTAAAAATTTCAGATCTTGGTTTGCAATATTTTCAGAGATATGATCTGTGGAATTTAGGGTTTTTGCAGGCTCTTGAAATTCATCTAAAAGAGGTGACCTTGGGAAAGTCGTCATAACTCTATCTCTCTAAGCATTGGATTGGAATTATGTAAAAAGTTGTCAAAAGTACATGGACTGTAGTTTCCTATGTATCAATTTCAGAGCCGAAGGAGGAAACAGTGACACGTGGAACGACGTACAAGTTTTCTCTACTAAATGAGTCCCTAATATGTCATTGTGGGAGATTGGGCATAGCTTTGTCTTGAAGCATCAAAATCAGGTCAGACCTATGGCATTAGAAAGAATATTCAGAGGCTACTACAGTACCAAATTTCAGATATTGAAGATCCGAAATCACAGACGTAATTCAGTTTCAATATCGAGCTCCTCAAAAGCAAGAAAAAGGTGTGTATTTGTTTTTTTCAAATTGCATAATTCTAGTTTGAAAAATCAATTTGAAGTGATTCCAAGGGAATATTGAAGCATAGATATTAGTATTGGGTTCTAAAATGCCCCTTAAAAATAATTCAACACCCATTAATCCCTCAAAATACTCTACTATGACTCATGAAGATGAATAAGTGCAACATGATATATCAAAATTACAAGAGCAAGTGCACCAAATTTCGCTCTCGCAAAGAGAAAAAACAAGTGAAATGGAAGTTTTGAAGAAAGGTGTGGAAGCTGAGATGGATGGTTTGAAGAAGGGCATGGAAGCTAAGATGGATGGTTTGAAGAATGGCATGGATGACATGGAAACTAAGATCGATGGTATAGAAGAAAAAATGAAAGACAACATGGAAGACATGAAGAATGATCTAAAAGAAGACTTGGAAGGTTTAACAAAGTTGATACAAGAAATGATTCCTAATGGCGAAAATATAGTAGAGGAAACTCATGATGATAAAAAAATAAATGTTAATCGTAATTTCATAAAATCTGATTTTTTATTGAAGACCCACCATATTCCAAAGATCGATATGAGGAAGTTTGATGGCAAGGATCCCGTAACATGGATACTACAGATGGAGCAATTTTTTGATCTCAATAATTTGAAAAACACACAAAAGGTACACATTGCAACTTTATATTTAGAACAGAATATATTTGTATGGTATCGATGGCTTTGATCCCATAAAAAAATTGTCACTTAACCAAATTTTACGGAGGAAATGATAGCACATTATGAGGATACAAAGAGAAACACCTTATTTAGCCAATTGGTAAATCTCAAACAAAAGGGTTCAGTGGTGGAGCACATTGAGGAATTACAAAAATTAAATATAAGGGTAAATGATATTCCAAAGGAACACATGATTGATTTCTTCATAGGTACTTTAAAGGATAACATCCAACATGAGGTTCACCTTTGGGAACCTGATTCATTGGAGAATGCATTTGCTTTGGAAAGAAAATTTGAATGTAAAATTATGGCAACAAGGAAGCCTACTAATCACATCTATAAATATGGAAGTGTTGCTACTCCTAGACTTCCACAACCTACAAGGTTGACACCACAAAAATTGGAAGAAAAAATAGCAAAAGTAATTTGCTACAGTTGTGATAGAAAATACACTAAAGGTCATAAGTGTGCTGAGAAGAAATTATTTTACATATATTGCGAAGAGGAGGAAGAAAATTAACAAGAAACTTCAAAAGAAGAGGATATACACCAGGAACCAACCTTAGAGAAAGAATAAATGAGTCTGACCATATCGTGTAATGCATTGGTAGGAATTACCACTCCTCAAACTCTCAAGATAGAAGGACATATCAAGAATAAAAAGGTAATAACGTTGATTGATTCGGGTAGTACCCATAATTTTATTCATTGTAAGGCAGTCAAGGAATTGAATTTCTCCCTATACCCAAAACCAAAATGTCAAGTGATGGTTGCAAATGGAGGAACTATAAATTGCTCTAGAAAATGCCATAATATCAAGCTAACCATGGGGGAATAAGTATTGAATATTCCAATGCTTTCCATTCCAATGGGAGGTAATAATGTTGTACTAGGAGTATAGTGGTTACAATATTTGGGGATGGTAGCTATTAATTTTAAAGAACTTTTCCTGAAAAAAAAATCGGAAGGAAAGCAAGTTGAATTACGGGGTATCGCAGGGAAGTTGGGAAATATAATAAGCTCTAATGTCGTGACAAAGCTTCTGAAGAAAGAACAGCGAGGCATAATTGCACAATTATTCTCACTAGAAGTTCCAACATCAAAACCATCTATTTCTCCAGATCTCCAAAAATTCTTGGAAAATTATTCCAAGGTGTTTGAAACTCCCAAAGGACTCCCACCTATTCATGATCATGATCATGCTATTCATTTTATTCCAGGAAGTGGTCCTCCAAACATCATGCCTTATAGATATCCTTATTTCCAAAAGAGCGAAATTGAACGTATGATTGCAGAAATGTTAGAGGCTAGTATAATTCAACCTAGTCAAAGTTCTTTCTCTGCTCCAGTAGTATTGGTGCACAAGAAGGATGGATCATGGTGCATGTGTCTGGATTATAGGGAGCTCAATAAGATCACTATTAAAGATAATTTTTTCATTCCTGTGATTGATGAATTATTGGATGAATTGCATGGAGAAATTTATTTTACCAAGTTGGATCTTCGTTCAGGATATCATCAAATTAGAACGAAGACTGAAGATATTCTGAAAACAGTATTTCGAACTCATGAGGGTCATTATGAATTTTTGGTCATGCATTTTGGCCTTACCAATGCACCTTCTAAATTTCAAGGATTGATGAATTCCAATTTCAAACCCTTCCTTAGAAAATTTGTGTTGGTGTTTTTTGATGATATACTAATCTACAGTAGGTCTTTGATCGTGTTCAACATGTTGACAATTGGAAGAGAAAAAATTATATGCAAAAACCTCAAAACGTTTCTTTGGAGTACAAGAGGTGGAATATTTGGGTCATATTGTATCTCACGATGGTGTTAAGGTAGGCCCTAACAAAATTAAAGCTATTAAGGAATGGAAATTCCCCACAACCATAAATCAATTGCGAGGATTTCTCAGGTTAATAGGGTGTTGTCCCAATTTTGTTAAGAATTAGAATAGCAGCACCTCTAACAACATTGTTGAAGAAAGATTCATTTTCATGGACTCCTGAAGATACTAAGGCCTTTGAGCATCTTAAAGAGGCAATGTGCCTAGCACCGGTCTTAACTACGCTAGACTTCACAAAAACATTTATTGTGGGATGTGATGCCTCAGGAAATGGAATTGGTGTGATTTTAATGCAAGAAGGAAGGCCCATTTATTTTGAAAGTCTCCCAATCAAAGGAAAGTATTTACAGAAAGCTATTTATGAGAAGGAAATGTTGGCAATACTACATGCACTAAAGAAATGGTGACCTTACCTAATTGGAAGACACTTCAAGGTAAAAACTGATCATGATAGTCTTAAACACTTTTTGGAACAAATACTATCTTCAGAAGAGTAGCAAAAATGGGTCACAAATATGTTGGGTTATGAATTTGAAATAATCTACAAAAAGGGAAGCTAAATGTTGTTTCAGATGCACTCTCAAGAAAGGATGAAGAGGTGGAAGAATTGCTTTGTGCCATTTCTATTGTCCAACCAGATTCGATAACCGAAGCAAGGGATGAATGGAAGAAAGACGAAGAAGTGTGGACACTCATTCAAAAGTTGCAGCAATATCCTAGTACATCTGATACAATTAGTTGGAAAAATGATTCCTTCTGGTACAAATATTTCTTATATCTTTGTAAGAATTCCCAACTAAAACAAAAGATTCTTTTGGAATTTCACACATCTCCCTTAGGAGGACACTCGAGATTTTTAAAAACTTACCATAGGGTGAAGAAATAATTTTTTTGGGATGGCCTTAAATCTGATATTCAAAATTTTGTGCCGGAATGTTTGGTTTGACAACAGAATAAAATTGAGACATTAAGACCTCGTGTCTTCTAAATACTTTATCCATTCCAAATCAACGTTGGGAGGATATTTCAATGGATTTTATCACAGGTTTACCTAAGTCCGAAGGAAAGAGTGTCATCATGGTGGTAGTTGATAGATTTACCAAGTATGCACACTTTTGTGCATTATCTCATCCATTTAAATCAAGTACAGTTGCTACTGCATTTATGGAAACAATCAAAAGCTACATGGAAACCCAAAGATTATTGTAAGCGACAGAGATCCCATTTTTACTGGAAATTTTTGGACGGAATTATTTTATTGTTTGGGTAATCAACTAGCTCATAGCTCATCTATCATCCTCAATCCGATGGGCAAACTAAGATAGTAAAAAAATGTTTGGAAGGATATCTTCGTCGTTTTGTATCTGATAAACAAACACAATGGGTCAAGTGGTTACCTCTGGCTGAATGGTGGTATAATATGTAGAAATTATATACCATATGCATGTATATATCCAGATTACCCTGATCTAACAATATTTTATCTTCTTGCTAAATATAGAATCCTTCCACTGTTAATATTTTGCAGAAATTATAAACTTAATTGCAAACACATGAAGAAATAAAAACAATCGCACATAACACAATTGTTTAACGAGAAATATTGAAGCCGAAAACCCCAACTATCATATATTATGTATCATGGAGATCGTGTAACAATAACATACAAAGATTAGTACATCAAGCTCTCAATACAATCAATCGTCACACACTAACAAGATGAAATCTGCAAATCCATGCACCGATTGCTACCCTCCTGATAGCCTGCCTCCACTGCGCAATCCGTGTTGAAGAATAGCTCTGAATTAATTCGAATTACCCTTTCCTTGACTGGCAATCCTCATTGGCAGCTCCAATGTGTGTGTGATGCAATCAATGCATCACTATAGTCACAACGGATAGTCCATCTCACCCTTTCACCTACCTCTCCACTGAGTCTCCACTCAAACTGAAATGCACTATAGCTAACTGATGTATTTTTTCAGTTGATTAATGAGTTATTATTTGTGAATTATTTAACTAATTAATTCACTCCACTCTCACAAGTGTATCATTCAGTTAGACTAGATACAACTAGCTCAACTGAGTTTAACTCCAATAACTGAGTTAAACTGAATAACAACTCCATGAACTACTCTTCCAACTCTATCATAACTTTGCCACTTCAGTTCTCACTGAGTCCTCCATGCGTGAACCACCAGTAAACCCTAGGAATTGTGTAATTCCTTCAGCCCACTGATTTTCCAAATCTATACACTGAAATAAAGTGCTCCAAGAGAATAAGTTGTTGTTTAGAGTCTTATTATTATTAAGGGCTAATAATAATCGACACTTCTATTTTTAGATCGATGATCTATAAATAGAATTCGCCCAATATTCTAAAAATAGAATTTCATCTATTTTTCCAACTTGACCAACCATCCACAAATAGCATCTTGCAACTTCTGAAATATGATCACCATGTCTAAAAATAGACATAGTCTAAAAATAGACTTGCACCTAAAAATAGCATGCGGGCCCACTTCGTGAAGGCGACTGATTTTCACTAAGCTCATCCTCTTGTTGAATCTCAAAACTCCCTCTCAACAAGATAGGTATTATATTTCACCCTGATCCTGCCTCTATGGTATTCGAATTTTCTCTTGGTGATCACATTCGTCAGAATATCTGCATCTTGATGTTCCGTAGGAATGTACTGAAGCAACATGATCTTCTACTGCACACAATCTCTGATATGATGATATTGGATATCAATATGTTTAGATATATCATGAAACACAGGATTAATTGAGATTTTAATGCAACTCTGATTATCACAATGTATCATTGTGGGATCTAAATGTGAACCGAACAAACTGACCAAGATCTTCCTCATCCAGATAGCCTCACATGTAGCTTGACTTGCTGCCATGTATTCTGCTTTCGCTGAACTGAGTGTCACGGATCTTTGTTTCCTGTTGTACCAAGAAACTGAATCCCTCCTGATGTGCTCTTTCTGTCTGTTGGGCTGCCTGCCCAATCTACATCCGTGAAGCCATGCAACTTCACCTCATACGTCTGTCTGTACCATAAGCCATACTCAGATGTGCCCCTAATATACCTCGGGACATGCTTGCCTACCTTCCAAAAGAGCTTGGTAGGCTTAACCATCGCTTGTGAAAGCTGGTTCACCACATAGCATATGTTTGGTCTTGTATTAACTAAATACATGAGCGAACCCACCAACTGTCGATAAACAATGGCATCCACTACCTCTGCCGATGTAGCATCCTATTTCCTCCAATTTCCTGGAAGAGGAGTATCGATAGGCTTGCAGCCTTGCATGTGAAACTTCTCCAGTATCTCTCGGGCATACTTTCCTTGAGACACAAATAGATCACCTTCCCGCTACCATATTTCCAATCCAAGGAAATAATGAAGGAGGCCCAAATCCTTCATCTCGAACTCCTTTGCAAGATTTTCCTTGCATGAGTGTATCAACTGCTTATCACCCATTAGTATTACATCATCAACATAAAGAACAATGATTAAAATCTTACCCTCCACCACAATTTGATACAGGTTTGCATCCACCTCACTCTTGGTGAAGCCAAGTCCAGTGAAATAGTTGTCGATCCGAGTGTACTAAGAACGAGGTGCTTGCTTCAGCCCATACAGCGCTCTTTTGAGCCTGCACACATGCGACTTGCTGCTGAAGATCTAAAATCCTTCAGGCTTCTCAATGTACACCTCTTCCTAAAGTATCCCATTAAGAAACATAGTCTTCATATCCATCTGATGAATGTGCCAACCCATCTGCGCTGAGAGAGCAAGGATGGTTTGTATGGAAGAATACCGTGCGACAGGTGCAAAGGTTTCTTCATAATCAATCCCCTCAATCTGTGAGAAGCCCCAGGCAAAAAATCTTGTCTTATACTTCTCGAAGCTCCCATCAGGAGATTGCTTTACCTTGTAGATCCATCTTGATCCCACAACTGATTTACCCACCGGCCTTGGAACAATCTCCCAAGCACTACTTTTGACAATGGAGGCATGCTCCTCCACCATGGCATCTACCCATGTGGGCTCCTGCACTACTTCTTCAAAGGAAGATGGCTCTATCACGATACACTTGCCCATAAGAGCCATGTATCCAGTAAATCGGTCAGGTGATTGTCTCTGTCTGTCTTGTGATGTAGGGACTCCTACATTATGTGCCGCATCAAGATTCAGTCTCTCAGCTTCTGTGGTATGCTTTCTGCTTTGTCTGATGTTTGGTTCTGCATGAGTGGACTCCTCCACTCCATGAATATCCTCTTGTGGTTGATCCACATCCGAAGGCTCATCTTTCGGAACAGGCAGTTCCTCCACTGCATGCAAGTCTAGCTCCCTCTCAATCATAACTCATGCAGCATCCACAGTCGTTATGTTCTTCCTCTCCACGACCCCATTCTGCTGTGGGTTATGAGGTGTTATGAGTTATCTTTGAATTCCTTCTTTTCTACAGAAGTCTTTGAATTCATTCGAGATATATTCACCACCATTATCGCTCCGTAGAGTCTTCACTTGCTTCCCCAACTCCTTCTCCACCAATGCTTTAAACTTACAGAACTTTGAGAATGTTTCGCTCTTCTTATGCATGAAGAATATCCAGCATCTACGAGAATAGTCATCAACAAAAATAACACAATACTTGTGTTTTGTTGTTGAAGCAACCGAGAAAGGTCCACACACGTCTGTGTGAATTCTCTCCAGGATCACCGAAGCACAGTTCTCCTTCTCATGAAAGGTGTTCTTCACAAACTTAGACATATTACATCCCTTGCACTAATCTGACTGCGCAAGAGTACCCTTGGGAAGTCTAGTATAAATCTTTTGCAAGATCTTCAAAGTGCCATGGTGAAGATGGCCCAATCTCCTATGCCATAATTCGCCCTCATCCCGGCTCACCACTTCTTCTGCTTTGCCCATCATTGCAGCACAACCATCTACCTCCAGCTTGTAGAGATTCTTAACTCAAATCCCTATCTTCTTGGTTTGACCCATTGTTTTATGTCGAAGGAAATATTTTCCCTCACTGAAACCATTGTCATAACCTTTGTCTTCCAACATTGCGACCGAGACCAAGTTCTTCTTCAGACCTGGAACATGCATAACTTCTTTCAATAGAAATGGATTACCTGACTCCCTCTCAAAGTTAATGGTCCCAATGTCATTCGTACTGTATTGACCATCGCCGCCCATCTCTATATGCATTTGGAGGTCCTTCTCCTCCAGATCACTAAACAAATCCTTGTCTCCTGTCATATGGAAAGACTCACCACTATCAAGATACCACACTGATCCCATAGCGCTTGAAACCAAGCATGTGATCAAAGCGAAATCAAGTTCAAATTGCGAGGCTAAGGCCTCACCCGCTGCAACTCCATTAGCATTCTTGTTCTTCTTCTTCTGTGGGCAGTTAGTGGCGAAATTCCCATGTTCGTGATAGTGAAAACACTTCACCTTGGACAAATCCTGCTTCTTGCCTTTAGCTTCGGATTTTGAAGGAAATTTCTTCCCCTTCCCTTTCCTTGCTTTGGAAGCCAAAGCGCCATTCTCTTCATCTTCATTTTTCGATGAAGATCCATCCCTGGTACTTCGCCTTATCTCCTCCTGCACAAGATCCGACCAAAGTCTCTCCCATCCCGGCAGTTTCTCCCGTCCATTGACAGAGTCTTCGTAGCTATGCCAAATCTTCGAAAGCCCAAGGAGAGCCAAGCTCACCAAGTCTTAATCATAAACAGTAATCCCCACACTTACCATTTCATCCTTATAGTGGACAAACTTCGTGAGATATTTTGGAATATTGTCACCCTTCTCCATTTTTATTTTTCTGAGCTTATCTTTAAGCGCCAACTTCCTCTGGTCGCTTCTGCATTGGAAAAAATCTGTCAAAGCCTTCCACATTGAAAATGGAGTGGATTTTCTGTGAAGGCTGGACACTATATGGTCCTTCACACCTTCCAACAGAATTCTTCTTGTCTTTTCTACCTTCTTTTGCCATGCGTCAAGTCCTGCAGCATCACTAGAATCCGGCTTAGGAACATCGCTATCAATGAACTCCTTCATTCCATTAGCTTTCAGCACCGCCTCCATCCTATCCTTCCAGGCTATGTAATTTGAGCTGCCATCAAGGGCATACTCCAATCGCAACCCATTGAAAGACATTTCAATGTATACTCAACTGTCGCACCAAG
This sequence comes from Pinus albicaulis, assembly GCA_034641835.2. Taxonomy (NCBI): domain Eukaryota; kingdom Viridiplantae; phylum Streptophyta; class Pinopsida; order Pinales; family Pinaceae; genus Pinus; species Pinus albicaulis. The sequence goes on from CM076579.1 coordinate 83,836,200, forward strand.
AATTTTCTGCAGCAAAATCGAATTGTCCACCAGCACAAACTCAGCAATTCTTCACAATTGCAATCTTCAAGAATTAACACTCCTCTGATACCATGTAGAAATTATATACCATATGTATGTATATATGTAGATTCCCTTAATATAACAATATTTTATCTTCTTGCTAAATACAGAATCCTTCCACTGTTAATCTTTTGCGGAAATTATAAACTCAATTGCAAACACGTGAAGCAATAAAAACAATCGCACATAACACAGTTGTTTAACGAGAAAGCCTGAAGCTAAAAACCCAAACTATCATATATTATGTATCATGGAGATCATGTAACAATCTCATACAAAGCTTAGTACATCAAGCTCTCAATACAATCAATCGTCACACACTAACAAGATGAAATCTGCAAATCCATGCACCGATTTATTCCCTCCTAATAGCCTGCCTCCACTACGTAATCCCTACTGAATAATAGCTCTAAATGAATTCGAATTACCCTTTCCTTTACTGTGCAATCCTTATTGGAAACTCCAATGTGTGTGTGATGCAATCAATGCATCACTATAGTCACAACGGATATTCCATCTCACCCTTTCACCTACCTCTCCACTGAGTCTCCACTGGAACTGACATGCACTATAGTTAATTGTTGTATTTGTTCAGTTGATTAATGAGTTATTATTTGTGAATTAATTAACTAATTAATTCACTCCACTCTCACTATTTTATCATTAAGTTAGACTAGATACAACTAGCTCAACTGATTTTAACTCCAATAACTGAGTTAAACTGAATAAAAACTCCATGAACTACTCTTCCAAATCTGTCATAACTTTTCCATTTCAGTTCTAACTGAGTCCTCCATGCTTGAACCACCAGTAAACCCTAGGAATTCGATAATTCCTTTAGCCCACTGATTTTCCAAATCTGTACACTGAAATAAAGTGCTCCAAGAGAATAAGTTGTTGTTTAGAGTCTGATTATTATTAAGGGATAATAATAATCAACACTTCTACTTTTAGATCAATGATCTATAATTAAACTTCGCCCAATATTCTAAAAATATAATTTTATCTATTTTTCAAACTTGACCAACCATCCACAAATAACATCCTACAACTTCTGAAATATGATCACCATGTCTAAAAATAGACTTGCACCTAAAAATAGCCTGCGAGCCCACTTAGTGAAGGTGACTGATTTTCACTAAGCTCATCATCTTGTTGAATCTCAACATAATACTTCCTTCCATACTGCAGCAAAAATGACCCCATTTATGGCACTTTATGGATATCATCCACCGTCCATCACATCATCTTTAAGATAAAATTCTAAGGTTCAAGTAGTGGAAGATCACATCGAGCATCAACAACAAGTTCTCCAACTCTTAAAGAATAACCTAAATTTCGCACAAAATCGAATGAAACAACAAGCAGATCAACATCACAGCGAGAGAAGATTTGATGTAGGAGACTGGGTATTTTTACGGCTACAACCATATAAACAAATGTCCCTCAAGCAAGCTAAGAATGATAATAAATTATCGCCAAAGTACTATGGTCCTTACAAGGTGTTGCAAAATATTGGTACTATGGCATACAAATTGGATCTTCCTGCTTCTTCTCGAGTGAATCAAGTTTTCCATGTTTCATGCTATAATAAGGTTATAACTGACAAACTTCCAATTCAAACAATATTTCTAGAACTTGATGAGGAAGTAAAAATCATATTGGAACCTGAAGCAGTCACAGAAATAAGAACTCGACAGCTACGAAATCGATCAATTTCAGAGTATCTCATCAAGTGGAATAACTTACCCACTCTAGATTCAACATGGGAGGATGAGAATTTTATACAGAAGCATCCAGAGCTACTCAAGCATTTAGGACAACACTTTTTTGAAGGGGAGGGGCATGTTAGGTCCCTATATTACTACTGTGGTCCCTTATTGTTGTTAGTGTATCCCCCTTATTGTCATTGTTGTACCCCTATAACCCCCGTATTGTTATTAGTGTGCCCTTACATTATGATTGTTAGGTCAGCTAGGATTATATTGTGACCCCATGGACTCTTATATATAGAAAGGAGGTTTTTCCATTTGTATCATCCAATAATTCTTCATTTATTTAATGTAAAGGAGGTTTCCCCCTCGAAGTGGTTTATTTCTAAGGCGTTGATCTCTCTTTTCTTCTATTTTTGGAGTTTGTTTCATAACACATAAGTCCAAGTGTGTCTCCATGGGGACCACCTATATTTTTTGTAAATAAGAAGGATGGAACCCTTCAATTATGCATTGACTACATGCAATTAAACAAGGTAACCATAAAGAATAAGTACCCACTGGCAATAATTGATGATCTCTTTGATCAACTGAGGGGAGTAGAAGTCTTCTCTAAGATTGGCTTAAGGTTAGGATATCATCAAGTAGGGATCAAGGAGGAAGACACTCACAAGATTTATTTTTTGACAAGGTATGGACAGTATGAGTTTGTGATTTGAATATGGGAAAACTTGTTAATGTTATGCAAGCTCCCTCATCAGTATTAAAAATGTGTTTCTCATGTTCATAGAAATTTTACTGAAACTTTCAAATTATGACAAGGATCTCATTTTGGTGTCTTTCAATGTGTAATTCCATGAATAAGTTATAGACATGAAACCATTAAGCACATGAAAAGAAAACACATCATACAACAAAACACAATCCATTTGATGAAGGAGTTCGCCCAACCTAGGCTACATCTCCTTGAATCATCTCTAAGGCACGATTCATTGTTATTATTCTCCAAATTCAAAATGAAGAGTACATCAATGTGCTAAACTGAAATGGTAAGTTTCTATTAAAAATAAATAACTCCTGCAAATTCCCTTTACCATACACTTATTTTCAGTAACACATGGGCATCTTACCAAGATCCCTTACTCAAATATGAAAGAGCATCAAATTTGTACTTCAATAACTGTAAGTAAATCAACAGTCTTTTTCTCTAAAACACATAAAGAGAAAATATGATAAAAATGTTATAGCACTACTGCAAATGTTTTTTCTGCAAACATATGGAGGCTAGAAGATCCCTGCAAGATCATCTCCATCTCAAAGTTCTCCAAGAACTGGCTCAACATCTGAATGATCCATACACTCTCCTAGTTCAACCTACAAATTGAACTTGAATATGTGCTCTAAATAGAAAAAAAAAATTACCAATGGATTCAGAGCATCCATAAACCCTTGAATAGCCTCTTCTGGTTCTTCAATTGGTCTACAGGTCCTCTAGGCATGGCCTCCTCTCCTGGTGGCCCTGGGCATATTCAATTTTCAAGTGGGAAAAATACCATCAAGAAGTGCTCCTCTACCTATGAAACCTATTCCAATGAGTCCAGAATACTTAAAAATTGCTACCTAGCCTCTTACTGTACTCAATTTGGTCGAAAAATTCCCAAGTTATGACATCTAACATTTTCTCCTAGAAAACCTCCACCAAATCTGGAAGTTTGCCAGATAACTCCACTAAAAGTGGAGCTCAGCTGAATTTGGTGCTCTTCGCCAAAAATCCTGCCAAATTAACTCGTGTTTAATTAAATTTTAACTGTGGATTATGGTTTTATTAGTGGTAATTAATCCACACGTTAAGCGCATTTAGCGCTGGCTCCCGCTCCTGGTTACGCGCCATGGTCATATGCACGAGGGGCTGGCCCCTTTCTCCGCCTGCCAGAACCATTTTGAAACTTTATATAGGTGTTAGTGCCTTTGTCTATTAATACTGAATATTGTGGTATGGTGGTATTTGGTGGCGCTGTTGTGGAGGAGGTCGTGGGGTCAAACCCAACCTCCGCCCCTCCTCGGCATATAAATTTTGCAACGCGAACATTTGGCTAAAAACATATATGCACCAATACATGCCAACCTTTAATTCCATTTGGGGGGGGGGAGTACTTGGCAGCCCCTCGATCTTCCATGTGTCCCTTCCTTATTGGCCACAAATCCACCATAATTAAAAAATTTCACTTGCACCCAAAAACACAAATTTGACCTTTGAGAGTCATTGGGGAATTTTCTCCTTCACAACTAACACTGGTGAATCTAGTCGCGACACTTGTGACAGTGTCATCAGATGAAAATTGGAGAATATTCCTAGAGTCCTGACTGGGCTTCCATGTCATCAACCTATCACTGTTCTGCAATTTTTTTTGTCTGTTCTGAACGTCAATCATTAGACCATAACTCCTTCATCTGAACTCTGTTTTCAACAAAACGAGTTGCGTTGGATTCCTTGAGACAGGTTGGTCGTTTTCATTCTATTTTTGTGCAATTCTGAGCACTTTCATTTTTCAGCTAATTTTTTCCCCTGATCCAGATTTTGATCACTCCTTCCCACTAGCATGCTTTTGGACCCATAAAAGCTAGTTATCTCATGAGTGTTGAACACTCTTCTATTTCCCAAGTTCTATCATCTTGATTCTACATGGAAACTTCATCATGACAACCACTTATCCACTTACATGCCTTGCCTTGCCTTGCAAATGGCTTGGCTCTTTCAACTATTGTTCTCCTTTTGCTGTTGACCCAAATATCCAGCACTTGTTGGTTGATGTAACACTTTTTTGTACCAAAGTGATCCTTTTGTGCTTCAAAATCTAACTTGCCTTCCCACTGAGAATCAGGTTCCTCCTTTGCACAAACATGCATGTGATCCAAGCTTCTCTTTTAGAAACCACTTTTCCAATAAGCCCATCTGAGTGAACGATGGCAGTGAATTCAAACGTCAGTAACAATAGAAAATAAATGACCATTCTTTTACCTCCAGGGTTCAAAATTTCCACATCTGGAATAATGCATTCACCATCTCCTTCTCTTCTTGTTGTCAACACATAAACAGTCTACAATGACTACAAGATTTTTCTGGTTGAGATTTTCTTGGACATCTTGTCAAAAACACAACCAACAATCTTAAAAACACATCATGCAAGAAACAACTTGACGACATATCCTCTTGCTCCTTCAAAGCAACTAATTTTCACATCATGTGAACATCACCATGTACTCTCACATCTTATTGTACAAACCATTGACCAAACACAAGTCAAAAAAAACATGCCTCTTCAAACAAATGACTCTCAAGTCAAGCATAAGAATGTATAACAATTTGACGATTATTTTCCCAAAACAAAAAGAATTTCACATCATGAAACACTTTTTCAACATCTCCTTTTCATCTTTGGAGACAAATTCAACTCTTCCAAGTCGATATGACATGCATGCAACACAAAATCGACCAACACATGTCGACACTCATGCATGTGCAAATGATCAACACTCTCAAGTTGACAACATACATGTTAAACAAAGCAATCGACCAACACATGTCAATTATTCATGCATGTTCAAGCACAATGAAATTATCAAAACTCCATTGTTCATACACACAAAATATCATGCATGTATACAATTCTTCAACTCTCTCACAAATACAATCATAATTAAAATAACTCCATTCATATGTACATCTACTCAAAGTTGAAATGATCAAATTTTGTTGCAACAAAGCGAGTCAACATTCTCCACTTTCAATCACCTTCTTGGAGTAAACATGCAACATGAAATGTAAAATAATAAACCATTTCATTGGTGCTTCTTTCAGCTACTCTTCATCATCATGTGAATCATCTTGACCCACATAAATTATGGAATCCTCTTTTCCATTCTTACCATTATCTTTCTCCACTTTCTTCAAATGTTGTGGGTGACTTGCTGGATACAAAGTCCAACACTTGTCTACAAGATGACCTTGCTTATGGAAATGAGTGCAAAACAATTGCCTCTTCTTTCAAGCATGGTTTTCTTCATCTTTGGCTTTGTGCCTCCTTTTCTTTGAAATTTTCCTGTGCATGGCTATCTTCTTCCAACATCTTAAAACATTATGGTTATCCAAACCACAAAAGTAACATGCAACTTTTCTCCAAATCTTATGTGAGAATTTCCATGTTTATCATAATCAAAAGAAACTTGATTAAAAGCATATTTAACCTTGAACATTCACCTTTTTAGCCTTCTTGAGGAGGTTAATTTGATGAGGTAGTAGCTCTATTCAGAATACCAACAATGCATTCAATGACTGTAGAGATTTCAACATCCTCTTGTTTTCCATTCTCATTAGTTACATGCTTATGAGCACCTTCTTGCAAAGTGGGTGTAAAACTTTTGCATTCCTCTTGAACACAATCTGCACAAGCTTGAGGTAATGAACATGAAATGAAAGTCCTTCTTGGAACACCTTCATGTGCCTCCTTGGCTTTAGAGCTTTCTCCATCATGTTTTCCATAACCAATACCCAAATACTTAGGCCTTTCCTCAACAAAAATTGGCTCAACTATGCCTTGTGCATGTTTGCATAATCCTTTACCTTCATAGCCCATATTAATCAACAATTTGGACCATATTCCTCTAGTGTGTCTAAGGCTACACATTCATCTTGAGAGGAAATTGAAGATAAACTTGAATTGCATACCTCTTTTTCAAGTACATGCTTGGCTAAGGCTTCCTTGACATTATGGAGTTGAGTCTATATCTCATGCATCCTTTCAAGGTTCTCATTTGCAACATGGAGTTGTGTCTCCATCTCATGCATCTTTTCAAGAAGCTCTTTCTTCTCCTCCTTCTTGGAAATCAACTGCTCTTGAAGTTTAATGCTCTCCCTCTTATCTTCATACTTCTCTTGCATCATATCAATCATGATGTAGAGTTTCTGCAACATCTCTTTATCAAAGAGTTTTTGTAAGGAAGAATGACTTGAAAAAACACTTAATGAAGTTGCCATCACACCTGCAATGCTTACAAAGCTTCTTTGTTATGATTTGATAATTTAAAGTCTCAATCTCGATCTCTTCTCCTTCACACATAAACTTGGAAAACTGCTAAATTCTCCTAGCACAAATTCAACAACCAATAGTTATAGAACCAACAGGTAATCTTGGCTAAACTGAGCTAAAATTTTTCTCTGATACCAACTTGATCTGAATATGGGAAAAAATTTTAATACTATGCAAGCTCCCTCATCAGTATTAAAAATGTGTTTCTTATGTGCATAGTAATTTTACTGAAACTTTCAGATTATCACAAGGATCTCCTTTTGGTGTCTTTCAATGTGTAATTCCATGAATAATTTATAGACATGAAACCATTAAGCACATGAAAATAAAATACATCACAGAACAAAGCACAAGACATTTGATGAAGGAGTTTGCCCCACCTAGGCTACATCTCCTTGAATCAGCTCTAAGGAATGATTCATTGTTATTATGCTCCAAATTCAAAATGAAGAGTACATCAATGTGCTCAACTGAAATGGTAAGGTTCTCTTAAAAATAAACAACTCCTGCAAAGTCCCTTTAGTATACACTTACTGTCAGTAACACATGGGCATCTTACCAATATCCCTTACTCAAATATGAAATAGCATCAAATTTGTACTTCAATAACTGTAAGTACATCAACAGTCTTTTTCTCTAAAACACATAAAGAGAAAATATGAGAAAAATGCTATAGCACTATTGCAAAGGCTACTGCTGCAAACATATGGAGGCTGGAAGAGCAAGATCATATCCATCTCAAAGTTCTCCAAGAACTGGCTCACCATCTGAATGATCCATACACCCTCCTGGTTAATCCTGCAATTTGAACTTGAAGATGTGCTCTAAACAGAAAGAAAAAAAAAAAAGTTACCAATGGATTCAGAGCATCCATAAACCCCTGAGTAGCCTCTTCTAGTTCTTCAATTGGTCCACAGGTCCTCTAAGCATGGCCTCCTCTCCTAGTGGCCCTGGGCATCTTCAATATTCAAGTGGGAAAAACACCATAAATAAGTGCTCCTCTACCTCTGAAACCTGTTCCAATGAGTCCAGAATACTAAAAATGCCTACCTAGCCTCTTCCTGTATACAATTTGGTTGAAAAATGCCCAAGTTATGACATTTGGCAGTTTCTCCTAGAAAACCTCCACCAAAAATGGAAGTTCACCAGATAACTCCACTAAAAGTGGAGCTCTGCTGAATTTGGCGCTCTCCAACAAAAATACCACCAACTTAACTCATGGTTAATTAAATGTTAACTGTGGATTGGGGCGTGATTAGCAGTAATTAATCTGCATGTTAAGCGCATTTAGCACTTGCTCCCACTCCTGGTTATGTGCCATGGTCATATGCACGAGGGGTTGGGCCCATGGGGCTAACCCCTTTCTTTTCCCGACGAAACCATTTTGAAACTTTATATAGTTGTTAGCACCTATTTATATTAAGACTGGACGTTGTGGTATGGTGGTATTTTGTGGCGCTATTGTGGGGGAGGTTGCGGGGTCGACCCTGACCTTCGCCCCTCCTAGGCATATAAATTTTGCAACGCGAAAATTTGGATTTGGACTTAGGCTAAAAATATATATGTGCTAATACATGCCAACCTTTAATTCCATGGGGGGTGGGGGGCACGTGGCAGTCCCTGGCTGCGCCACGTGTCCCTTCCCTATTGGCCACAAATACACCATAATTAAAAAATTGCACTTGCACCGAAAAACACAAATTTGACCTTTGAGAGTCATTGGGGAATTTTCTCCTTCACAACCAACACTAGCGAATATGGTCACGGCACTTGTCACATTGTCATTGGGAAAAAACTAGAGAATATTCCTAGAGTGTTGACTGGGCTGCCATGTTATCAACCTGTCACTGTTCTGCAATTGTTTTTGCATGTTCTGAACGGCAATCAGCAGACCATAACTCCTTCATCCGAACTTAGTTTTCAAAGAAATGAGTTGCATTGGATTCCTTGCGACTGTTCAGTCGCTTTAATTCTAGTTTCGTGCAATTCTGAGCACTTTAATTTTTGAGCTAATGTTTGCCCCTGATCTAGATTCTGATCATTTTGTAGTGGTACCCTTTGGGATTACTAATGCCCCTTCCTCATTCAGGTGTCTAATCAACAATGTATTTCGTCCCTATTTGGATGAGTTTGACTTTGTATTTGTGGATGACATATTAGTGTACTCAACTATAGAGATGGAGCATATGAAGCACTTGGTTTTGGTACTAGAATTGTTGAGGGAGCATAAGCTCTATCCAAAGCTCAACAAGTGTGACGTTTTCTAGTAGAAAATACACTAAATGGGGAATATTGTCCCTAAATAAGGGATATCAATTGAAGCATAAAATATCAAAGCTATAATGGAATGGACAACACCAAGGAATGTGAATGAGGTCAGATCATTCATGGGATTGGCAGGCTATTACAATATATTTATCAAAAAAATCTCCAAGATAGGCCATCCCATCATATTCTTGCAAAAAAAAGGGAAGTTATTTGAGTGTATAGATCAATGTGAAACAAGTTTTCAGAAGCTGAGGCAGATACTCACAAATTCACTAGTGTTGAGGATTACAGATCCTGACAAGGATTTTGTGGTGTGCACAGATGCCTGCAAGGAAAGGCTTGGTGGAGTCCTGATGTAGCAGGGACAGATAGTATGTTATGAGTCAATAAAATTAAATTAACATGAGGTAAATTATGTAACTCATGACTTAGAGTTAGTTTCCATCATTCATGCTTTGAAAATGTGGAGGAATTACCTCCTTGGAAAGAAATTTACACTCATGACAGACCATAGTGGGCTCAAGTATCTGTTTGAATAACCCAAGTTGAATGTTAGGAAAGCAAGATGGTTTTCCACACTCAATGTTTTTTAATTTGAGATTAATTACATCGAAGGGAAAAAAAATAAGGTTTTTGATGCTATTAGTAGAATATATCAAGTGAATCACTTGGCAGCGGTAAGATCTTAAAAAACAAACCTGGTAGAAAAGGTCAAAAATACAGGACTGCATGATGAAAAATATCAGCAGATAAACGAAAAATTGTTACAAGATGAAGTGGGTGAAGAATATCATCTCGTTGATGATGACCTAATCAGGTTTAAAAATAGAATTATGTGCCAGATAGTGATTTATTAAAGAGACACATAATGAACGAGTTTCATGTAAAACCTTATTGAGGCCATCTAGGATAGAAAAAAACCCTCATGGCCATTAAAAATTATTATTATTGGTCGAATTTAAAGAAATAAGTATATGATTTTGTGGCTAAATTCATAGAATGACAGAAAGTGAAGTTTGAATACAAGCGTCTAGTAGGGTTGTTGCAGCTCATTCCCATTCCAGAATGGAGAAGGGAGGTAATTTATATGGATTTCATCACGGGTATGCCCAAGACTTATAAGCAGCATGCTGCAATCATGGTGGTATGTGAAAAGTTGAGAAAAGTGGCTCATTCTGTAGCATTTAAATACATTAATTCTGCTTGTGGAGTGGCACAAATATTCATAAAGGAGATTGTGATACTACATGGTATCCCCAAGAAAAAATTTCAGACCGACATGCCAAGTTCACTTCAAGATTTTGGAAGGAGTTGTTTGCAGATCTAGTGAACGAGTTGGAATTTAGTATAGCACATATTCCACAAAAATAAGGGAAAATAGAGAGGAAAAATAGGCTCCTTGAGGACATGTTAAGGATGTATGTGATGCATCATCCCAAGAATTGAGAAGAGTATATTGCACTAATGCAGTTTTCATATAACAATGGATACCAAGAATCCATAAATATGAGTCCATTTGAGGCATTGTATGGGAGGAGTTGTAATACTCCTATTATATGGAATGATCCAGTGAATATGGTCCTCATTAGGCCTGATATGCTCAAGGAAATGGAGCACCCAGTTGAGTTTATAAATCAGAATTTAAAAGTGGCATAGGATAAGCAGAATATTTATGCCAACCAGCGTAGGGTGCGCAAAGATTTCCAAGTTGGGGAACATGTATACCTATGCATTAAACCCAAGAAGACTTATTTAAATATTGGGCCATGTGCCAAGTTGGCACCATGGTATTATGGGCCTTTTGAGATCCTTGAGAAGATTGCACCAGTGGCCTATAGGATGGCCTTACCTCCTTCAGTCAAATTTCATGATGTTTTCCATGTTTCTTTACTTAAAATATATGTGCAGGATTATAATCATGTGATTGCTTGTTATGTGCTACAAGTAGAACCAAAGGGAGAGTTCAAGCTATATTGGTTACGCATTCTAGATAGGAGGAGTCTCATGCTCCAGAATCAAACCATAGATAAAGTCAAAGTGTAGAGGAAGCACTTTGGGCCAGATGTTACATTTCATTCTGTCACCATTAGGAAAATGACCGTTGTTCCAAATCTCTTGTTATCTGATGAAGTGTTCCAAGAATTCCCCTACAATTTTGGAAGAAAAAAAATCCCAAATACAACAATAATATTGGATTAAATTTCTTAAAATCATAATTTTAAGAACTTTCACAATCCTCCTAGCCATTACCAGTGCAAGCAAAGTTTTGACCATTGTAACCTGCACAAATATGCGCTCCATCTTCCATTAAAAAATTCGCAAATCTCTTAACGTGGGTAAAATTAAAAATTTATTTCTATAAGCCTTGTTGGATGAATATTTCTCAATTGAAGGCCTCGAGCCCCTACATACTTGGGCCTCATCCCTTGGTTCATGAATCAAATGCCCTCTCTTTTTGGAACCCTAGTCCCTCTCTTTATAGATCTCATCCCTTAGAAAGAGGATCTCAAACCTCCTCTTCTTGGCCTATAATTCAACACAGACCTAAGGGTAAAGGAGGATTATGGAATGTAAACTTGTGTTGTCAAATTAGGGTTGAAGGCTTGTCACCCAAGGGGAGGATTCGTGATCATTGGGAATAGGCTTACATCATCAAGGATAAGGTTGTATTGCTTCTTCTTGTTCAAAATCAATACAAACAGTTGTTTCTTACATATTTGCACTTATTATGATGATTTTTTCAAAACTACTTGATTTTTTGCATAGTTTATAACTGAATGTGGGATTAATATTATGATATGTTCTATGTAATAATTTCCATTCACTCTGTGTTTGTCTCTTAATCTACATTATTCTTTTATTCATCGTTTGTTTCTGTTTATGCAGATCTTCTCTTGAAGTAGTGAGGAAGAGATTTTGAAAGAATCAAAAGGAAATCTACAAGCATTTCATAGAGAGGTAAGAGAATCTTGCACATTTCATATATCATGTTTCAGATGTAGATTAAGGAAAAGTAGTAGATATTTGTTTGTTTTTTTCTAGATTTGTCTTTAAATCTAGGGAGATCGCCCTTGTCCGCAAAAGGGATTTTTTTTCCATAACAAATTTGTGACCATACTGGGGATCATAGATTCACCATTGATTGCAACAATATCTATTTCTTGACGGGGATCTCACGTCGTGGCACTGATATTTCATTGTATGGAGGTAGGCCAGGTGGTGAACCAATAGAAGCTTATTTAGCCCAACATTGTGCTCTAAGTTCCAAACTTAGCAATGGAAGAATCGAGATTAAAATCATCCATAGTCAAGACCATTGAGGACCATTGAAATTATTATTTCTTGACTATGTGGAAGTGTTGCACTTCACCTTGTTACTAAAGCCCAAATGAAAATTTTACTAGAGTGCTTGTAGCCCACTGTGTTTAACTGGTGTGAAGGAGTTGCTACCAATATCAAAGGTAAACTCACCAGAGAAAATAATGGAAAACTAAAGAATTTTGGATATGGTTCTATAGTTGTATCATTTTCTCTAGAGATGATTCCTCTCCTTTGTCCATAGGTATCCATGGAGATGGGAGGACCATGAGATCCTAACATGTTGCAGTGAGTTACATTGATGGCTCGCCAGAGAGGTGGTGATGGTCTGATAGTCAGATACACTCCTACATTTTTCAGATGGATGAATCACCAGATTATGATGATTGAGTATTACCCATATGTGGGTATGGACTACACCAATGATCTAGAAATCCCACTCCCTGCAGGAATGCAATGGGGTGATACACATAAAATTTCTCAGTTTGGTTGTTTTGTATTTTTTCAAATAATATTTTTTTTTTACATCCAAAAATAATCATATAAAATAATCATGCATATGTGGGCCCAGTCAGACCAGCAATGATGAAATTATTTGACAGACATGACAAGCAACCAGTTGCCCTCATAGCACAGAACCCATAGGTAGCAGAGGCTTTGACAAAGATTGAACATAACCTAGAGAGGTTGACTCTAGATATCCCAGATATCAGGATTGATGATTTTCCTCTCTACTATCAAAGGCATATTGTAAATTTTTGTAGATGTTCTATGCTTGATGCAAATTTACTTTTATAACAGCAATCACATAAACAGTTAAGTAAAAATGCTGATAGAACATACCAGTGGATCTATAGAAGACAAACCAGAAACAGGAGAATGTGTTGGTGCATTACGGCGGTCAGCATGATGCTTCAACCAGCAAATTCTTCTTGGTCTGCCAACCTAGAATGTGTCACAACAGTCCTCAAATCAGTCATCCAGTCAACTCAAAGTCAACCCCAGAAAATTCAACGCAGTCTAGAAAAAGTCAACAGAGGGCAGCAACAATAAAGTCAACGCAGCTCCAACTTCGGTCAACATTTTGACTTTGATTTTTGTGCCAATGAGTACAGCCTTCAAAAATCGAACTCTACACAAAATTTCAGCTCAAAAAGACCATGCGTTGACCAAAGTCAACACTGGTCAAACTTCCCCAGAAACCCTAACTGAAGAAAATTTGTTGCGGTGAATTTCGTCCTTTTACTGCAGTAGATTTCATCCTTCTCACGTGGGAGATGAAACTGCTTCTCAGATGCTCGTAGATAATCAGAGGAGAAGATGTGTGATGTTGAGTGAGTGAAATGCTCTCCAACATTGACTGTATTTATATCCATCATTGAGGTGTGTGACATATCTGTTGGGGGTGTAAAACCTTAAGGCTGACCTGCACTTAAATTTATTATAAATAATAAATTCAAAATAAATGTTCTGCTCATCATATTAAAATCAATTTTATGTCGATTTTACACCTTTCCGAAAGAGGAATCCAATACAAATATTGGAATCTTCATTTGAGCATCACAAGATGGAGTTTGGATCTAGTCGTCCAAATCTAACACTCCCTCTCAACTAGGGATAACTCCATCCACCAGTGCAAAAAAACATCGTGCGTCATCCCGTCGTAACTTGCTTTGCTGGCCTCTTTATTTCAAAACAGAAGTGGGTCAGTCACAAAGACATCATCCCCCGGCTGACAAATTCAGCCTAGAGGTCTGAAACCTCTATCGGACTCACAAAGAGTCTCAAACCAACCCGAAGTTGGTTCATCTGACCCGAGTTCAGGCGGAGGTCCGAGACCTCACTAGACTTGATCCCAGATCAAGTGGTTGGATTGTGCCATCCTAGATAGAGAGTACAGCAATCTCTAATGTGTCCATCGGTCTTTGCTACTGGTCTCTAGCTTTTCCCTCCTCATTGGCCAAATGAGAGGTACTTCCCATGAGCCCTGAACTCAATGGGTAGGATGCATACGGGGCACAGATAATGAGAGGTGAACCAACTCAATAATCACAACGGTGGGGTCCAAGCACACCAATAAGGTTTGGCAAGCCTAGCCTTGTGGTTGCTCATAGCTCCAAGAATATGTCCCCAAAGCCCCCCAGAGCTCCTCAAGCTCATCGTCCAACAGGACCCACATCATAGGGTCATTCCATGATACCAAGTCTCTCACGGAAGGTTATGAACTTGACCTTCCCCAGGGGCTTAGTGAGAATATCCACGACCTGTTCATCAGTTCCTATATGATCGAGCCTTACGGCGCCTCGCTGTACCATATCCCAGATGAAATGGTACCTGACATCAATATGCTTGGATCGGTCGTGGAACACAGGATTCTTGGTCAAGCGAATCCCACTCTGGTTATCACAGAATATCACGGTGGTATCTACACATGTTCAAACATCTCACTAAAGATATTTCACAACCAAACTACTTCACAACAGGCCATACTTGCTGCAATGTATTCGGCCTCTGCGGTGCTCAAAGCCACTGACTTCTACTTCTTGCTCATCCATGAAATCAAAGCAGAACCAAGATTGAAGCAGCATCCCGATGTGCTCTTACGATCCACCACACTGCCAGCCCAATCGGCATCAGTATATCCATGGGGTGTCACTCTCCCGGTAGTGTATCTCAACCCATGGTTTATCGTGCCCTGAAGGTATCTCAGAAGATTCCTAGCACCAACCCAATGAAAGTGATGAGGTTCAACCATATGTTGACTCAAAGTGTTCACTGCAAAACATATATCTAGACGGGTGTTCACTAAGAATATCAGGGCCCCTACGAGTTGACGATACTCAGTAGGATTTTCCAATATGGGCCCAACAGCACTACCACTCAACTTCTTGAAGTTGAGTTCCATTGGTGTTGACACGGACTTGCAGTGCACCATACCAAATCTTTCCAGAAGTTTCACAATGTATTTTCATTTAGAAAGGAAAATCTCTCCAGGTCTTTGCCAGACCTCCAGGCCTAGGAAGTAGTGCATCAGTCCTAGGTCATTCATCTCGAACTCAGCAGCGAGCTCCCTCTTGCATTGATGAATGAGAGGGTCAGCACCTGTCAGGAAGAGGTCTTCCACATACAGAACCAGAATGAGAGGCTTCCCCTGGACAACCTTGAAGTAAAGGTTCGGATCAGCATTACTTCGAGTGAAGCCCAGCTTCATCAAGTAGCTATCTATCCTCTCATACCAAGCTCTGGTAATTTCTTCAACCCATAGAGGGTTTTCTTCAACCTGCAAACATGAGTGTCTCGATCCTGGACTTCAAACCCCAGAGGTTGTTCTACATACACCTCTTCATTTATTGCACCATATAGAAAAGCGGTCTTGACATCCATCTGATGAAGACTCCATCCTTGCGTAGCAGCAAGGGATATGATTGATCGAATGGTGGTATATCGTGCCATAGGTGAAAATATGTCATCATATTCTATTCCTTCCTTTTGAGAGAAGCCACAGGCAACAAATCTTGCCTTGAAATTTTCAGCACTTCCATCAGATCAATGCTTGATCTTGTAGAGCCATTTCGCGGTGACAACTGATTTGTCCTTCAGTCTTGGAACCACATCCCAGACATCATTCTTCATTATGGACTCATATTCTTCGTGCATAGCATCCTTCCAGACTTGATGCTTTACGACTTCCTCAAAAGATCCAGGTTCATATTGTACAATAGTACTCATGGCAGCCAGATACCCTTGGTATCTACATGGCTTCTTGCTTTCCCGGAATGTCCCCCTCGGGGCAGCATGTCCCTCAACATATTCGAGAGTGTCCCTGAGCCATGATGGTCTCTTTCTCAGTGAAGGAGATGGATCGATTGGGTCCATTGGTCCTTCAACATCAGGCATTGTCTCATCCTACGATTCTTCTTGATTTCCAGGCCTTGCTTCATGATTTTCCTCAGATCTCGGAAGATCTACTACTTTCTTCAGGGAAGCATCTTCGTCAAAGTGACATCATGGCATATCTCTACTTCCTTTTGACCAGGTACATAGACTCTATAGGCCTTAGAAGTTTCGTTGTAGCCCACAAACATTCCTTTCTTCCCAGAAGCATCCAGATTACTTCTCTTTTCATTTGGCACATGAAAATAAATAGGACATCCAAAAATTCTAAAATGTGAGACATCAGGTTTCTTACCAGTGAAAACCTCTTCAGTAGTTTTGGAGTCCAGGGTGGAATGAGGGCATCAGTTTTGAATGTATACAGCAGTATTCACAGCTTCTCCCCACAGAAACTTTGGTAGACCCTGGTCACATAGCATGGCACGGGCAGCTTCCACAATGGTCCTATTCTTTCATTCAGCAATGCCATTCTGGTCAGGAGTATAGGCAGTAGTAGTCTCCCTCTTAATGCCAGCTTCTCTTCAAAATTCCTTGAACTCATTTGACTCATATTCAGTGCCATTGTCGGTCCTCAAAATCTTGATCTTCTTCCCTGTCATATTTTCCACCAAGGCTTTGAAGGTACGAAATGACATGAAAGCCTCATCCTTCTCCTTCAAGAATTATATCTAGGTTTTGTGGGAGAAGTCATCAGTGAATGTCATATAGTAAGAACATCCTCCCAAGGATGTCACGGGTAGCATACTAGATAGATCATAATGGACCAGTTGCAAAATATCAGATGTCTTTGTGACACTTGAGGGGAAAGGTCCCCTTGTATGCTTTCCTTTGACACAAGCCTTACATACGCCTTCATGATTATTTCCAAAATCAGGCATCCCTGTCACCACCATCCTTGCTTCAGGAAGGGCCTTGTAATGAAGGTGTCCAAACCTCCGGTGCCATAGTTCAATTTGTCGGATAGTATCACATGTCATAGCTCCCAGTGGACTTCCTTCAACCTGGTAGAGTGTTCCAACTCTAAAACCAATCACGATAGCTTCCTTGAGATTCTTTTTCCACATGCACACCTTTCCATCAATGAATTCCACATTGAAACCTTTTCTTCCATGGCTGATATAGACACAAGGTTCTTCTTCAATTTTGGTACATAGAGTACATCCTGCAAATGTAGGACTTTTCCTTGAGACAATTGGAGGGTCACAGTCCCTATCCCTTTCACGGGATATGTGGCATTATCTCCAAGGATAATTTCCAGATTAGTATCCTTCTCAACCATGTCAGAGAGTGCTTTCTTGAACCCAGTGATGTGTCTTGAAGCACCACTATCTATCAGCTAGACATCCATAGTGTCGGGCAGGGATGCAACAGAGAGGGCAGATACAAGAATGTATTCATTTATTTTATCAGCAACATTTGACTCCTCATACCTGGAGTTTCTAGACCTTTAAGGTTGATTGTTTCCGCCAGAGGGAGCCTTCCTCTTTCCTTTGGACATGTTGTTTCTTTGATTTCCATTCCTCCGGTTTTTGTTGTTGTCATCACTATCGGGAGAATCCTTCTTGAAAGGACATTCTCTAGCATAGTGACCAGGCCTATGACAAGTGAAACACTTTCCCTTCTTTCCTTGGGCCCTTTCTCTTCCTTTGTTCTTTGGACCACCAGAGTTCTTCTTTCTAGAATGAGTAGTGTAGGCAGCATTTCTGTCATTTTTGTATTCCTTCATTCTTGTCTCTTCTTGATGCATCTTGACAGTAGCTCGTCAAAGTTAGGAATTGTATTATTATTGAGAATGGTAGTGTTCAATACTTTCCATTCATATGGGAGCCCTCCAAGTGCGGTGAGTACCATCTCATGATCAGCTATTGTCTCCCCAATAGCCAACAAATTGTTCCTGATATCGGTCAGTTTCAGAAAGTATGTTTGGACAGATTCATCCCTGTCTTTCTTCAAATTCTTCAATTGATTCTTGAAGAATAGCACCTGGTTTTCATTGTTTACTTTGAACATTTTTATCAGCTTATCATACATCTCTTTCTATGTGCCTAGCTCAGATATGTAGGCAACCAGACTTTTATGTATGAATTCCCTGATCATTAGCTTTGCTTTGATCTCCCCCTTCTTATACTTTGTTTTAGCAGCAGCAGTAGCAGTGGATGGAGGTTCTTGTATCTTACCCAGTACATAGTCCATGAGATCACGATATTCTAATTTGAGATCTAATATCATCTTCCAAGCATGGAAGTCATCCCTTCCAGTTAGCTTGTCATCCTCCTTGAAGCCATAACTTGTGGAACTCATTTTTCTCTTTTGGTGATTGCTATAAGTTAGGGCTTGTTTTCACCTCAGCTCCGATTCGATGTAAATTTTTGTATATGTTCTATGCTTGACACAACTTTACTTTTATAACATAAATCACATAAACAGTTAAGTAAAAATGCTGATAGAACATACCAGTGGATCTATAGAACACAAACCAAAAACAGGAGAATGTGTTGGTGCATTACGGCGATCAGCAGGATGCTTCAACCAGCAAAGTCTTCTTGGTCGGCCAACCTAGAATGTGTCACAACAGTCCTCAAATCATTCATCCATTCAACTCAAAGTCAACCCCAAAAAAGTCAACGCAATCTAGAAAAATTCAACGCAGGGTAGCAACAATAAAGTCAACTCAGCTCCAACTTCGGTCAACCTTTTGACTTCGATTTTTGTGCCAATGAGTACGGCCTTCAAAAATCGAACTCTCCACAAAATTTCAGCTCAAACGGACCATGCATTGACCAAAGTCAACGCTGGTCAAACTTCCCCAGAAACCCTAACTGCAAAAAATTTGTTGCGGTAAATTTCATCCTTTTCCTGCAGTAGATTTTGTCCTTATTCTCACGTGGGAGATGAGACTTCTTCTCAGATGCTCGTAGATAATCAGAGGAGAAGATGTGTGATGTTGAGTGAGTGAAATGCTCTCCAACATTACCTGTATTTATATCCAGCATTGAGGTGTGTGACACATCTGTTGGGGGTGTAAAACCTTAAGGCCGACCTGCACTTAAATTTATTATAAATAATAAATTCAAAATAAATGTTCTGCTCATCAGATTAAAATCAATTTTATATCGATTTTACACCTCTTCGAAAGATGAATCCAATACAAATATTGGAATCTTCATTTGAGCATCACAAGATGGAGTTTGGACCTAGTTGTCCAAATTTAACACATATAGTAGGAATACCTGGGTCGATTAGCCATATGTTACGATGAGTGATTTTAGTGTGAATTCTAATCGCAAGCGGACGAAAAAAGCCCACTTAAGTTGTGCATAACAAACAACCCTAACATCAAATATGGTTGCCAATTTCTTTAGATCTACAGTTAGTTGACCAAGACAAATGCTACAAAATCTAGATCTATGCAGTTAAAGACATTAAGCAGTAAATAAAAGCAAGAGCTTCTCCATGCATCCAATAGACAAGACAAGAATATTTTTAAATAATTTATGTATTTATGACACTTGGGAAGGGAACATAGAAAGATGTTACGAGTCCCCCTCAATGGGATGAGTTCTTGTATGTCCTCAGCGCTTCAGATCTAATATCTCTCTCTCTCTTGATGGTGTAGAAAATCTAGACAAAAATGGAACTCAAAGGGAGTTCACAAGAAAAAATATAGAAAAATATGACAATGATGGAGGATCAAAGTCAGACCAAAAGTATAGATCTAGAGTGATCTTTAGGCAACAAAAGGTAGTGAGTGAATGGAAAAACCCTTCTATTTATAACAAAATATTGAGTTAGTCTAGATATTGGTGCATAATTAAAATATTATTAACCAAATCTAGATCCAACTTTTATGGAATATTTTATTATATTTGTTAGAGGGAAAAATAATTTGAATTTGGTCCAATCCCTTTATTTGAAAATAATAAATAAATGAATTATTTATTATTTTAAGTGTGTGGTCGAGTAATAATTAAATAAATAATGATTTATTCAATTATTTATAAATGATTTAGTCAAATTTAACAAGGAATATTATTTAAATAATGTTTAAATAATTATTCCTAGGAAATAATAAGATAAATATGTTAGAGTTAACACAGCGGAAATTTAAATCAAATAAGACACACACAGCATTCAACCATGAAAAACACAGATTTTAACGTGGTTCACCCAACCAATCTGGGCTACGTCCACCTAACAGGGCATCGGCAATCTCATTCAACAACTAGAGAAATACAATAGCAGAGTTTCTCATCTACTCATCTCTTCCACTCACCTCACATTCCTCATCATGCTCACTTGCCTCTACAGGCTTAAATTTTATAGTGGTGAATGGAAACAGACTCATAAATTCTCTCACAACAAATATAGGATACATTAACTCCTCATCAGAAATTGATGGAGTCAATGTAGCAACAAATCCTATTGTTGTCACCTACATGAGATTTTCTCCTAATTCAATTAAAAATAAAAATAAAATCTCAACAATATCCACCTTGACAACAATTAGCCTGATACCCTGTTTCATTATTATTTTTATCTTTTCTGCAAGCCAAGAGAAGCCAGACACCATCGTAGCTTCTCTAACAAAACTGGTTTCGTAAACATGTCTGCACAGTTTTCCTTTGTATGCACCTTTTCAAGAGAGACTCCCCTTTCAGTGATAACCTGTATTACAAAATGGTACTTGATAGGTATATGCTTTGATTTACTATGATAGGCCAGATTTTTAGCCAAATGAATTGCACTTTGACTATCACAAAATAACTTGATGTTGTCATTGAACCTACCAAACTCACCAAACAAACCTTTCAACCAAACAGCTTCTTTGCAAGCATGTGAAGCAGCTATGTATTCTGCTTCTGTAGTGGATAAAGAAACAATATTTTGTAGCTTTGACATCCAGCTAATAGCTCCACCTGCAAGAGTAAAGACATATCATAAAGTTGACCTTCTCTTATCCAAATCACCTACAAAATCAGAATCAACATATCTGCAAACAAATTCACTAATCCTGTTATAAGTGATACAATAATCACTTGTGCCTATCAGATATCGAAGCACCCATTTCACTACTGACCAGTGTTCTTTTCCTGGATTTTCCATATACCTGCTGACAACCCCAACTGCATGTGAAATATCTGGTCAAGTAGAAACCATCACATACATAAAACAACCTACTACATTGGCATAAGGAATTTGAGACATGTATTCCTTTTCTTCATTGGTGTTAGGACATAAACCTAAAGAAAGCTTAAAATGGGAAGCAAAAGGGACTGAAACAGGCTTCACATTGTTCATACCAAACCTCAAGAGTATTTTCTCAATATACTTCTTTTGTGATAGCCACAACTTACCATTGCTCCTGTCTCTGAAAATCTCCATGCCGAAAATTTGTCTTGCTGCTCCTAGATCTTTCATATCAAACGTCCTAGCCATCTGAGCCTTTAACCTGTTGATCTTTGTTATGCTTTTGCTTGCTAAAAGCATATCATCAACATACAACACTAATATAATGAGCATGCAATTACTTAATTTCTTAAAGTAAACACAATGATCATATTCACTTCTTATATAATTTTGACTCATCATGAAAGAATCAAATTTCTTGTACCATTGACGAGGCGACTGCTTCAGACCATACAATGATTTCTTGAGCCTGCAGAAAAATTTCTTGTTGCGATTTTGAACAAACCCTTCCGGTTGTTCCATGTAAATCTCCTCATCTAAATCTCCATGTAGAAATGCAGTTTTAACATCTAGTTGTTGTAATTCTAAATCAAGTAAAGCAACTAATGCTAACACAATCTGAATTGAAACAATTTTTACAATTGGTGAAAATATCTCATGAAAGTCAATGCCGGCTTTCTGAGAAAAACCTTTCGTGACCAGCCTCGTTTTGTACCTATCTTCTGTATCATCAACACCCTTCTTCAATTTGCAAACCCACTTACATCCCACATTTTTCCTGTCTTTAGGAAGTTCTACCAGATCCCATGTGGCATTCTTGTCTAATGCCTTCATCTCGTCCTTCATAGCCTCTTTCCACTTACCACTGTTTGAACCTTCTATAGCTTCCTGATAGCACAAAGGTTCATCATCGTTAGCAGTTAAAGCAACTGAAGTAACATAATCATCATACCTTTTAGGAAAACGTCTAATTCTTGTAGACCTCCTTAAAGATGTTTCTAGTACTTCCCCAATTTGCTAATTATTATCTGTAGGAACTTCTTCATGATCAGCATCTAAAACACGTTCATGATCTGCATCTGAAACTTGTTCATGATCTGAATCTAAAACTCATTCATCTGGACTATTATCAGCATTTGAATTGGTTTCAAATTGAATGTGTTGAAGCTTAGGTACATTATCTTGTTTCAATTTATCATCTACATCTGGATTTTCAAGTGAATATTCATCAAATTTAACATCTTTGTTAATGATGATCTTATGATTAGTAGGATCCCACAATCGGTATCCCTTAGTCCCATCACCATATCCAACAAAGATATATCTTTTTTATTTAGGATCTAACTTAGAACGCTGATGTTTTGGAACTAGAGCATATGCATTACAACCAAAAATTTTCAATTTAGAATAAT
Organism: Pinus albicaulis; assembly: GCA_034641835.2. NCBI lineage: Eukaryota > Viridiplantae > Streptophyta > Pinopsida > Pinales > Pinaceae > Pinus > Pinus albicaulis. The sequence goes on from CM076579.1 coordinate 83,859,141, forward strand.
CACATGGATAACCTTTCCATACCTCTTGAGGAATTTTGCATCCTATCGCAGTTGATGGTGATCGATTTACCAAGTAACCAGCCATATAAACTGCTTCTGTCCACAATTCCTTCTGCAAATTGGCGTTACTAAGCATACTTCTTGCTCTCTCTAAGAGAGTCATGTTCATGCGTTTAGCAAATCCGTTTTTCTAAGGAGTATATACAATGGTTTTATGTCTTTCGATCCCAGCGTCCTTGCAATAATTATCAAATTCCTTTGAAGTAAACTCCCCACCATTGTCAGTTCTTAAAAATTTAATGGTTCTTCCAGTGATGTTTTCAACTAATGCTCTAAACTGTTTGAAAACTGTGAATACATCAGACTTCTTCTTTAACATGTAGACCCACACTTTTCTAGAGAAATCATCAATAAAAGATACAAAATATGACGATCCTCCATATGAGGTTGTAGGAGATGGACCCCAAAAATTAGAATGGATATAATCAGGGATTCCCTTACTAGTATATTTTCTAGTTTTAAACTGTTGCTTGCTTTGTTTCCCAAACAGACAATGTTTGCAGAAATCTAACTTAGAATATTTTAAACTAGGAAGTAACTTACAATCAGATAAAAATTTTAATCCTCTTTTGCTCATATGGCCCAACCTTTGATGCCATAAACGAATAGAATTACTGTCATTTTCAGATACTGTAGAAGCATGATCTGACTCTATTCTTCCTTCTAACGAATAAATATTTCCAACCTTCTTTGCTTTCATGACTAGTAAAATTCCTTTATAAACTTTCATTACTCCACCTTGAATAAAGGCTTTATATCCATTAGTGTCTAGTACTCCTAGTGAAATGAGGTTTTTTCTTAGTTTAGGTACATGTCTTACATCAGTTAGAATTTTATTTGTCCCATCAAACATTTTAATCTGGATGCTTCCAATTCCCACAATATTACATGAGGCATCATTTCCCATATAAACAACTCCATCATTGATTGATTTATAAGTTTTAAACCACTCTATATGAATGCACATGTGATTTGACGCACCAGAATCTAACAGCCAATGTTGATCATGATTAGACAAACTAACTGATAACACTTCATCACTCATACCTGAAATGGATGCCGACCCTGTATCTGTCGTGTTTGCTTCTTTATTTTCTGTCGAAGAGTATCCTTTGGATGTTTTCTGTCTCTTCCAATAGTCCTTCTTCAAATGTCCTGATTTGCCACAAAACCAGCACTTTACCTGACTCTTCTTCCCTTTCAATTTTGAACGCGAGTTGTTGTGCTTACTGAAGCATATTTCTTTAGAACGACCTCTGACCATCATTGCTTCTGATGTAGAGGTTTCTGAATTTGACCTCTTCCTTGTTTCTTCAGACAACAAAGCTCCAAAAACATCATCAAATTCAAGGGTTTCTGATGAGCTAAGACTTATAGAAGTAACAAAATGATCCCATGACTCGGGCAACGAGCATAATAAAGTTACATCTTTATCTTCTGATTCAAATTTTACTTCTATACTTTCTAACTGCACCAGGAGAGTATTAAAGGTATTCAGATGATCAGTTATTGTCGTACCTTCCCTCATGCGCAAGCTGTATAACTGTCGCTTTAGAAGAATCCTATTGGTTAAGCATTTTTTCATGTACATCTTTTCAAGATTTTTCCACAAACCAGCAGTAGTTTTCTCTGATACGATGTTAAACAAAACATAATCCGCCAAACACAGTCAAATGTCGCTCAGTGCTCTTTCATCCAAGTCACTCCATTCATCATCTTTCATGGTGTAAGGCTGTTTGGATTTTCCCAACAACGCCTTCGCCACGCCTTGTTGCACAAGTAGATCATACATCTTCACTTTCCAGATCTTGAAGTTGTTTCCGCCATTGAACTTCTCGATCTCAAACCGGGCACTTTGAGTTTTTGCCATGTTGTGTCACAAAAAATTTCCAATTGCAACTTTTAATGAATGAAGTTTTATTTAAAAATAATGCCCTTCACCTTATAAAAATCCTTTCCTCTTAATACCATATGCAAATGGCATTTAATAATTACCAATCGATTTTTAAAAAAAACTACACTCCAAAGTGATTGTTTTTTTTTTTAAACATAAAATAATATCAAATCGATTGTAAACCACCACAATACAAATCGATATACAATATCGATATATCACAAATCGATTTTGTTTAAAACACAACACTCAAATCGATTTACCACAAACTTATGCCAAACATCGATTTTGTATATCGAAAATACTATAAATAGATTTAACATGTATATGGAATTTCATATATATCGATTTTCATATCGTTTAAAAAAACAAAATGGCACTTTAATAGAAAACATTTTTTTTTTTCTTTAAACAAAGGTTCAACGTTGGCACTTTCAGAAATCGATTTTAAAAAAAACTTGAAGTCACCTTTCAACACTACAGCCTTAACCAGCTAGAAACCAGTCCATGTTTTCACAGTTAACAGCCTTCTCCAAACTCCACTTTGCATAGCTCTGGTCTTCAACGCAGTTAAGACTTCAACTCCGTGTTCAACCGCTATTCTCTGCGCTTATCAAAACTGGCCTCATGGCCTCTCAACAGGCCACGGCTTCTGCAACTCAATTCAGCTCACGGTTCAACTGCATTCAGCTCAAAACCGCAGGGACACAACCATGAACAGGAAATTGTCTCTCTCGTCACTCAATGGATCAAATGGCTCACGGTCCAACGCACAGACCCGGCCTCTGATTACAACGATCGTTTAATCTAGAAGCAGTCATGGTGCACGTTTTCAACAACCATGGATAAACCCGGGTCTGCACATCAAATTGCTTCAAATGGAGCGGCAATCATTTAATGGTATCAATTCAACACAGTCGTTCTTCAATCAATGATCGAAAACTGTGTTAAATTTAAAAAACCAACTCCCAGCATCTGCCATGATCTACAGTATAAACGCAAGTCCGATCCCTCTAGCTTATGGTGCTACGGATACTTTAATTTACTCACAGAAATCCATGCATAGACAACGGATGGTGGCTCTGCGCTGCGCTCACACGGCCATTAGACTTATCGTTCACCGCTCTGATACCAAGTGTTAAAGTTAACACAGCGGAAATTTAAATCAAATAAGACACACACAGCATTCAACCATGAAATTTTAACATGGTTCACCCAACCAATCTGGGCTACGTCCACCTAACAAGGCATCGGCAATCTCATTCAACAACTAGAGAAATACAATAGCAGAGTTTCTCATCTGCTCATCTCTTCCACTCACCTCACATTCCTCATCATGCTCACTTGCCTCTACGGGCTTACATTTTATAGTGGTGAATGGAAACAGACTCATAAATCCTCTCACAACAAATATAGGATGCATTAACTCCTCATCAGAAATTGATGGAGTCAATGTAGCAACAAATCCTATTGTTGTCACCTACATGAGATTTTCTCCAAATTTAATTAAAAATAAAAATAAAATCTCAACAAAATAGTGATTTATCTAATTAATTTTCCTTTTTTGGGTTAAATATGACGAGGAATATTAATTAAATTGTTGTTTAATAAATTATTCCTTGAGGAAAATCAAACAAATATGGATTTATTCAATATTTCCTCATGGGGTTTCCTATTTAGACCATAAAAAACTTAATAAATTAAGGATTACTAAGTTATTTTTCATAGTGAAAGAAATTTTACTTAGGGTAAAATTGGTCTTACATGGTGTACTTTGGTCCATCTAATAGTAACAGGTTAGATGACCAAAAATTGGTGTAACAGATTTCCCCCCAACGTGTGACCGTTAGGAGCTAATCGTATGACCGAAGTACGTTGTAAGAACTCAATCATTGGACACCGAAGGGGAAGTCAGAGAGACAAATATAAGGTAGACTAAAGCACTAGAGGACAAGACCCTGAGGAGGCGAGACTTATAGGTGTGACAAGTCTCTTTTATGAGTAAATACTTATTCTACAAGAGGTGGGGGAGGCATACCTATTCCCGTCGAGACAAAGTACAAAGAATAATGTGTCCAGTAAACAAGGGAGTGAACTATATAGTACATGCTGGCATAAACATGAGCTAGATAAAAATATGATAATGGATCCCACATACATACTGTGCCTGGAATAACAGCCAATACTTATACAATAATATCTGAGTACATGAGATATAAGTACAACCAAAGAGGCCTTGTAAACAAGAGAGGGCTCTGAAAATCTGGATGATACATGCAAACTAAAAGGCGCTGCAAGCGGCTAAGGCCGAAACCACCAAATCTATGGATCTGCATCGAAGGCTGTAATGAAGAGGTCATTCGGACATGTGGGGGGCTACCTGAAGGGCCACCCCCTCATGAGGTCTGAAACATCTGACACACACACAGGAATCACCGGTACAATCTGCTGCATCACTGAACCATCAAGTATACGGATCTCGATCATGTCGTAAGGAGTTAGAGCTGAGAAACAATCAAGTCAAAGGGCGATAAGGAGTTCCTTTGCCTGATCCGAGGCACCGAACAAGAGTGGAAGTTGGTACCAAGGTACATTGCCCTCTAGACCTATCTTCTGGAATGAATGAGATGATATGAATATAAGGAGGTCCGCCATAGGTGAGGCAATAAGGGATCCTCAACTAAGGCACGAGAGATAATAGTAGAGAGACTGACAGACTGACACCAGGGATGATTATGGAATGGGGGGTACTGAGTAGCGGGTTGATGAATTCCCTTGTTATAGCATGAAGGGCATGGATGACCTAGAAGCAACTGACACAATATCAAAGGGGATAGGGAACAGTATGACTGGAGGCCACAATGTGCGACACGAGAGAGGAACCAAGCAATGAAGGATGGAGGACTATAGCGGGATACAAAGGGACTCGGGATATACTCCATGGATGCGTTGATGACTCAACTCGGATGCTCTAAACAAGGGTGACTCGATGATGCTGCCACAAAGAAAAGGTCTGGTGGGGACCATAAAAACATGAGTACAAGATGGTTACTCATGACGAAAATCAACACGAGCATGGACAAGTATGAAGGCAAAGTGATGGACCAAGTAAAAGTGTTGCAAGTGAAGAAATTAAATTTTTAGGAGTGGTGAAGTGACCCTTCTTGGACATAATGTGTCCGGGTGAAGTATCAAAACACAAAAACCTAAAGGATACCCATTTGAGAGCTCGGTGAGAGCTTTCCAACTTTTAGTGTCCCGTGATTTGACAGATTGGTAGACCAAATGCACAGGGTAACATCAAACCAACCTTTGGAGTCCTAGGACCTAGCCTTCCAGGACTTAGAGAGGACTCTTCTATTATATGCAAAGGATGTGAACTTGTTTGCTTTTAGGGTTTGATTTTAGGCTAGTTGTTAAGTGTAGGGTTTGTTTGATTGTTTTGGTTGGGTACGATGATCAAGTAGAATAGATGGAATGAGAAAATATTCAAGTCATTGGGCTATGGAGTCTATAAAATTCATGGAAATTTCAACAATGGATCGGGGAGCATCATAGTTCAAATCTAGCATGGTTAATGGATTTTCAAGGTTTATGGGAAATGAGATGGAAATCAAGTTTGGGAACAAAAGTAGGAAAAAGGGCAATCAAGAATCCTTTATCATGTACCTTTTTAACAAGAAGGGACTTAAATACCATGGCATAAAGACGAAATCAATAGATAGGGAAAACCAGTAACTCTTTGATTCAACTCAAGAAAATAAGCATTCAAGACAAACATTCCAATGAAATATACAAGGTGAGAAACTCATTTAAATTCTAGTGATTTCACCTTCAAGGTTAGAAAACATTCAAGATACACATATAACTTTAATCAAAGAAGAGGGAACGCCTAAAAATCATTGATCATAGCCATGAAGATCTCCAAAACAATTATTCAAGCATGGACAAAGGGTATGATCGAAACATAGCCTCTTTGGCAGACCTAATTAATGATACTTTGGATAGAGACCTCAAGAACAGTGATTAGTGACATCAAACAAGCAGGGCTAGCCATAAATCATCTTTGATACCTACTATATTAAACCATTCCTTAAATAAACAAGCTTAGGGGGTCTAGAGAGAAATTAAGAATTCTCTAAAATGTCCTAGCAAAGGAAAACATAGAGGCAATGAAGAAAAAACAGAGCTAAGGTGCCTTTGAAGAACATTTCTTAGTCTAAATCCTTTGTTCTATTGCAACATAGCAAGATGGAAACATAATGAAACATGAGAAAACAATAACTGAATAGAAGCACTTCACCATTAACCAATCTCAGGGATCTTGCAAGCAAGCCTCCTCCATCAACAAGAAAAACAAGCCATTCACAAGCTCCAAAACACCAATTTCTCTTCAACCTCCAAAAGACTATGTATTGCTCCAAAGAGTCATCAAATGCCAAAAAATGCCATTTTTTTTCCAATGAAGCCCTAATGCTCTATTTATTTAGCAAAGGAGGGAAAAAACCCTAGATAGGGTTGGAAAATTTCAAAATCACTCATAAATGTCATTAATGCCCAAGAGACCATGCAAGGCCCAAGGCACAAAATATCCCATGAAATAAATACCAAAATAACTCCTAGTACCTAATTTTAGAGTGATTTGCCTCAAAAAACATTAAAATATCATTTTGCAATAAATGAGTGTGTTTTGTTGACTTTTGGCCAAAAACACACAGTGCAGTCTATAAGCGCAGTGCCTTCATAGGCATAAAATTGGTCCACTTGCAGCCAGGTTTTGGTGACCTTCCCGATGTCAAATTTTGCGCCATGATAGCCCGTTGGAAAGCCAGCTGAGTCTACTTTCCAAATATGCATTTTTTTGTGATTGAACCCCTGTAAACTGTCCAAAATTTCAAATTACCCAAACTACTCTGAGCGCAATGCCAAGCCTAAAAATGAGGCAGCAAGGTGGAAAATGAGGTGTTTTTTTACCTTTTGAGGGGTCACAAATTCTCCAAATTCTCTGAAATTTTGTGAGCATAGTTTAATAGGAATGAGAAATCCAAAAATTTAAATTTTTCCCTCTAAGGATGTCTGAGGAAAAAGCGTTGCGCTAGGGGTGTTGCGCTTATAAGTCTCCAAATTCACAAAAAACTAAAACTTGTCAAAATTTCTTCAAAATTGGTGGGTGTCTCCCTCATGGGGTTTGAGAAGCCTGTAGAGAAGCTTCAGCCAAGACTCCAAGGTTTTATCGGTCTTTTCCTCCTTTTAGTGCTTGAATTTCAATGAGGGCCTCTTTGAGCTTGGCACTAGTGAGTTTGTTTTTCAAAGCATAGTATTTGGTCATCTTCTTTTGTAAGACAAAGTCTCTTTTCATATTCTTCATGTGCTTGTGCTCATCCTTGTAAGAATCAATGATGTATTTTTCCATGCCAAGGTTCCTTTTTAGGTCTTTAATCTCTGCATTCTTGCTTTGAAGTAGTATGCTATTGGCCCTCTCCTTGTCTTCATTTTCACTTTCTAGGTCAATGATGCCCAGTCCTTGTTTCAGCTCCTTCTTACATTTCCTACCTCTTTTCACCTTTTGTTTGCCTTTGTCAAGATTTTGAGCTGAGGTGGATGGCTTGGTCCCTTGCCTTTTTGAGGTAGAAAACACAAGCCTGGGCCCTCTTTGATATGCCAATGAAAAAGGTGTGAGTGTGGTCTTGTTGGTGTCTTTATCATGGTTTCGGATCCTCATTTTCATTATCATCCTTTTCACTTTATTCACCGTCACTATGACTGTCATGAATATTTTCAGCCCTTTCTTCATTTTCTTCACTGTCAACATACTCATCACTTTCATCATCAGCCTCATTGATTACTTCCCCACTGATCTCTGGACTATCCTTTGTGTTGCCTTCATTTTTCTCATCATCATTGTCATTGAGGGGGTCACTGCCTTTACTATTTTCATGATTGTCATGACTATCATGAATGTTTTCTTCTTCACTTATTCTTGCTTCATTATCTTCTACATTTTTGTCACTTGCTTCATCTGTATCCATGGTGTCTTTTTCTTCATCATGAATGCCATTGCTTTGATTGCCCACATGGTCATCTCGGCTGCTATCATGATTGTCACCTTCATCCATTTCCATGTCCTCTACCTCATGGCTAACTTCTTCTTTCTCACTTCTCAACCCATTTCCACTGTCCTCTTCATCATTTGCTTCATTGTTATCATCCTCCTCTATTTTCATGTCCTCGCCTATTGTTGACTTAACTCATCATCACCATCCATCTCCATGTTTTCTACTTTTGGTGGGCTCAAATCATCATTTCCCTCATCCTCATTTTGGCTCAACTCATCTTCACTCTCACCCTCTTCATTTTGTTCATCATTATCACCCTCCTCCTTATTTTGGTTTGACTCATTGTCATCTTCACCCTCATTTTCACTTGATTCTTCATTGCCACTTCTTCATATGATGCATCAAGAGAAGGGAAGGAAGGGAGGTTTCCTTAAGGAGGGGATATCTATGCAGAGGATGAGTTATGGTTAGTAAGAGGTGATGGAGGAGTAGAGGGAGGAGGATGAGATGATGAGGGCAAGTCTGGTTGATGATGGGGTTGTGGGATTGTGAAGACTTCATGGGCTATGAATACCTCCCAAGGTATGCCCTTCTGTTCCAACTAATGTAGAACCACCATCTTGATCAAGGAGTTGTGGAACAAACTCTACATTTGTTGGGCATAACTTCTCCTCTGGACAACAGAAGACATTTTGTCAATGCTCCTATAGAGGTAATAGGGTAAATGGAGGATTTTGACTCTTGTGAAATGCATGAGCAATCTAACATGGTAGGAGTAGAGTCTGGAGTATCTCCCTTCATAGGTAAATTATTTCATAATGACCCTCATCAAGGGTGCAAACCTCTGTTTTAGGTGTGAGAAAGGGAAAATAGCCTTGTAGCCTTCTCTATACCTAGTCTTGACAAATGGCTTATAATATCTCATGTTTAATCTTGCCTTCTTGAACCACTTTTCACCAATACTGGGTATACATGTAGCATTAGAGATGGCATCTGCTGATAGTTCAAAATCCACTCCTGCAAGGCTTGATTGTTTCTTGTGTAGGTTAAGAATGAACAATCTTGTGAGCTCTGGGTGATTTTGCACTTGTTTGACTTTCTCACAAAATTGGAAACACCCTACATTTTGAAAACATGTGAGGATCATGGGAGATGAGGTGATATCCACTGTGCTCTGGGGTTCAAACCTATTGACCTTCCCTCTCTTGTGTTTTGGCCTCATAGGCACTTGACCTTCTTAACTGCTCATACTTCCTTCTCCTCTTGACATGGTAATTGGTGTGGAATTTAGACAAACTTAGGTCTACTTTTGAAACCTAGGTAGGAGGATTGAAATGACAATGTTGGTGAGGACAGCTTTTGTGAATGAGTGAGATGAAGGCAAGTTTATGACTGATTTTCCTTGAGCTTGAAAAAGGGCTTATCTTGAACTAACTTGTGGTCACCCTAGTTTCACACCCCCCTTGATTGGCAATGGTTTACTTGGAGGCCATAAAAATAATTTTTGCATGAGGACCTAGGGTTTCCAATGACTAGGGTTTAATCATTCTCCTTTAACCACTAAATCATAAAAATTGCTCTGAGGACAAGGAGGAAAGGCCACCTACCAAATTTATCTTGCTTGTAGGGTCTTGAAAACAGTTTGGAGGGCTTTCCTTGAGCCTTTGGCACCTTTCTGCAAGTTGGAGGGTTTTTTAGCATGAGCACAGTGCCCTGCCCACACTATCATGTGCCTCTGAGTGCAGCGTTGGGAGATTCGGGTCCTACTCTAGGTGCAGCGCTGCCCACATGCAGGCCTATCGGGCCTCTATGCGCAGCACCAGGCCTATCGTGTCGCCCTCTACGCGCAGCACAAGGCTGAAAACTGGGTGAGTCGGGTCTCTACGCGCAGCGCCATGCTTGGGTGTGTTGGGTTTGCCTGTGCGTAGTGTCGGGCTATACGCGCAGCGCCTCCCGCTATACGCATAGCACAGTGTAAAACATACACTGTGAAGACCTCTATTCGCGTAGCGCCAGGGTCTGTGAATGCAGTGCTGCATTCTGAGCATAGCGCCAATGACCTTACCCATAATTTTACCAAAAACTCAGAATTTTCTCCTGAAGGTTATTTTCTCTTCTTGCAAATGAAAAATAAGCTAAAATGATAAACAAGATACCTTTATACCCTTGGAAAAATAAATTAAAATCAGAAACCCACTTTTTCTAAGGTTTTGTCACTTTATCATTTTCACTGATATCTTTTTTACCTTTTATTGCAGGTGATTTGAAAAATTTTCAAAGTAGCTCTTCTTCCTTTGGTGGTAGCTTGTTGGAGAAATGAAGAGGTCCTTTTTAACCTTGAGGGTCTTGGCACTGTCAAACCTCTTTTTGTTTGCACGTGAGAAACTGAAAAAAATGTTTTTATCCTTTTTTGACATTTTTGAGTGTAAGTGACCTGAAAACATGTTTTCTTACCTTCTTACTAACTTTGACAGTGATATATCCATTTTGACACAGACTATAAATCATGTCTGCTATGTCTCCTTTTGGGCACTTCTGATTTTTTGCAGGTGCCATGACACAATTTGTTTTTGTCCCCTTTGTCATTCTTGGAGTTTGACAACCTTAGTCATATAACAGTAAACTCATGCTCAGGTTGGTTTTTTATCTTGAGAACTAAAACCTATGCCTTGTTTCTTTTGACCTTTGAGGGAAATTGATTGCACTTGAAAGCTTGACCTCCCTGACACTGATACTATTTGCATTCTTTCCCTTTGAGGCAGTGAAGCACTGTTACCTTGGCAAACCATGGAGGTCACCTTCTGACATCTTCTTCAAACCTTTTGCCTATTATCATCATGGAGGCTCCTAATAGTCTTCATTTCACCCTCTTTGCCTATCTTCCCAAAAATTTAGGTTTTAGGGTTGTTAGATAAGAATAATCAGTGTTGCCTTCTAAGTTCTCTATAGCCCTTTCAAGTTCATTCATTTATGTCTAGTTCACCTCACCTTTTTCCCTTCTTCATTTATAACTTCTAAAAATCTTCAATCTATGCTTGGTTGTGCTGATGTGCCATCTATCCTTGTGGTTTTCTGCATTAGCTCCTTGCTTGGCAACATTGTTTAGCCAATTAGCCTAGAAACCCTGATTTTCTTTGAACATAGACTGCTTCCTCTTCCATTTTCTTGGATGTCCTTTAGTGAGGAGCTAGCCTCTTACCTTACCTAATTTTCTGCTGATAAACACCTTGACACTCCTGCAAAAATGTCAAAAATGGACAGCTTTCCTTTGCAGAATTTGTGCTTTGATCAAGGAGGCCTTTCTTGGAGAATTTTGATCCATCTTGCACAATCATGTGCTGACCTTCTTTCATATTTGATTCAGATTTTTGGCATATGAAAAACAATGATTTAGAACACCAAAACAAACCTACAACCTTTGAAACCCTAGTGACCTAGTGGGAGCTTCTTTATACTTGCCCTTTGACTGAAAGCTTGGCTTAGGGTCCTCAAGTATGAAAAACAGATTTTTTGATAATTTGATGTATTGAAGATCAAAAATCCAATGTACTTGACTTATCTAAAGAGCCTACCGAGATGCATTTAGTCATCTAAAGAGAAAAAAATTATTGATGACTAACGCCAACGCTACAGATGGTTTTTCAAACTGAGCTACGGTTTGGCCACAGTGGGAGAAAGAAAAATATAGGGTTTCTCTTTTAATAAGGCATTTTCTCTCCAAATTTACTCATTTTCAAGTGTAGATGTGGTGAATGTACAGAGGAGAGAAGGCCTTAAATCTTGTGGTGATCGTAGCGGGCAAACCGACCGTTGGAATCGAGATCCGTCAGTTGTAGGTAAGAGGCCTAACCCTACTCTTTCATTTCAGTGGATTGAAAGTTCATTTTAGGAACTTAGAGCTCAGGAACAGACCCGTTCTCTTCTTCACGGCCAGGTTGCACTTTTTGGGGCAATATCTGCAACCTAGGTAGCAGGTTTTGGGCAGAAAACTGCGACCTATCCCAGGATTTTCCTGAAAAGTGCGACCTGCCAGAGGGGGGGGATTTTGATGTTGTTTCTCAGCGGAGAGTTGTGCTTTTATGGTTAAACGTAGTATTTCCTTTCTGTACACTGACAAATATGATGGTTTTGTGCAGATATGGCAGAATTGTGGATCAACTGGAGAGAGAGAGACCTAGACACATTACAGTCAGATATCCGAGAGGATCATGGTGTTTGTACTGCATTGGCCAGGTTTGGGGTCCTCAAGTTTGTGGAGAACCCTTTGATGAGATCTGAAGAGCCCTTGTTGGCACAGATTGTTAGTTGTTGGGATCCAGACCACGAGGTATTTATAGTGGAGGGGCATCGGATCAAGTTGACGGTCTAGGATATATATTTCCTGACTAGTCTCCCACCACTTAGGATGGTGGGGAATACACAGCCAGTGTTACCCCAAGGGCGGAACATAATGGAGTTTGTAGAGCGCCATCGCTGACTAGGTCTCCATGTCAAGGGGACACGGATATCGATCGAGGATCTAGAGAGGTTAGAGACCAGTGTTGTGGATCCTAGGCAACCAAGCACTCCACCACATCACTGGGGGTCAGATGATGCTTGTTGAGAGTGTGTTGAGTGGGACCTACTATGGGTGGGCCCAAATGATGTTGTCTTCGTTGAAACGAAATGTGTTTCTATGCAAGCAGCAAGTGAACCATGACTGTGCATATGGCACAATGTTGTGCTCGCTCTTCTTTGAGAATATTCTGACACTTTGATCTCATATATAGATCCAGGATGGGGGCCCAAGAGAGCCCAGGATGCATTGTTGGGGGTAGCTCCTGTGAAGAGGGGGAGGTGGGGCAGTCGGATGGATGTTCCTGTTGGGAAAAATACTGAGAGGGGGGGGGGTGAATCAGTATTTACTGCATATTCAAAACTTTTACTTTTTCATGCTCCAAAACCCATACGCTACTTTGCTGAAGCCAACTAGCGTATACACGCGGATATCCTTCATAAAACTTGCGTATACACAGAGATCTAATTATGCCATTAATTCTTCACTTATATCATTCCATCATTCATTCATTAGATGTTCTATAAACAGTAAACATGTGCAGTAAGAACAGAATAAACCATCACACATAAGCATCACACATGAACACCGGGATTTTTAGGTGGAAACCCAAGTCGGGAGAAAACCACCGCTGCAGTTGCTCAGCCTTCAATATTTTATTATAGAGAAAACATCTTACAACATATGTGCTGGCGCAGACTTGACCAGCACGCAGGCACCCACCTGCGCTCGTTTACCAGCCTCTCCTGGAAGGGAGCTCCAACCCCATGACTCGTTTACCAGCCTCTCCTGGAAGGGAGCTACGACCCCCTGCTCTCGTTTACCAGCCTCACCTGGAAGGGAGCTACAACCCCCTGACTGAAGGCTACAACCCTCAGCACCTCTATGGACCACGTTTCATCAATTTTCACACTAGATCCAAAGCTTCCTTTAGGACACAACTTGCAGGCCACGTTTCATCATATTTTTAGACTGGACCCTTTCCATACTTTTAAGCACAATCAACCATGAAACAGATACATATAACATACTGACAGATATCAGTAAACCAGCAGAACAGATCAGACATTTCTTACCACAGACTTCAACAAACCCCAGTTTTCATACGCGCTTTCCTTCTTCTGATGTCGCGTATATACGCGCTTCCGTTCACACAAACCAGCGTATACCTCTGTATACATTACAGAGCTCATTTCATTGCGCATACGCGCTTTCACTTCAGCGAAGCCGCGTATATACGTGCTTCCTCTGAATCGAACTAGCGTATAGATCTTAAACCATTATAGAGCAGCATACTTCTTCAGATCAGATATTCAGTTCAGATTTACCCTTTAACTTCAGACAGATGTTCACCTCATCTCAGATTTAAGCCTTCCATAAATAGATCTAGCAGATACAAATACATTCCAGATCTAGATATTTCGCTTCATCATTTCTTCATAGGTGCATCATAGATTCAGATCTATTATCAAACCTTTACCCTTTCCATACAGATATACTTCATAGAGAAGTATTCATTCAAGCTCAGACATCTTGCTCCCACACTCATGATTTTCACAATGAATTTCTTCTCTTTATATAGGTTTACCCCTTTTTCAATACCATGAGCCCCTTTTTCAATACCATGAGCCAAACCAATACCATTAGCCCAAAACTACATTACTTCCGATGGTATTCCTGGACGGGGTCATTTAGACGAATCATTACCCAATACAATGGGTCAATACCATGGTGGTTACCCCTGGTTTTGCACTTTTTGAGCGCTTTTTCCCATACGCGACTTGGAACGTTTATTCCCGCATGCATACGCGACTTCCCCTAGGCAAATCCGCGTATGCCTAGAGACATACTCTTTTCATCAAGATTTAGCACATGCTGAATTCCTTTCTTCATTGCCTTCTGTACACACTGTAGATACATCAGATTTACTTCATCAGGAACATATTCTATCAAGCACAACTTCATCAAGTAAGTTGCCATCATCTTCATCAAGTGGGTTGCCATTCAAGAATAACACTCAGCATCATATGGCTAGCAAACATCATTTCATATCAGATTTACATCATTTACTAAGTCCAATAGGTCAAGAATAACTTCATCGGGTATCAGGTGAATTGCCATCGAGGACAACATATGTCCATGATCTCATGTCTTCAATATATGTCAACAGTCGCATGTCTTCATCTTCATTCAGTGGGTTGCCATCAAGGACAACACTCTGCATCATATTTCCAACAATCTCCCCCTTTGGACTTGATGGCAACCATGATGGTGTTTGGTTACCGCAACAGATAAGTACATTAAGAATACAGTGACACCATGTCACTCTCTCCATTTTTGACATCATTCTTTTTCTTCATTCAAACACCATGTCATTCTCCCCCTTTGACATCAAGGGCAAAGGGCGGATCAAAAACCAACATACTCTCCCCCTTTTTTTTCCGCATGTGGAAGAAACGTTCTGCAGATCTGATATGTGTTGAAGTGGCCAAGCTCCCCCTGAGTTCATGCTGAAACTTCAAACATATTTTTCAATGAAGTACATGACTCTATGAACTTTCTATCACCAAAGACTCATACTTACATCAATTATCCATCCAAGTGGATTTACATATGAGACTCAACTACCCAACCAAGTGGGTTTACACATTTCAACTCAGCTACCCAACCAAGTGGGTTTACAAAATTTGACTCAGCTACCCAACCAAGTGGGTTTACAAATTCAACAAATTATACATATTAAATATTACAATTTCGCATCATGGGTCTCATGAGACCTTTTCATCAAATTACAAATATGACCATTTATGACCAACACCGAGAAAGTCCTCGAAAGACACATATGTCGGAGACCATCATAATGCCAACAATGCATTATACTCAGCAACGCTAATGCTCCCCCTGAATCTGTGCATCCAAGCATCCTTTCCATATGACTAAGGCTCCCCCTTAGTTTGTGCATCCTGAACACTTTCACCAACAAGTCATCAAGGCATCTTTATCAAAACATTTAGAAATAGAAATATGAGAACTGGAACACCACCAGAGATACCAAACAATATCAGAGATACCAAAAATCACTGCATCTGTGCTGAATAGCGCTGACTCCAAACATAAAATTGTCAGCAATCAGACATACGCGGTTTTTTGTGCATGAACTCGCGTATATACGCGACTGTGTTTCAGGAAACCCGCGTATCCAATACCATCTTCTATATTTTAACTAGATCTGATCCTCTTGTGAGAAAAAGACAGTGTTCAGCTTCTTTCTGATATTTGAATGCTTCCCTGGACTACAGATAGATAGAACAATGTAGTTGTGTCTTCAAGCGTCATCCAACGGTTGTAACATAAGCACATTAGTAACCAAGCCTTCAGATTCTCTGCAGCATCAATACAATATTTCCAAGAGAGATTATCATACCAGAACAACATCTTCAAATATGTGTCAAGCAATCATCCATGTGGTCCAATATCATCAAGATCTTCATGAAATAACATATGTAGGCAAAAGATCTCAACCATAGTAACAAACTCTTCATGATTTATTTCTGAATCAAACGACTTCCAACTCATCCATGTGTACGCACAAAAGATACTTTTCAGTAAACAGGGATCAAAATCTCATCATCATAAACCATATACCAAGTCATCATCATTTAAGCATGAGTATCACAATAACCAAGAATAAGCAGTCATATTGCCAACAATGCAATCATTAGTATTCAACCTGTTGCTCCCCCTGAACCAGTGCTCTTCCTTAACTTGTGCAACCTAAATCCGTTCATCAGCAAGTCATCAGCAACAATCTCTGCATGAACTTCCCTTATCTCCAAATTATAAGACTTTCATCTCAGCAACGAATACTCTTTATCAGAAAGCAAACAGGACTCATCCATAATCTTCAATATAAGACATCAAGTATCATATTGGAACTGAGAAATTAAGCTGATACAGAGTCAATAATACAGTTATTAACAATCATACTAATGCTCCCCCTGAGCCTCTGCTCCTGATCTTCAGCTGTCATCCCAATTCTCTTATCATAAATGCATACGCGACTGTGTCTGCTAGAACTCGCGTGTATACGCGACTTGTGTTCATCGAACCGGCGTATGGAAAGTGAAGCATAGAAATTTTTCACATTCCTTCATCTCCCCCTGAACTTGTACTTCCTGTACTTGTCTTCTTCATGTCAAATGCTCTGTCAGAAATACATATAACCAGAATAATCAAATCAACCATGAGAGACATCATACATTACTCCCCCTGTGATGATACATTACTAAATCTCATAATGTATCCCACATCATTCCTGCAGTTAATCAGAGAAGTAAGCTTCAGAAGCGGATGACTGCAGTATGGTCAATATTCCCTACATTTCTGATCGGTCCTCCATCTTTTTCCAGATTTGTTTGATCTTTCTATTTGTGTGCTGGAAGTTATCCAATTTCTCATATCTGTTCAACCTGCATTCCTTTTCTACATGTCCATACTTGTTACAAGAATAACATCTCATATGTCCAAAAAAATAAGCATAAGAATCATAATGAGTATTTCTAATCTTCCTCCTTTTACAATCAGCTGCTTTATGTCCATACTTGTTACATGAAAAACAATATCCCTTGAAGAAACCATAGTGCCTTTCTATATTATAGGAACTGTTTGTTTGAGGCTGAAATGATCTGCTCCTGCAATTTGCTGCAACATGCCCATAATTATGAAATTTAAAGCATTCAACATTATTGACTGATTTCCTTTGAGATTTCATCATTGTTGGTTTACCTTTTGTCTCTTTCAACACTTCAGGTTTTGCATTGACATCCTCTGAATTTTTTGCACTTCCTTGTGAGCTAGATTCTCCTTTAACAGTTTCATGGAAACCAAGACCAATTTTGATAGCAGGAGACCTTTGATTACTCAGAATATTGTCCAAAATGTTAGTACTATCTTGAAACCTCAAAAGTTTAACCTTTTCTTCTAATTTACCTTTGAGAATGTTTACCTCAGCCTCCAAGGCTTGACACTGCTTTGTCATGCTTTCTTCTTTCCTTCTTCCATCTTCTACTTGATCCTTCAGATTTAGAATCTCTTCTTTCAACCAATTTTCATTTTCTTCACATGTTTGTTGCAGCTCTTCATTCTTCTTATTTGATTTTTCCAGATCTTCTTTGAGAGAGATGATTTTTGCTTCAAGGCCTTCCTTTTCAAATGGTTGTAGAGGTTCCTCATTCTTCTTACTTGATGCTTCAATATCTGCTTGCAGAGAGATGATTGCAGCTTCAAGTCCTTCATTCTTCTTGCTTGATTTTTTGAGATCTGCATTTAGATCGTTGATTTCTGCTTCTAGTTCTTTAATTCGATTGGATGCATAAGTATGAAACCTTTGATACTTGTCCACCTGTCCATTCATCATTTCTATTTGTTTTTCCATTTGAGAGATCATCTCTATGTTGATAGATTCTTGCGTCTTAGATGAACTTTGTAGTTCTTCAACTTTAACCTTGAGAGCTTCTTCTAGATCCACAACTCTGCTTTCACTATCTTCACTATTGCTTGCACAAAGAAAATCATTCAAAGGACCCCAATCACTATCTGATTCATCTTCTTCAATTTCTGCTATACAAGTTTTCTGAGATATCTTCTTGTTTCGAGTAGCCTTCTTCTTTTGCTTCTTTTCCATGAGTACTTTTAGATCATGGTCAGAATCTTCTTCATCTTCACTGGACACTTCATCATCATCTTCATTTGCATAATAACTCTTCCTCTTTTCAAATTGTTTCCCTTTACCATGTTTTCTCTATAAGGACATTTAGCAGCATAGTGACCAACTTTTCCACACTCAAAACATTTGAAGGGAAGCTTACCTTTGAATCTTCCAGTACCTAGTTGGAGTTTTCTCACAAAATTCGCTTCTTCTTCTTCGGATATATAGCTGGTTTCTTTGACAACTTCCTTTTCCTTTCCTTTTGCAGACACCTTAAAAGAAACTTCTCTGATTTGAGAAGGACCTCCTTGTCTCATTTCAAAAGCAGTCAAAATACCATGTAATTGAACAATAGTAAGAGTTTGCAGATCTTGCCTTTCTTCAATAGTTGAAACTTTAGAGTCAAATCTTGAAGTCAAGGATCTTAAGACTTTTTCTACCAGAGTAGTATCAGTTATGGTTTCACCCAAATTTCTCATCCGATTTACAATATCATCTAGATGAAGAAAGAAACTGGCAACACTTTCATCACTATGCATCTTCAAATTTTCATATTCAATTCTAAGAGTTTGGAGTTTTGCACTTTTTACCTTTGTATCTCCTTCATAGCTCGGAATGATTTTGTCCCATATTTCTTTTGCTGAATGTAGCTGCATCACTTTAGCAAATTCTGATTCAGACATGCTTCCTAATAAGACATTCACTGCTTTGGCATTGATTTCATACTTCTTCCTTTCTGCTGCATCAGTAGGAATACTTGTCGGGTATTGATAGCCTTCTTCCACGATTGCCCATACATCTACACCAAGACTTTGCAGATATTATTTTGTTCATACCTTCCAGAATATCAGATTGCTTCCATTGAATAGAGGTGGCTTTATAGACATTACTCCTTCTTGACTTCCCATTGCGACGGATCTCCTTCAAGCGATCAAGATTCTACAGAAGAACCTGCTCTGATACCAATTGTTGGGAAAAATACTGAGAGGGGGGGGTGAATCAGTATTTACTGCATATTCAAAACTTTTACTTTTTCATGCTCCAAAACCCATACACTACTTTGTTGAAGCCAACTAGCGTATACATGTGAATATCCTTCATAAAACTCGCGTATACACAGAGATCTAATTATGCCATTAATTCTTCACTTATATCATTCCATCATTCATTCATTAGATGTTCTATAAACAATAAACATGTGCAGTAAGAATAGAATAAACCATCACACATAAGCATCACACATGAACACCAGGATTTTTAGGTGGAAACCCAAGACGGGAGAAAACCACCGCTGCAGTTGCTCAGCCTTCAATATTTTATTATAGAGAAAACATCTTACAACATATGTGCTGGTGCAGACTCTACCAGCACGCAGGCACCCACCTGCGCTCGTTTACCAGCCTCTCCTGGAAGGGAGCTCCAACCCCCTGACTCGTTTACCAGCCTCTCCTGGAAGGGAGCTACAACCCCCCGATCTCGTTTACTAGCCTCACCTGGAAGGGAGCTACAACCCCCTGACTGAAGGCTACAACCCTCAGCACCTCTATGGACCACGTTTCATCAATTTTCACACTGGATCCAAAGCTTCCTTTAGGACACCACTTGCAGGCCATGTTTCATCATATTTTCAGACTGGACCCACTCCATACTTTTAAGCACAGTCAACCATGAAACAGATACATATAACTCACTGATAGATATCAGTAAACCATTAGAATAGATCAGAAATTTCTTACCACAGACTTTAGCAAACCCTAGTTTGCATACGCGCTTTCCTTTCTCTGATGTCGCGTATATACACGCTTCCGTTCACATAAACCAGCGTATACCTCTGTATACATTACAGAGCTCATTTCATTGCGCATATGTGCTTTCACTTCAGCGAAGCCGCGTATATATGCTTCCTCTGCATCGAACTAGCGTATAGATCTTCAACCATTATAGAGCAGCATACTTCTTCAGATCAGATATTCAGTTCAGATTTACCCTTTAACTTCAGACAGATGTTCGCCTCATCTCAGATTTAAGCCTTCCATAAACAGATCTAGCAGATACAAATACATTCCAGATCTAGATATTCCGCTTCATCATTTCTTCATAGGTGCATCATAGATTCAGATCTATTATCAAACCTTTACCCTTTCCATACAGATATACTTCATAGAGAAGTATTCATTCAAGCTTAGACATCTTGCTCCCACACTCATGATTTGCACAATGAATTTCTTCTCTTTATATAGGTTTACCCCTTTTTCAATACCATGAGCCCCTTTTTCAATACCATGAGCCAAAACTATATTACTTCCGATGGTAAACCTGGACGGGGTCATTTAGACGAATCTTTACCCAATACAATGGGTCAATACCATGGTGGTTACCCCTGGTTTTTCACTTTAAGAGCGCTTTTTCCCATACGCGACTTGGCACGTTTATTCCCGCGTGCATACGCGACTTCCCCTAGGAAAATCCGCATATGCCTAGAGAAATACTCTTTTCATCAAGATTTAGCAAATGCTGAATTCCTTTCTTCATTCCCTTCTGTACTCACTATAGATATATCAGATTTACTTCATCAAGAACATATTCTATCAAGCACAACTTCATCAAGTAAGTCGCCATCATCTTCATCAAGTGGGTTGCCATTCAAGGACAACACTCAGCATCATATTGCTAACTAACATCATTTCTCATCAGATTTACATCATTTACCAAGTCCATCAGGTCAAGAATAACTTCATCAGGTGAATTTCCATCAAGGACAACATATGTCAACAGTCTCATGTCTTCAATATATGTCAACAGTCTCATGTCTTCATCTTCATTCAGTGGGTTGCCATCAAGGACAACACTCTTCATCATATTGCCAACAGTTCCAACCCAAGTTTTTTGCTCATTGGGATCAGATGCCACTGTGTATAGACGACTATCCCTACATTAGGCTGAGTTATCGTGGGGACCCGAACTTGCCACTACCACCTAGTCGAGTATGGGGGCCTGATGGTAAGTGACAAGTTGCTAATATTTTATGTGCATTTTAAAGTTTCAGAAGATTTTATATGGTATTGATTCATTCACTTTTGGTATGCAGATACAGCACTAGTAAAACCAGCCAAGTACATGGGACGGACTGCAGTATCAGGAGCTACAGGACCTAGTGGTTCGAGGGCACCACAGAATGAGGATGCAGTGGCCCTCCTGGAGGACATTCGTAGATGTGAGAGGCTTCTGACCGATGTTTCAGAGTGCGTCTAGAAAGACTTGGATGACGAATACATAGAGCCATGTATTGGTCTACCCTCGGAGTGGTGAGGGGTCATGCGGCGCATGGCGATGGCCGGACACGGGATGTGTGATCTACGAGCTGCAGGAGCAAAGCCAATAGCTTGAGATCCTCCAGATATTGATTAGGTGTAGGGGCATGTGGTGCCCCAGTTTTGAGTTTTTGTAACATGCTATGGGCATGTCAAATGTATCCGAGTGGATGGACTCTAAAACATTTTGTACGACACATATAATGGATATGCATCATTTTTTATGATTTGTGTTATTGTCTTGTGTTAAATGCGTGTGCTAAGTGCCAATCTAGAATATTATTTGCAATGATATCTACATGATGATTTTGTGCTCTAAGTACATGACTAAATGTAATGATTTCAAATTCACGCATCAAAAGCTTCACTCATAAATATCTTCTAAAAAGGATAGGATTATGCACATGATAGACACCATTCAATTGCATGAAAAGAAGCAGGGAATCTAAATGAACATGAAGGTGCAGGATGCGATGGGAAAGGGCATCCGCTAATAAACCTCACACTGCATCATATTCGGCCTGATTATTGGTGGCGGTACCAATGCATACAACATTCGAGAGAACAAGTGAATGTAAGGGGTTAAAAATTGCCAAACCTATCGAGGCTAGATTCCAGGAGTAGCAACTTGCACCATCGGCATACCGATATAAGGTGTGGATGGGGGGGGGTCCATTTGAAAGGTGCCAAAATACAACAAATGAGAGGATGATGAACAATGATGGCAACCCGAACGCAAAGTAGAAATCAAACAAACACTGCTAGAGGGAGTGCTCTGGGTAGGATGTCTACCACCCGCACACTGATAGGTAGGTGGTGTGTGGGAGCTGCCTTGGGGGCAGCTTGTGCTTAGGTCGTGAAATTCACCATAGACATAGATGGTTCCATTCCGCTTATGAGTGGGAAAGATGAAGTCAGGGGTGGAAAAGGCTTCCATGATGTCGTCATCACAATAAAAGATGGGGTGACAGGAGGAAGGGTAACCACATGACGCGTCAAAGCTACCTGACTCATCATCATGAGAAGAAAGGTTCACATGCGCATCGTCACAGGGGATGACGGAAGAACAAGCAGATAAGGGATCCACTGATGCTGAGCCCAGGGTGATCGCTGAAGGGAGGTCTAGCGAAACAGAAGGGGAAGTCTTAGAGGGAGCTTCCACTATGGATCTCATGAATGATGATAGGTAGAGGATGGTGGTCGAGGGCTCTGTCATCTCAACATCAGGAGGGGGAATGTCAATGGGAGCAAGTAAATCCTCAATTTGGCCCGAAGCATACTATGCAAGGACTGGAGAGGCAGACTAGTTTTTTTCAATCCTGTACTCCCGAACTACCTCCAAAGAGGCATGGTAATGTGTGAGGCGGGGACAATGGTGGGTATAATGGACATGGAGATCACACAAAGCACAGGATTGGTTGGTGTGGATATTCTTGGGGTTCTTGGTTGTATTTGAGGAAGGAACAGAGGTTTTCGGGACCATAGACTCAGGGAACGCGACATTGACCATGGGTTTGATATGAGGCAATTTAGGAAAATGATGGGTGGCATGACCAAAAACATCACACAAAGCACACGAGGGGGTACGCTTTGGATGCTGAGGAGAAGCGAGGTTTGTCGAGGCAGCCTTGTCTTTAGGAGCCTTCTTGTGAGCTTTTCCCCTCTCTCCCGAAGCTATCACAACAAGAGTGGGTTCCTATTGAGGTGGCTAAGGCACAGAAGCAAGGGGAGGGGTCATGGGGACCAGTTGAACCGAGGTCAAAGCAAGATAGGTTTGGGCTGACCAGGCGGGATAGCGGCTGGGGGATCAATGTTCCAGAATGGGATCCCTAGGGTCAGGTTAGGAAGGGATAAGGTCCCATAACAGGTACCAAAAATACTCCAAGAGGGGGGGCTAGGAATGGTATCTGACCGGAGGGGTGATGGCCAGGCGGGACAGCTCAGAGATGGTTAAGGCCAAGAGGAACCGTGTTGGGAGGGTAGAGAGGCTTATGGATACCAATTGCAGATGAGGGGCCTTGATGAGGGGGTCCTGAAGGCTAAGTCGAGCTGCTAGGAGTAGGATGCGGAGGGCGGGGTTGTTGACTAGTCGAAGCAGGTTGCTTGAGGTCGGACCCGGACGATTGCATCATGCAAATGTTCGATGAGCTGGGATCAGAGACAGGAGGAGAAATACCATGGAATGAAACAAACAAAGAGTAGTATTTGTAGACTCTAGGTGAAACACGGGTCAAAGGTTCGAATATTTGTTTATTCGCCACCGAAGAGATGATGGACTCAGGGGAGGTCTGAGACTTCGATTCGTAATATGTCAACTGGTCGATGGTGACTATATTTCCGTTATGAGGAAAGAACATCTTACAATGAACCGCAGATGGGATAGCAGACATCGCATAAGTGTAGCTACGACCCAATAGAATGTTGTAATCTAAGGGGGCATCAATGACTTCTACGTCAACACAAACAGTCTTGCCTACGAGAGTAATAGGAAAATTGTGGAACAGGCCAATGGGATGGGAAGAGTGGCCATCCCATGCTCGAAGGGTGATAGTGGAATGGGCCAAATCAGGAGATTTGATTTGCTTCCAAACCAAAGCGGACATCACATAGGTGGATTCCCCCTCAACAATGATATAACGGGAGACGTTAGCATTCCGGATCTTGATGGGGATTTGGAAGGTGACGGAAGCAGGAAGGGGAGGATTTTCCGACTGGTCAACATCGAAGACAATCAAATGATCATCTGAAGGATCCACAGTGTCCATGGTAGTTATTAGAGCTTTTCGTTGTGAAGGGCATGACTTGAGGAGTTCCAACGTTGAGATGGTCGTAGGAGATTGCGCCAAATCATCTACTATACTATATGAATGGGCAGCGTTTCCAGAAGAATAATTTCGAAATAATGGTCCCTTGGGGATCTTGGTATGAACCTCTACCTTAGGCTGAGGGATATGTAAAGGACCATTGGTTGTCGGAAGAGGCTCTATGCAACCTGAAGAAGGGGGCTCAAGCGCAGATGTAGCGGGAGGCTTGTTGTGCTGACAGGACTAAGTCTGAAGGTTGAGGTCAATGGTAATGGGTTGGTCAAAGTTCATCATGAGAATCTGGTAATCAGAGGTACTAGATGGAAGAGGTTGAGTGGCCGCCTGACCTTCAGGGGGTTGGGTAGCCACGAATCCTTACTGGGGGAAAGGATTGGTAAACACATTAGGCTAGATAGGTGCAACATTGGGAGCAAAAGAAGGGGAGGCTTGTTGTCCTCGCAATGTTGCTTGAGTCTCCCAAATCTTACACATCTGAGGTAAAAGAGGACAATCATGGGTGTAGTGACCATAGACACCGCAACAAGAACAAGGCTTATTCGTGCGAACAGACCTGTCCTGCTTGGGCTGAGTGCTCTATTGTTGGTTAGCAGTGTTAGGTGCATTCCCTTGGGGATTAGGTCTGGGATTACTTGGGGCAAGTTGATTTTGGTTTCCTTTCCTCTTCTTTTTGGAAGTAGGAGGATTATTCATGCCCTGCTATGCATACACTTTCCCCTTGGGGGGGGTGGTTGTTGTTGTGGGGGTTCAGAAGGCAAGGGAGGTGGGGGTATTAATGTTGGAGGAGCTGGAGCACCAGGCTGTGGATATGGATAATAAGGAGGTTGGGCAACATTGTGGTAAATAGGTTGGGCAAAAGGAGGAGGCATGTCGTATCCTGGACACATGCTACCGGGAGGGGGAAAAGTGTTGGAGGAGTTGGCCCCTCCCTGAAGGAAACCATAACCCATGGGAGGATGAGTGTACAGATGAGAAAGGGCTCCAATGATATCGTTGGTCACATGGGATGCCCCCAGTGCGTTGGTGCCACCAGGTTTAGGGAGATCATTTAAGATGGTATAAACATAACCAGACTGTGCATAGATCAGGTCATATTTTAACGCAATCTAGAGAGCAGCTTCTTCGGTCTAAGGGAAATGAGATGCAACATCTTTACCAATAACAGGCAAAAGGGATCTGAGAAACCATTCCATGTAGACACAGTCTTCGAAGGTAGGGGCTCGACATAGGCTCTTTCTTCTCTGCCATTCCTAGACATGATCGGATAGGCAGGTCGCAGACGATTGACAGAAAGAGGTCAAAAGTTTGGTACCAGTGTCATAACGAAGGGGAACCTGGAAGTAAGACAGAAAAGCCCAGGCAAGAGTCACAAAAGTAGTATGAGAGGAGGAGACCTGGTCAACATACCACTTAGAAGCTTCTCCAGTAAGCGTACGCTAGAACAACTGAAGACGGACAGAGTCATTGGTGATGGAGTTAGATGAACACCACATGTGGAAAGATCAAACATGGTTTGTAGGATCCTCTCTAGAAAAACCTTCAAACTTGAGGATGTTGGAAGGGAGCTTGGTTGGCATAGCAATCCAACCAGGATCATGGAGTATGGGATCATTGATCAACTGGTTAAAATCGGGAAGACTGAGACCTGCCATATAAGGGAGCAAGAGAGCAGCCAGGATAGTTCTTGTTGCGGTCCCACTAGTAGTATTCCCATCATTAGGGTCAGGGCTACCATTAGCATTAGGTCTTGAACCAGACATGGTGAAGGTGAGAGGGGGAGAACCAGGGATAGAACTAGAAGGGGAACCCAATGAACCAGAAGCGGAGTCAGAATGGGGACTCGGTGGAGGACTAACTCGAATCCTAAGCGGAGGAGTAAGTCTTCCTAACGAAAACTGAGGATGAAGGCCAAGAAGTCTTCAGGATAAACACCTTGGGGGCATAATGATGGAAGAAAAAACACAGATCACAAAAGGAAGAGAGACCAACAAGGGCAAGGAGGTGCAGGATCATATGATTACAATGTCGAAACAAGGGTTGAGAGGTGCAGGATCAAATGATTACAATGTTATATTCTTGGCCTGGCAGTGTAAACCAGGTGCTCTTCACTTAGGGTGTGTGTGTTAAGTGTGTCAATTTTAATTTTTAAACCTAGACGTGTGTAGAGAAAAAGAAAAAGTGTGTTGTATAACTGTAAATAAATCTGCAAATAACAGTAAAGTAAACTGAATATAACAAAAAATAAATAGTTAAAGATGCATCAATCTAAACCCAAGGAGGTGGGCTTCCCAACAACTAGTCTATGGGTGGGAAAAAATCTAGTCAAAACACACAAAACATCCAATGGATCTAAAGGTCAGATCTGCTAGAAATAGGTGCAGAAAAAGCAAAAAACCAGAGGGAAAAGTGTTGCAAATGAGGTGGAAAAAGGCTACAACCTTAAGGGAAATGGAGGGAACCCTAGAGGAGGACCAAAAAAAACTGAAAAGAGGTGTTTTGGATGGATGAATAACCAATAAAAAATGGATCTGAAGGTACAGGATCAAATCTAAAAAATGGATGAACCCACTGAAATCTCAGACGACCTTCTTCAACTAAACTCCCCCAAGAAAGGTAGAAGCGTACTGAAGCCCTAGGGGGCTAGGTTCCTACTTCGACGAGTAAAATAGAGCAAGTACATGTCCAAAACAGGCGGAGATGGAGGTCAGAAAACCCTGAACATTAGCCCAGACAAACCCAGAAAAATCACAGAAAAATTTTCGCAAAAAGTACAGGTCGTTGTTTCTGACCTGATTTCTGCAGAGGTCGCAAGTTTGAGGTTTTTTTCTGCGTCTTGAAGGTTGAGGTCGCAGGTTTTGGCCCAAAATGTGCGACCTGCACTTCCGGCACTCCCGGGAGCAAATTTCAGAAAAAAGTGTCATCTCAGCTGTGGTTGATGCCTGTCACCTGTGCAATAGTTTCGGAAACACACAAAAGTTATAATTTTTATTGTTTTAGGGTTTTAAAGGGTAAAAAAAACATCAAGAAAATCAAAAAAAGAAGTTGAAGAAAAACCCTAGGGTTTGATGCAGTTGGTCATGCAGGGATCTGAAAAACGACAACAGTCGTAATCATAAACCCTTGTGGAGTCGCCAGTTGTTAGTGTGAATTCTAACCGCAAGCATACGAAAAAAGCCCACTTTAGTTGTGCATAACAAATAGCCCTAACATCAAAGATGGCTACCAATTTCTTTAGATCTACAGTTAGTTGACCAAGACAAATGCTACAAAATCCATATCTATGCAGTTAAAGACATTAAGCAGTAAATAAAAGAAAGAGTTGCTCCATGCATCCAATAGACAAGACAATATTTTTTTTAAATAATTTTTTTATTTATGACACCTGGGAAGGGAACATAGAAAGATGTTACCAGTCCTCCTCAATGGTATGGGTTCTTGTATGTCCTCAGCACTTCAGATCTAAGATCTCTCTCTCTTGATGATGTAGAAAACCCAGACAAAAATGGAACTCAAAGGGAGTTCACAAGCAAAAGGATAGAAAAATATGACAATGATGGAGGATCAAATTCAGACCAAAAGTATAGATCCAGAGTGATCTTTAGGCAACAAAAGGTAGTGAGTGAATGGAAAAACCCTTCTATTTATAACAAAATATTGAGTTAGTCTAGATATTGGTGCATAATTAAAATATTATTAACCAAATCAAGATCCAATTTTTATGGAATATTTTATTATTTTTGTTGGAGGGAAAAGGAATTTGACTAGGGTTAAATCCCTTTATTCGTAAATAATAAATAAATCATTTATTTATTTATGTTTTTAAGAGGTAGCTGAGTATTAATTAAATAAATAGTGATTTATTCAATTATTTATAAATTATTTAGCCAAATTTAACAAGCAATATTATTTAAATAATGTTTAAATAATTTTTCCTAGAAAATAATAAGATAAATAGTGATTTATCTAATTAATTTTCCTATTTTGGGTTAAATATGACCAGGAATATTAATTAAACTATTGTTTAATTAATTATTCCTTGAGGAAAATCAAACAAATATGGATTTATTCAATATTTCTTCATGGGGTTTCCTGTTTAAACCATAAACAACTTAATAAATTAAGGATTACTAAG
The DNA here is from genome assembly GCA_034641835.2 of Pinus albicaulis. Classification (NCBI taxonomy): domain Eukaryota; kingdom Viridiplantae; phylum Streptophyta; class Pinopsida; order Pinales; family Pinaceae; genus Pinus; species Pinus albicaulis. The sequence continues at coordinate 83,887,678 of CM076579.1, forward strand.
TTATTTTTCATAGTGAAAGCAATTTTACTTAGGGTAAAATTGGTCTTACATATTGTACTTTGGTCCATCTAATAGTAACCATGTTAGATGACCAAAAATTGGTGTAACAAGTGGCTCATGCTACAGTCTGCTATCATGATCATCATGCTTAATTGCTAGTCATAGGGCTAGATTTTGTTTTTTTATCGATCGGCATGTTCGAATAATAAAGGCCATGGGGCCTCATATGCTTTGGATGAAATTTTTGTGAACTTAAACTTTTTATAGACATTATAGTTAATGGAGACTACTTCTATTTTGTCAGCTTATTTTGTACAATATGTGAATGATTATTGTTTCTTTTTACAAATGTTGCAAATGTCGATTTAACACATAATTATCCAATGCATTAGTTAATGTGCTTAAATGTCTTGGAATATGTTGGTATTCAATGTAATCTAATTCTATTTCCAAGGAACGGACCCGCAAAAACATCCTTAACATTGTACAACTTCTTGTTGAATAAACGTGATTTAAATGTAATACTATGAGTTGAGAATCCAACCTAATGATTAAACGACGAATTCCAAATGAAATGGAATCAGATAATAGCTCAATAATTGCATTATATTCTACAATATTATTTGTTGTTCAACCAAGGCATATTCCATGGAGAATTATTAACTCATCGACGGGTGAATAAATGGCCCAAGTTGCGGAAGACAAATTCTGAGTACTACGACTAGCGTCATCAACATAGCCAACGTAAGTTTGAGGGAACGTCGACATATGCAAATCAAGTATAACACAATATAAGCCGGGGAAGTAGAAGTAGATTGTAAAAATATATAAAATTTCCACACGAAAATATGATACAGCAATGTACAAAGTACTCACGTAGTGAATTAGGCATAGTACTTCTTCATATAAATCCCATTTATAGGCTTTCCTAAAGGAATACCCTCATAGTAAAATAGTTCATAAGCCCCTTTTCCAATGCACATTTTATGATGTAGGGACCATGCCACATAGGTTCGAACTTACCGAATCCTAACTTATCATGTTCTTGATCGTAAACCAAGACCAAGTCTCCTTCTCAATATGTGTGAGGATTTACATTTCGATCAAAATGTGCTTTAACTCATTTCTTATTAGTCTCGCTAGCTAATGCAACATCACGATGAGTTTCATCTAAGTATGCTAGATATAAAAAGTGTTCTTCCTCTGCAAAAGTAACATGCAATAATTCGATTGCTAGTTTCAACAACGGGATTTCACATTCAATGGGTAACACTGCCTCTAGACCATAAACCAACTAAAATGGTGTAAATCTGTTTGAATTTTTATGCTAAGGTGTGGTATGCCCACCAATCTGAGAAAAGCATTAAATTCCAATTTTGTTTATGAATGCCTATAATCCATTAAAGCATAGTAGTTAAAACTTTATTTACAGCTTCTACCTGACCATTTTATTGCAAGTAATAAGGAGTTGAGTTATCATGGCACAAGCCCAACTTTTCAGTTAGTTCATTCATCATATAGTTTCGAAAATCGATTCCATGGTCCGTGATGATGGCTTGTGGAACAAAAAACCTAGAAATCACATGATTGAATATGAAAAGAGCAGCGGTTTCACCATCATCCTTATATGTAGGCATCGCCTCTGCCCATTTTGTAAAATACATTAGGGGAATTTTGAGGTCTAAAATGGGCCTCCTAAGGAAAATGTACAATCGAAATTCACTTTATGAGAACCAATCACATTTTAGGGAATTACATCATCCGTAATGGTTGAGGTGGCATTGCTTGAGTTAAAGGTACTTACTTATTACATTCATAATGGTGGATAAAATCTCATGGTTAACCATGGTAGTACTCTAAGTAATTTTAAAGTCATAAAGTAAAGTACTCATAATAAATGTCATTTCACACTTTTTGAATAAAATAATATTATTGTCATTTCATATTTCTTAAAAGAAACAATGCATATCCCTATACATTTATTATATTATAGTATTTTTATATAGTATATTAATTACATGTTATTATACAATTTAAATAATATAAATTTTAATTAATAGCATGTAATATAATTAAGAATTTATAAATTTATGTTTATATTTTATTTTAAGTTATTTAAGTACAAAGGAAAAATGCATTAGTTTTTCAATGATAATGACTTTTTCTTGAAAAGCTCATTCTTATTTATAGTCACATCAATACAATTTTTTTATTAATTTTATTTTGGTACAACTTTTGAATTGAATTTAACTATGGTTACATGGATTGTGGTGCAAAAAGTGAATTGCAAATTAATAAATATTATTTTATTGGTTTAGCTATTATTTTATTATTTCCTTAGGAGGCCCATTTTAGACCTCAAAACTCTCCTAATGATCCACAGCTAGGATAATATACCCATGCCCCCCGACCGAGTGAGGGTTACATGTAATGAAATCAATGTCCCATTTCGCAAAAGGACCAATGACGATAATTGGCTGAAGAGGATCAGGGGGTACACTCATTTTGCGATGATATATTTGACAATTATGACATTTCTGGTCTACAAATATACAATATTTGAACATGGAACACCAGAAATACCCAACGCACAATATTTTTGGGTAGTGGCAAACCCTGGCATATGACCGTCACATGGTCTAGAGTGACAGTCATCTAAATCTATTTCGGCTTCATCATGCATCAAACAACGTCTAAAAATAGAGTCAGCACCACAACGATAAAGTGTATCACCAACAATGTTGTATTGCTGAGATTGATACCGAATGAGATGATGATCAGTTCGAGATATCTCGGGCCGAAAAGTTTGAGTTTGAAGATAAACAATAATATCTTCATGCAAAGGGTCTAATGTACTGATGAGAAAGAGTGATTCATCGGGAAGAGAATCCTATGCCACTCTTTTTGTTTCAGAATAGGGAAAGTCACAAATTAGCTCAGCAAACACCAATGATTTCTTTAATTTGGATTTTTCAAATTCTAAGTCAATTTCCTGCAGAATAACAATCCATTTCGAATATTTCCTCCCAAGTAATTTTCTCGTTAAGAATGTAAATCAGAGGGTTGCAATCTGAAATCACTTTTGTTTTACGCAAAATAATATAGTGATGGAATCTTTAGACGGCTTGTACAGCTTCCAAGGCCGATTTCTCCACATGTGCATATTTTATTTCAAATTTTTTAAGATTCCTACTTAAATAATAAATAACATGTTCATTTCAATTCATCCTCCTAAACTAGCACCATGCTAAAGGTAATGATAGAAGTAGCTAAATGCAAAAACTAGTCTTAGTGATAATCGATTACAATACAATATCTTCATATAATCATCACTGAGGTAGGCATTTCCATACTATTTTAGAAGTGAAACAATCCCAAAGACAACAAGAATCATGTATTACATTGCTTTAAACCCTAATTTTAAGCACTTGTGTAGTCCTCCTATCCATTACGTGCGCAAGGGCAGTTTTTAACATTGTGGCCTATGCAAATATGTGCTTTATCTTCCATTTAAAACTGTGAAAATCTCTTATCGTGGGTTAAAAAAAAAGTGATTTCTAGAATCCTTGTTGGAGGAATATTTCCCAATTGAAGGCCTCGAGCCTCTACATACTTGGGCCTCATCCCTTAGTTCATGAATCAAACTTCCTCTCTTTGTGGAACCCTAATCCCTTTCTTTATGGATCTCATCCCTTAGAAAGAGGATCGCAAACCTCCTTCTCTTTGCCTATAAATTCAACACATACTAGACGGTAAAGGAGGACTTTGGAATGTAAAATTACGTTGTATGATTAGGGTTGAAGGCTTGTCACCCAAGAGGAGGATTGCAGATCATTGGGAAGAGGCTTACATCATCAAGGCTAGGGTTGTATTTCTCCTTCTTGTTCAAAATAAATACAAGAAGTTGTTGATTTCCTATTTTCACTTGTTATGATGTTGTTTGCAAAACTCCTTTATATTTTGCATAGTTTATAATTGAATATGGGGTTAATATTATGATATGTGATACGTTGAATTTCCGTTACTCTATTTTTTACTCTTAATATACATTATGCTTGTATTCCTTGTTTCTTTCCGTTTATGCATATATTCTCTTGAAGCAGTGAGGAAGAGATTTTGAAAGCATCGAAAGGACATCTACAAGCATTTTTTAGAGAGGTAAGAGACTCTTTCACATTTGATATATCATGTTTCAGTTGTAGATTAAGGAAAAGTAGTAGCTACTTTTCTTTTTGTTTCTAGATTTGTCTTTAAATCTAGGGAGATCACTCTTGTCAGCAAGAGGGATTTGTTCGCCATAACACCTTAGGAAGCCACTTGGGAAATGGTTGATGCCATGAAGGCTAATTATCCTTTTTTGTTTTTTGATTGAATAAAATGTAAATGATTGCAAATATTGTATAGATTTGTGTATATAAAGCTCCATAAAAATAGTATGTGTTTGTAATTTATTTTTGGTGTTGCATAGGAGAAAAATAACACCGAGGGTGATGTTCCCTCAAGGAGGACCAGTATATGATAGCTCCAACCATATTTATCCCATAAAAATACATTATAAATTTTTTTTTACAGGAATAAACTTTAAAATGGGTTGAGTCAAAGGGACATGTATTTCAGACTTGAGGAGGAGGTGGCTTGCTTGGGACAGTTATGGGTTTCTTGTGCAAAAATTTGAATTTTCTTTGGGACAGCCATTAAAGGATGATTGGTGAGCCCTAATAAACTGGTCATGAATTTAATTTTGGCTGCGAGAGAAGTATGCACGTCCATGTTTCCTTGAGAAACACTCACAAGGAAAAGAGGACAAGCATTAATGAAGCTGATTGTGCTAACAAGAAGTCAATTATTGTGAAGAAAAGTAAACACCAAAATAAAAATATGGCATTAGAACTCATCTAGAGGAAGCTAAAAAGAGAAGATAGTTTGACTTCATGTAAGTGATCTAATGGGAAGAAAATAGCACAGGAAAAAAAAGGGAGAGTTCAAGCTAATGCAAGAGCACTCTCACTAGTTCATGCAAAAAGAGAACTTTCCACTCACTCATTCAGCCATAGAAGAATCAACATTCACCATGAATAGAAGAAAAAAAAAGACAAAGAACATATTCTCATTGTTAATATTGGTGACAGATGGTTTCTCCTTGGTGAGGATAAATGCCTCTGGAGTCCCTATAGAGCTAGAGGGTGGAGATGGCTTTTCTCTGGATTCCCTTAGTGGTGTGGGTGGAGTATTGTGTCCATGTATTCTTGGAGGGAGAACCCCTGAAACCTTCTTGATTTCGATTACAATGGGTTTTGGATTCCCCTAAGTGGGCGTAACCAATATTTTTTGTTTAAGGGTGGATATTTACTCTCTATATTCCCTTGGTATCTTTGGGGTGGAGGAAGCTAGCCTTTGGATTCCCTGTGCTTTAATTTGATTGTTGAGAGTTTGTTGGGTGAAGGAAGGAGGTCCTCTAGAGTCCCTTTTTTAGCGAAAAATTGATGACATAATATCTAAGTGAGCCTCCTTAATCTCTAGTATATTGAATTTATGATTGATATGGTATTTCAAATCAAGACTTCTGACTACAATATATTATTTTTCTTATGAATGGTATCTTGTGCCATGTCTTTATAAAATAAGCAGTTTTATGTTGCATTTTGGTTTAAATGGTGTGCTTATGAGTTACTTGAACACATTCTAAGATAACATAATGAATAACATACAATGAAAAGCCTTGAAGGGTTTAAAAATATGCTAAAAATATCTAAACTAAACCATAATTGTATTTATTATACGAACACTTTATATATTCAATGTGAGTGGTCACATTGGATACCACTTGTTTCGATAGGGTCGGTGTACATATGTGGGATACGAGACATATTACAGTTATGTTACATTGTGTTGATTCCGAGGGTAAGTCTCTCTCGTAGTTCTAATAAACCTTAACCTTTCATCAAGGCTTCTCTAGCCTTGAATTTTTAGCAGTCGAGCGTTCCCATTCTAGAGGTGGTCGTGTTGAACTATCTTTCACCAAACCCATCATTTGTACCATGTCTTTGAGTCGAAAGACATGGAGGTATTTAACAAGCACCCCAGTGTTTCTTAGCAAGGTGAAAAAATCCATGAGACCATCGAGAGCCATTGAAGGTTCTCTGGCATGTGGCAAGAGAGGTAAATCCCCTTCAGAAGCTCATTTCAGGTCCTTAGCAGCAGGTGGGCATCAGTTCTCCAACACGAGCATGAAATGGATTCCCTGTCCAAAAATTGGGAATACCCATGGGCCAGGAACTCATCGGGAGTGGCTTCAACTCAATCTTGGGAGGGGTAGTGTTGACAGGTGCTTAGTAAGCCACCCATGCCATTATCGTACGTTGATACAAACTTCATCACTTTCTAAACTCTCATGGTCGAGCCAGGGCCAAGAAAACTAGTGAAATACGGGGTGCACAAAAAGGAGTGAGCCTTGGTAAAGAACACTGAGATTGAGATCAAGCAGATCACTCAGAATATGAAATCCCTCTCTAGTCAACCATGGCAGAGATCAAGTATAATAAATGTGGTGGAAAAGGAGGGCAAGGGGTTAACTTTATAAATAATTTGACTAACCTTATCCTTTAACCAAGAAAAAACATAGTCATGGATGCTTAGTATTGGCGGGCCCAATTCCCCCTTATTATGATTGGACGAGGAGGAATGACATGGCCCGGGAATAGTACCCCAGAGGTTTGTTTTGTGCAGCAGAGGGATAATCGGGACAAGTTTAACTGGGACGAGTTGGCTGATATGAAATCCCAATGGTCTTGCCATTGATAGGAGACGGTTACCACAAAACAACACAACACGATTGTTCAATCCCAGAGGAATTGCGAGCACGCATAAGTAAAGGAACAAGATGACATCAGTTTGGATGCATTAATGGCCATGCTAGCCCGACGGTTACGCCATTAGCTGGAGGTGTGTTCCATTGATCATATGGCCTGAAGACCTTATCCGGAAGTACAAGAGGGACATGTAAGGTGGCAGGATGATGTGTCACCATGCCCAAATGGGCCAATCAAGTGTGACGACATGTGGAGGTGAGACCCAACAGTCCACATAGGCCTAGAGGTCTCACTCCAGAGGCAAAAAAGGTAGAAAGAATGAGATAATTGGGATAAAACAATAGAGGTGATGTAAGTATGGTAATGTGGGTAGGAATTTATGCCATTAGCTAAGAAGAGGCCCTACCCACCAAGTTTTCCCAATGGAATTAACCTGGAAGAATAAAGTATTACAGCAAAGGGATCGCCAAGATGGGAAGGACGAGATGATGTGTCTCGAAGGTCCCACCTAAGAGGCATAATAAGAGAAAATGTGAGAGCGTTGAGATAACATGGTGGGGCCACTGCACCAACAAACGACTGAGATCCAACCCCCGTGATCGAACGACGAAGGTGGTGTTGCAACGCCCTTCCCTGGTGACGTTAGCATGGAGGTAGAAGGTGTTGAAGAATGTAACTAGTGTCGGTCTTCATAATTGTATTTGTCAAAAGAAAGGAAAAAAAAAATTGAATGATGGGTTTCATGCTCTTTTATTTATTTTCTAGGTCATAGCCTCCATTGAACGCTTCTAGGTTTTTTCATGAGTCAAAAGAGTCTTTGCCACAGTTATTATAACCTTCTTGGGAATTTGTTTCATGTAAAGAAATTTATTTTTGAGTCGGAAGTGTCATTTTTCACCTCCTCACCAAGTCGGCCCTATCTTGGAGAAGTTGGCCCTATCCTAGAGAATTCGGCCCAGAAAGAGGAAATTCAACCATGTGGGAGCAGTGTAAATAGAGGAAAATTCACTCATTTGGAAACACACACTCACAAGTTCGATCTACAATAAAAAGAGGACAAAAAAGAGAGAAAATTGCAGGAGAAGAATACCTAGTTTAAGGAATAAGCTAAATCAAAGTTTGGAGTATCTCTCTCACACATGTGCGATTTTTCTAGGGTTTCTTGGCAAGATTCAAGGGCTAAAATTTCTGCAGGTCTGAAATTCTATAGTTAGGAGGCCGAAATTTTGGATTGAAGTTGTATTTGGGGAGCTGACACTTAGAGGATTTGGAAAATAATATATACTTGAAGGAAGAGATGACTTGGTGATTAGAGGAGGTTTTTGTTAGGGTCAAAAATGTCTTTGATTGTCTCATTTTAATTTGAATCTACTAGTGGAATATTTGGACTAGGTTTTCCCATAAATAGGGGTTTTTCCCTCGTTGAGTTCCTATATATTGTATTCCTTGTCTTCTGATCTTAATACATTTTATTTTGGTAACTTCTTAATTAAAGATAACATAATAAAGAAGAAAAATAAGCCAACATAAATTACAATTAAATATCAAGAAAAGAGGAATAAAACCCTAATTCTTACATGCATTGATTTATCAACATGGTATCAGAGGTAAGGTGAAAGAAGGACTATTTGAAGATCACCTTGTTGACTATCATTTGAAGGATAGATAAGCAATAAATAAAATATCACTTTCTCAATGGAAAGTTATTTGATGACGGGATTCAATCTCATGAAAATTGAAAGAAGCTTGAATGGAAGGATCATCTACAAACTATCTAGAAGAGTCAAGAATAAAGGATTCTTGGTTGCACTTGAAAATACACTAAATGATGACAATGCTTGGAGTATTGAAAGTGAAGCCTCAAGAAACATTGATGAGGCTCATCAATAGGTATATTATAAGGGTCATGATGCCATCCTCTAGCTTTAGAACTATCTCTATCTCACATTTATTTACAATTTTAGATATATTGTGCTTAGTGAGAAGGATAAAAAATGTTTGTCATATCATGTGGCCTAATGTGGTTTAATTGCAGGGAATGGAGCATTTTTGAGATATTTTCCATGCAGGGGCTCGAAGTAGACATCAAGTAGATAATCTAGGAGGTTGTCCAACTCCTTAACTCCCTCAATCGGTCTAAGGTCACAACACTCTCTCTCTCTCATCAACTCAAGGTCATTGGCATCCAAGCCACAATTAGTGCAAGTGGGATTAGTGAAGAACAAGATCCACCATTATCGAGTTGAAGGAGAAAATCATTCCTATTTTCTAGGGAGATGCTAGCAGCTGCCATCTTGTATAAATAAACAAGAATAAGAACTCGTTAGGATTCGAGTTCTTTTTTAGTTAGGTATCTATTGAGCTCAAGAACTTGGCACTGTTATTTTGACTGTCATCTGATGTATTAGACATTTTATTTGATGATAATGACAAGCTACTTATTGAGTTAACATTACGTTAGTTTCAGAGGGTTGAGGCTCTTGGGTTTGGGCCGAACCTAGTGGCTTAGGTCCCTCTTGTGTATTTTTATTTCTCTTAGCTTCAAGTATTTCTTGTTTTCTTGCATTTTAGTGGAGAATAATCCATCAAAACCTGTGGTTGAAGCCTCTACTTCACCTCTATTGTGGGAGCGTGAGTAGAAGGATTCACAACCACAGGTCAAAAGTATTATGTTTATGATTTCTTGAAAATATATTTGTGTTAGATATCTTTTCTTACATTTTATTTCTATAGCTTAGAAGTTAGTTTAATGATTAGATCATAGTTCTGGCATAAACTAGATACCATTTAAATTCAACTCATCTTTTCCACCATCAGTTATCTCATTTTTCCAATGATAAATGGATGCATGCATGTGATGATTGCAAGGTTGTGTGGATCTGCAGGAAATGGAACATTTACCACTTCCATCTTGAACTCCCTCACCTTCTTTATTCACCTCCAAATTCTTTCCTAAAAACTTTGTTTCATAAAGTATTTTTTCCTAGGTACACCCAGAGCACTCATCCTAGTGCAAGATAGGCCTTTTAAATTCTCTCAGCTTGGCTAGGGGCTTGAGCCAACCTTCACTCATTTACTCCAACCTCCATCCACCTCCCCATGCCTTCAAGACACCATTTTTGCCTTCCAAACCCTCTCAGAAGCCCTCCTATAGCATTATAGGACCTTCTGTATCAATACAGGGCTCTTGTAGTAGCCACATGTAGAAAACCTGTAAGACCTCTTATCTTCATCATTTTTTATGCCCACTGTAACTTTGACTTAATATACATGAATTTTCCACCCCATATGTGATTTCATGATCAGGGGAATCTCCTAGGCCACTCCAAACCTTCCTTTCCCTCGCTGAAAAAACAAAGCAGAGTTAGTTTCATTATCACAAATTTGATGCAAATAGATTACTGATTTAAAAGCGAGTGTGAGCTAGGTAGGTGGTACATGCAATTATTATTGGTAGCTTGATGAATTATGCAATAGAAATTAACTTCCTTTCTTCAAATAGTTCTAGGAGTTTGGTGAATGTTAAAAGATAAAATCGCTCTCTTTCTACAAGTAGTTTAGCCTTTGCCTTTTCCTAAATTGACTAGTTAGCATTTGCAAGTTAAATTCAATGGTATTTTTCCTTCATAGCTAGAAGTAGCTTTTAATTTCACTTTCATCAGAAATCTTTCATTCTATTTTAGTAGGAGGAATGGTCTTGGATTATTTTTGATCTAATGTCATAGTTAATGGTGGCATGATTAGAATCCCATCTATTGTGCATGTAGCATTTCCACCTCTAAGTTTGTACGAACCCTGATTTGATAAATAGAGTTGAATAGACCTTGGGAGTTGCAACACTCTTAGTGCAATATGAGGGCTCACCACTTTTTGGTGTTGTTTTCGGGGAGATGTCTAATTAGATGATTGTTTCTTCTTAAGGCATTGTTTTCTGCTTTTTTTTTTTGCATTTAGTTTTGAAAAAGTGATAAAATAACAACAACAAAAAACTCTCATGCCTCGTAGGAGTAGGTATAATCAAGGAAATTTTCTACCAAAAACCCCACACCCTCACACAGTCAATATTCACTCTTCTATAGTGACTGTGAGCTTCCCTCTCTGACTGTAGGGGAGTTAGAAGACCCTCTAAGTGAGAAACCTGAAATTTTTGAAGAACCTATTGGGGAAGAATAAGAACCTACTTCACATATCCAAGCCATGGTTGAGAACAAGAACAATGAGATATTTCCCATCAAAGAAACCAATGGAGATGATAGGATGAAGAACATCAACCATGTTTCCCTTCCATACTTCCATGGCCTAACCTCTGAGGATCCTGATACCTTGATGTTTGAATTTGTTTTTGTTTGTAGGACCTATGACTATGCCTCAAATGAAAAATAATTGAAGGTGTTCCCCTCTACCCTTAAGGATGTAGCCTTGTGCTGGTTCATGGGTCTACCTGGGGGCAGCATCACTAGTTGGGCCCGAATGTAGTAGTCCTTCAATATCAAGTACAGGGATTATTGTAGGTCCAAGGAAACAAAGGAAGAAATATTTAGGATGACCCTGGGACCTGATGAGTCTTTAGAATACTATGAGGAAGGTTTCAACTTAACTATATGAGGGCGAATTGCACCCTTGATCCTGAATCACTCAAGTTATTTCTTCTCTAAGGAATCAAGGAGGAAGTGTTGGAGACCCTCAATATGCTATCTAGAGGGTATATCTATCAGTTATCCTATGATGACATCAAAATTGGTTTCAAAAACCACTCTAGGGAAGCCAGGAAGAAGGGTAGGGCTAGTCAACGCTTGGACAGTACCTCTTCCTCCACAACATCCATAAAAAATGATATAAGGAACATGTTGTAGGATTTCAAGAGTGAAATATTTCATACCTTGGAATTTCAAATGGATACCATGCATATCAAGAGGAAACAAGAGGAAGCATAGAGAGCCCTATCTATTTTTTGTTCTAGATGCACTAGGAGACACCCTAGGAATGAATGCCCAATGAATGTCATAGAATTTTTTTTATTCTATGAGTAAAACCACGCAACAGACAAATTCCCTTCTTTACCAGGCCTAAAATTTGTATACCAAGGGGTAGAAGGTGGGCTAGAGCAACTCTGCTTCATCAATCAAAGGAGGCCTCAAGGACCTCGGCCATACCAATAGGGCATGCAAGGTACACCTTATTATTATTACAATTCAAATCAAAATGCGCCTTTGCAGCCTTGGTACTCTTCCTCTCACTCATCTTGGCCCACACCTCATTCTTGGAATGCTCCTCCATATCCTCCTCAACCTGTCAACCATCATTTTCGGCCATATCCTCCCCAGCCTCCTCAATGGAGAAACCCATCACATTGGTGGAGCCCTCAGCTCAACCAGCCTCCTACTTTATTGCCTCCACCCCAAACTCAAACATAACTCACTCATCCTACTCCAAATAATAAAACTCAGATGCATGCTCAACCAAATCCAAACCCGAATAAAAAATAGGCACAGTAGGTCTACAGTGGAGAGACATCATATCCTGCCTATGCTATGGAGATCCAAGAGGTCAACCTTCAGTCAAGGAGAGTGCTTCCATATAACCATCCACTTTATCCACCTGAATATCTTGAAGAGGAAAAGGAAGAGAGTGCCCCTCAAGTAATTCCACGTCATTTTCCTAAAATAATGATCCACCCTAGCCAGCACACCCTAGAAGAGATTGAACTTCTGGGACAATTGAAGAATTTTTGTGTTAACATACCCCTTCTCCAAGATATTAAGGATGTTCCCATATATAATAAGTTTATCAAGGAGAAATGTTTCGAAAATCATGGGAGAAAGAGGAGAGACACCCCCACCATCAATGTTATTGGACAATTTTCTAATCTGATGTTGGGGGGAGTGGTTTTTCCAAAATATTCAGACCCTAGAAGCCCAGTAGTGGATGTGCACATTGATGGCATCATTGTCCCTTATACCCTGATTTATCTTGGGGTTTCCATCAATGTGATGACTAAAGACACCATGCTAAAGTTAAATCTCCAAGGGGATTTGAGGAATACCACCACAGTGTTGCAACTTGCAGACAAATCCACAGAAACTCCTGAGGAAGTTGTTGAGGATGTCATGGTCTCCATTGACTCTTGGGAGTATCCTACTGATTTCCTAGTTCTCCAGCCTAAAACCAATTTTAATGGCTACCCTCTTATCTTAGGAAGACCTTGTTTGGCCATTGTTGATGCCTACATTAGTTATAGGGTTGGGAACATGACCATCAAGAATGGACCCTTATCAAAACAACTGATATTGTATCCTCCTACTCAACCTTGTATTGAACGTGATCTACCTTTGTGGTTAGAGGATGAGGAATAATATGAAGTGTATCATACCACACCCTACCCAATAGGATGGGGGGAACTTGATGAAGATGACATCGTTGACCATATCCTTCAGAACCAACCCCCCACTACCATTCCACTTAATGAACTTGTGAGAGAATATGGAAGTAGTCGTTGGAATGAGTTATACTCGGTTGACTCAAGTCTTGAAAATGTCCAAATTTTAGAGTTTGGCCCATCCATAACCTTAAATATCAACCCCTCTCTCTCGGCCAAACAAGAAGAACAATTGTGCAAGATACTGAGAGAACACTTAGATGCTTTTTCTTGCGACTATAAATAAATGAAATGGTTGCATCCATTGGTTTGTACTCATTATATTTACATCAAAGAAGGATGCAAGCCCTTGCGCCAACCCTGGAGGAAAATGAACCTGGCCCTTAAGGGCATAGTGAATAAATAATTAAAAAAGCTATTGGATGCAGTGTTCATAAACCCCATCTCAGATAGTTAATGGGTGTCACCTCTAGTCTTAATCCAAAATAATAATGGGAAGTGGAGGATCTTTGTTGATTACATAGAACTGAACAAGGCCACAAAGAAAGACTATTTCACTTTTCCCTTCATTGACCAAGTCGTAGATGGTCTTGTAGGGAAGAAGTTCTTCTCTTTCTTAGATGGATTTAGTGGTTACAATTAGATCCAAATCATCTCTTAATATCAATACAAAACCACATCTACATGTCCTTGGGGTATCTTTTCAAAGGTAATTTTTGGGTATCTTTGTTGAACTTGTTCATGACTCTAAAGAGATCTACATGGATTATTTCAATCCTTATGGATGTGATTTCCAGGAAACCCTCTCTAATCAGTGTAAATTACTGAGGAAATGTATTGTAATGAATCTCTCATTGATCCCTAAGAAATGTGAATTCCTAATGAAAGTAGGGACTGGCCTTGGCCATTTCATATCACAAGAAGGGATACAGGTGGACCCAAAAAATATTTCTATCATAAAAATTTTCCTTACCCCTCAGAAGTAGAGAGATGTTAGGAGTTTCCTGGGCTTAGTTGGTTATTCTAGAAGGTTTGTCAAAGATTTTATTAAAGTGGCTTCACCATTGTTTGGATTTCTGGCCAAGGATTCAGATTTATGTTGGACAAGTAGCTTCCAAGAGGCTCTTGAAATATTAAAAGAAAAATTTACCACTGCACTCATACTTAGGGTCCCAACTCGGCTCTGTCTTTATCCATACTAATGCATCAGAAAAAGATGTGGGGGAAACCTTGGGACAAGTAGATGATAAGTTTCCATATGGCATTTATTTCATTATTTAAAATATGTCTAAGGTTGAATTGAACTACATTGTCACTGAAAAATAACTCTTAGTTGTTTTACACTCCCTAAACAAATTCAAGAACTATACATTGGATACTGAACTTTTGTGCATACTAATCATGCAACTATTGACTATTTGATGAATATTCCTGATGTGAATGCTAGAATAATTAGATGGTTGTTATTATTACAATAGTTTGATTTGACTATCATTGACAAGCCAGGAAAAGAAAATGTAGTTGCATATTTTTTGTTTAGACTTACTCTTCCTGCAGGTAATGAAGAGATGGTTGATGATAAAATTCCATATGAGCACCTATTTTCTATCTCAATGCTCTCTCCCTAGTTTGCTGACATAGAAAACTACATGGTTTCTAGGAGGTTTCCTCCAAATATTTCATCCAGGGAGAAGAGTATAATTGTGAGGATTGGGGGAAACCTTTTCAAAATGGGACCATATCAAATTTTAAGTAGATGTGTAAGGGAAGAGGAAGTCTTTTACATCCTCTCAACATGCCATGATGAGTGTTGTGGGGGTAATTTTGTTGCTAAGAGGATATATTTTAAATTTCTACAAGTTTTTTATTATTGGCCCACTCTCCATCAAGATGCAAGAAGGTATACTAGCAGATGTGATCGGCTCCAAAGGATGGGGAAACCCACACCCAAGGATGAGATTCCTTTACAACCTCAAGTGGCCTTAGATCCCTTTGATAAGTGTGGCATGGACTTCATTGGGCAAATTGATCCACCATTAGGATAGAGGAAATACATTATTGTGTGCACTGACTATTTGAAAAAGTGGGTTGAGACAAAGGTTGTCAAAGTAGAAACAAAGCAGAAAGTGGCTGATTTTTTAAGGGAAAACTTTTTTCTACAAATTTGGGTATCCAAGCGAGATAGTCATCGATCAAGGAGATAAATTCACATCACATTTGATTGAGAATATCCTGAGGCAACACAATATCAATAACATAACATATATTGCCTATCACCCTCAAGAAAATGGGAAATTAGAGGTCACCAATAGGGCATTAGAGAGGCCACTTGGGCCTATAACACCACCTGGAAGACAACCATTGGGTTCACTCCATATGATTTGGTTTATGGGAAGAAATACCTACTTTCTATTGATTTTGAATATAAAAATTTGAGAATGGGGGCCCAAGGACTTCGATATCACAAGAGTACATCAATAAAGGCTGCTCCAACTAAATGGCTTGGATGAGTTCAAAATTTAGGCTCTCCTCCACATTGAAGTTATAAAATTTCAAAGGAAGGTCTTGCATGACAAGTATATAAAGGAAAATACTTTTTAGGAAGGGGATTGGGCCTTTTTATATGATTCTTGGTTAAGATATTTTAAAGGGAAACTAATGACAATATGGTTGGGTCCATGCTTAGTGGAAAATTTTCATCACAATGGAGTTGTCCAGATTAGAACCATTGATGAGGAAGGGACCCCCTTGCCTGTAAATGGTTATAGGTTGAAGCTATATAGGAGACCTTTAGACAAGGCATAATTCATCAGTACCATTAGTAGAGAATTCAATGTGATTGGGAGTTTCATGGATTCTAATCCATAGCACTCCTAGAAATTTCAAAAAAAATAAAAATAAAAGAGGCCTAAATGAAAACCTCTATGAAGCATCTGACGCAAACTCTAGGGTTGAAAACCTATTTGAGGGAGCCCAGGAGCAAAAAAAGAGAAAGAAAAATAATAAATATCCCTAGGTGAAAACCTCCTCGGAGGTACCTAGGGCAAACATGTAGGTTAAAAACCTCCTCGGAGGAAGCCTACTTGCCTCAAGAAAAATAAAAAATAAAAACATAAAACAAACAAAAAGAAATAAAAACACAAGGAAGGAGCTTATACCATGTCGGCTGACTTTTATTTTATTTTGCAAGATTATACACAGTGGCGGATTTCATGGCTACAGGCCCATAATTTTCAAGATATCATCCATTCTTCCATCCATACACCTCATATCCACCATCTCCACTTATGTGACCATCCCTCTCCACCATCCCATCAGCATAAAAATCCAATTTTACCTCCTATCTGTGATGCTACAGGGAGGACCTGTATTGCTACAGGAAGGTCTTGTAGTGCTGCAGGAGGAGCCTGTAAAGCTACATGAGGAGCTTGTAAAGCTATAGAAGGGATATCTGAGGAAGAGGACAACCCAAAAGGACATCATGACTCTAATAAATGATGAAGAAGGTCCTCCAATGATTTTCCTTTATTAATCCATCACCCATCCACTCTATTTCACCAAAGCAATTCTCAATTTATCCACTCTTTCCTAATTCTTTTTCCATCATTAATCCATCACCCATCCACTCTATTTCACCAAACATTTGCTCAAATTATCCACTTTTTCATACTTTTTTAAAACATAGAAGCCATCATTTTTAATCCTACAAGTGCCTACACTACTACTCCATGACCCTAACACTGTCCTAAAGACCTATCATCATCTCCTTCATCGCCCTCATGCAGATTGAAGACTCTAAAGGGAAATAAAAGGATGTTTATAGGAAGAAACCTCCTCCTATAGCAGCATGTGCAATCACCACAAAGATCATTAATATTGTTTTTTTCTTTCATCAAAAGGGAAGATGAAACATTACTTACAACTATGAAGAATATATATCACTCTCGGGGAGCTTTTCCACCAGTAATAGCAGCTTGGATTCAGAAGAGGCACCTGTGCACACAAAAGAAAAACCACAGTCAAAGCATCATACAAAAAAAATGAAGATATGCACAGGAGATAGGTCAGAGAGTCAACTCCCTTAATGTCGATAATATGGCCCAACTCCAGCATGTTAACCTCTGCTGCATTTTGATCCTCAGGTAGGCTCATGTATGGAAAACCCTTACCTCCTCCCTATGTGTAAATAAATAAAGTGTGGAAATTTTGAGAAGGCATTTTTTAATAAGTTTGAGGTGGAAAATTAACTCTTCCACCCTCGGCTAGTGAACTAAATTTGGGTTTGTCACTCATGTAGCATGGATATGTCACATCAAAGGAGTTAGGATCACAAATAGTGGGTGATGATTATGATGGAAAGAGGAATAATTACTCCAAGTGGGGAGAATGGTCCCAAAGAGGAAACCCCGTGTAATTTCCATGTCACCACAATGCTCTAAGCCAACACTCAAAAATGGAATATTATGTATTTGGGATCGAATTCTTTTGCACATTTTCTCATTTCAAAAATATTTAGAGAGAGGACAAGTTTTGGTGCCACCGAGGAGTTTCAAACCTTGTTCAGGAATTGCAATAGGAGAGAGCTATAGACAGGCCTGCAATTGCTACAAGAGGGTCGAGAGACTAATACAAGAGGAATGAGAAGGTGAAAAGGGGCCACAGTGGTTCGAATTGGTCTCCAAATTACCATATACATCTAGGGATACATAACTAGAAGTAAGTGTCACCATATCCCTAGTCCTTACATCCAAATTGCATGCAAATTATACTCAAATTCTATAGCATGTGGCAATTTAATTGTGCAAGTAGAAGGTCTCTTTGAGCATTATAGTGGTTATAGAAGAAGATATTTTGTTGACAATGAGTTCTAAGGATAATTTGCACTCACTGCTACCAAAAAATAAATAATTTCTCACCATTGAAGCTATAAAAGAGAAAAAACTCTCTCCCTCGCCTAATTGGCACTAAGGAGATACAACAGAAGAGATGGGGGGATGATTCAATAGGAGGGAACCCTAAAACCCTAAAAGGATCCACCTACACACTCTTGTGGTAAAAAATTTCAGAAGACACCAATGGCTAGGATTCTTTGAGTTGCTAAAGGGGTATGATGATGACTTTGCCTTTGAATTTTCCATGGAATTGAATTCCCAAACAGAGGATGGTGCCACCATTGTTGTAAGAGGGTTAGCTATCTCTCTCAGCCCTTAAATCATTAGTAGAGTGACAACCCTACCTCTAGGGATCAATTGGAGTAAGGAAGACAAAGCAATGAGTGTCACTGCTAGGAAGAATTTCTTCATTTCAAAAGAGAAAATTTTTAAGGATAAGAATGGGGTCTGAAGAGAAATTTTACCTTATCCTTCGGATGAGGTGGCCTACTGTTGAAATTCAAAAAGAAAATGCACCACATACTAGTGTCGAATTTGAGGTCACACATGAGTGAGGAATTCAGTGACACATTAGTGCTAATGTGGGCATCCAATTTTTAAATAAATTGGAAAATAAATTATAATCTTATCTCATAACAACTTGTAATAGTTAACTAAGTATAATAGACTTAGTTAGCTCGAGAATTTTGAGTTGAGGGTCAAAGAGTAGGCATGTAGAGTAATTATATTATTTGCAAGGTCCAGTTACAATTGTAGCACTAGTGTAGTGTGAGTGCAATCAGTTAACTCAAATTAATTGAGTTAAAATCAGTTTAACTAGTTATAACTGATTGATGAGCTAGTGGAGGATCAAGTGAATTAAAATAGAGTTAATTCACAAGTAGTGATCTACCAAGTAACCGATGATTCACTATTAATAGTTGCATGCATTTCAATTTTGATGATGACCTAGTTGAGACAAAGGTTAAAGGAAAGTAAACTATCAGTTGTATTATTAACGAATTACCCGAGCGCAATTATAAAGCCATGGGAATCCTATGATGGATTGCGTAGTCAAGGAAGGTTGGAATTCATATTTAATAGGAATTATTTTGCTTAGGGATTTCGTGAGCAAGGTAGGCTAAAGGTAGGCAAGAAATTGGTTTTGTATTGGTCCAATTTTGCCTAGATCAATGTGAGACAATTGGAGTGTATAAGGTTGTGGTGAGCACACATGCATTGTAGTGTTTCATGATTCCTTGGTTTATTATATAGTAAATATGGATGGGTTTTGAGCAGTTTCTTTCCCCATGAAAATCTTGTGTTGTGCGATTGATTTACTTCTTTCTCTTACTTGCATGTGATTGAGTGATCGTGATTTATATTCCGCAAATATTGTATAAGGATTCAGTATCTTGTTTTAGTACATTGCGTGATCAGATTGAATCCATTGGTGTAATTTCTACATGGTATCAGAGCACCGGGAATCACAATAGTGGAGAGGAAATTGATTTTGTGTTGAAAATTATTCAAATTTGCAGATACTTTCTTTGGAGCTAGAATCGAATCAAGATGTCTTTCAATGGCTTGAGACTCAAATATGCACTTGAGGGAAGTTCAAATTATATTGCATGGAAGGAAAGGATGGAGGTAGTGCTAGAGAAAATTGGGCTAAAGGAATTCATATATAATTATATTCTCAAGCCCGTAGCAGCAGATGCCCAACTTCTTGATGCATGGAAAAATAAGGTAGTAAAGGCGAGGAGGATCTTATTAGAGGGATTTTGAGATCATATTGTCTCAAGTCTCCATGGCAAGGAAACTCCATATTCTATGTGGAAGGCCTTGACAGATATGTTTCACAGCAGCAGTGACCATAGAAAATTAGCACTCAAGGACAAGCTCAGGAAAATCAAAATGGAGAAGGGCGACACAATATAGAAATACTTGACCAAGTTCACTCAATGTCGAGATGAGCTTGGAAGTGTTGGGATTATTGTAGCTGATGATGACTTGGTGTGCCTAGAACTTCTAGGCCTTCCCAAGAGCTGGCATAGTTACCAGGACTCTGTGAATGGGAGGGAGAAACTACCAGATTGGGATCGACTATGGTCAAATTTGGTACAAGAATAGTTTCGGTGGAATACCAAGGATGGATCGTCATCCAAGACTGATGATGAGGAAAATTGTGCCTTGGTTGGTAAGGCAAAGAATGGGAAGGGGAAGAAGTCCTATTCCAAATCTGAGACCGGCAAAGAAGGAAATAAGAATGACATGTCAAAGGTGAAATTTTTTCACTGTCATGATCATGGACACTATGCCACAAATTATCCACAAAAGAAGAAGAACAACAGGAAGGCTACGGGCGCTGCAGTGGGTGAAGCTTTGGCCTCACAGTTTGAGTTGGAATTCTCTATAATCGCATGCATGTCATCAAATATGATGGGATCTATGTAGTACTTGTATATTTGATCATATTTCCACATGAAGGGAAACAAAGAACTCTTTAGTATCTTGGAGGAGAAGGATCTTCAGATGCACATCAAGAGGGGTGATGAAAAGAGGTATAGCGCTATCGGGATTAGTACAATCACTTTCCATATGTCATGCAAACATTTCATATTAAAATATGTAATGCATGTACTAGGTGTTTAGTCAATTTAGTGTTCCTAAATTGATAGCATAAATTATCGACCAGGGCTAGTAAACTGTTGAAGTGAAGTGCACCATATGTGCCTAAGTATCCTCTTCCTACTTCGTTGTGTTTAGTGTTTTTCTAATTTTTTTGGTTTTATGTTTAATGTTATTTTATGCTAAGGGGGGGGAACTAAATTAATAGCAAAGAGGAAGAAAATGAAATGTTACTGAATGCACTAAAACAGAATTTAATTGCAAGATCTACTCTAAACTAGGAATGATAAAAAACAGAGAATGCTAATCCATAGATTGGAAATCTGCTAAGAAAGTAACTCATAACATTAAACTTATTCCAATTCGTTTCATTAGAAATATATTGGAACAAACTGAAAAAAGGATTAGTTCTGATGTGATGAGGATCTCCTAGAAAACAATAACTTAAAACATTACAGAGAAATATTATTCATTGTTAGAGATTTGTTGGAACAACTTGAGAAATAGATCATCTGTAACATAGTAAGGATCCCTATGCTAAAATAACTTATGAAACTATAACTAGATCTCATTCATGAATTAGAGATTTTTTGGAACAATTTTTGAAAGAGATGAAGCCTAATGTAACAAGGATCTCCTATAAACGATTAGTCTGCAACTCACAATATTACTATTAAGTCTTATTCAGGAATTAGAGATTTCATGGAACAACTTGAGAAAAAGACTGTTTGTAATAACATGAGAATCCCTTACCTAATTGTAGAATAGAAAATGCCAATAACTTAAAATAATATAACTAATTCTCGTTCATATAATAGTGATATCTTAGAAGAGCTTGAGAACAAGAATAGCTTATAAAATAATGAGGATCTTCTAAATCTAACTAACAGAATTGAAATGCAATTAACTCAAAGTACTACAGCTATATCTCATTCATGTATTAGAGATATATTGGAACAGATTATGAGAACAAGATTGACTGTAATATTATGAGGATCTTCGACGTAAGTAAACGACATAAAACATAATGCAAAAAAAAAGATGAACTCAGAAAATTGCCTAAGTAATAAATATAACAAAACAGAATTAAGGGTTACTTATCTAGAAAGCATGCAAAAGCCTCTTCAGATAGCAGGGGCCCTCTACTATAAGATTAGCATATGAATCTTTAACTCCTTAAATTTTCCTTTAGAACAGCATCAAAGTTATGCTCCTTTAATTGAAAACGCTTAGAAACAGAGTGTCACAGTATTTGAAAACTAAAAATATCAACTGTCTTTCTCGGTTCACCGAGTTATTTTTATAGGAAATTACATAACTGATATTGAGTAAAAATAGGCATAGGTTTCTTCTACACTCAAAATCAAACTAAAACTCCTGTTGAGGACTCGTGATTTGCTGAAGGCAAATCAAGAGTCCTTATCCTTATAGAAATCTGCTTCTTGGATTTTAGCTCTGTCCATGTGCATAATCACTTCCAGTTTTTTACTCAGCCTTCGTGGATGAAAAGGAATCATGCAGGAGATTTTTGGAGTCTAACCATATACGTCTTTCCCTCATATGACACCTGTAACCTGTTTAAACATCAATATGGCTACGGAACATATGACTAGCTACAGAATGACTGGATTCTATAGCTAAAACTGCTTAGAAATCATTAAGACAACAAAATCAAAAAAGTACAACAAGTTAGTCATTGCATGTATTCTTAAAGTGATTTTAATCATTCTTATTGATCTTTTAGGCCTATAAATGATAAAGGATTGATGGAATGAAGTGGAGTTTGGTGAAAAGAAAAGACATTTTTAGGGCTCAACATACCCCCACTGCAAAAATTTTGCATGTCCTCATGCAATCAATCCATGTATTCTGAAACTTCAGCAAGGACATCTAGCTTCCTTTTTCTGCTTTGCTTGGTGTTCAATGGCATTCTAGGCTTCCTCATAAACAACTTGAACCTTAGGTCTATAAGTGCCCTATTCAATTTCTTGTTTTTCTTCTTCAGCTTCCTACTAGCCTTATACAATGTTTTCATTTGCAGAGACAGAGTTGTGTTCATGTCACTTTTCAATTTGACTTGTTCCCTTAAAACTTCGTTTTCATTTTTTATATGCCTATTCAGTATCTCCAATTTGTATTTGTCTCTTTTCAGCACTTCAATTGGAGGTTCTTGTGGACTAGGAGTTCTTTCTTTGTTTTCTGAGGCTCTTCTTTCTAATGATTCAACATAATCATAGATCTGTTTTTGGTCTGGATCTACATCTGAAGTTCTTCTATCAGGATCTTCTTCATACTGGTATTCAGGAGATCTGTCAATTGGTGTCTCTTCATCTTCAATATCTATGATTCCTGCTTGCTTTTCCCCTGTCTTCTTCATAATTCCTTTAAGCCTATGAATTCTTCTAAGTTTAGATGGTCCCTCATTTTTCTCTTCAGCATCCTTTCTTATTACTTTTTCCTTTCTAAGTTTTTTCTTGATTTTGGCCAATTTTTCAGAGATTATCTCCTCACTGTCTTCTTGTGTTGATATATCGGTTTTTCTTTCAGTGACTTTTCCCCTCTTGCTTCTCCTTACAGGTTTTCCTTTAGACAGAGTTTCTTTAGGTTCTTCAAAATGATTTCTCAAGAGAAACTCATCCCAACTATCTCCTACCTTCTTCAAATGATACTCAATTAAAATTTTAATTAAGCCATGATGATATAAGGTAGTTTCTAAGAACTGAAGCCTTTTCTGGACATTAGAAGCCATCCTTTTTAAACTATTGAGCAGGAAAAAGGGTAGATTTATCTCTTCATCTAGAAAATTCATCATGAGTCTAATGTGATAAACATATAAAGTGTCAAATCTCCCCTCACAGGTTATGAACTTTTGTAGAATCAGCAACATATTTCTCCATTTACTTTTCAAGGCTGAACTAGGAATGCCTTTCTTAAATACTGAAATGTTCATACTTGGTATTTTTAGCATCTGTCTCCAGGCTTCATTGTGAAATTCTTTGTTTTTAAACCAACGCTCCCCTTGCCTCGGCAACTATGTTGCTTCTGCTATGAATGACTTCGTGATAATGAACTTGATATCACCAATTTCGACCTCTGACCCATTGAATGACCGGGCAAATGACTTAGTGACCTCCTTGTGAAATCCATTGAACTTCTCCATAAACTTTAGCCATCCAACCTGCTATAATAACTCTTTAATCTGAGGGTAACCTTCTAGATATTTAGTTCCGATTGGCTCTGACCTTACAATAAGTCCCATTTCTTCCTTTCCTCAGCTTCAATTCACTGCTCTATTTTTTCTCTCCTATTTGAGGAAGAAAATGGCTGTAGAGGGTTGTCTCACTCTAAAAATGGCTTCTCTGTTTCTGCAGACAGGAATTGGCTACGGAATATAATGGCATTGAGTGGATACGAAATGAGTGAAATACGATAAGGGTAAATCATAAGAATGATTGATTTTAAGAGTTTGTCATGGAGTAAAAGACCGCGAAGAAATCTCATGAAGATTTTCAAAATCATCAATGAATGTTTCGGTCTAATGACGTGACCTAATAGGTCACTTCTAAGTACTGACCATTAACTTCTAATTAATGATGGTTTGATATGGAGCGGAATGGAAGGGATTTGTTCAAGGATTTTATGATAGGCTTGATCAATTCGAATAATAAAATAAATTTATGAAACATACAAATGACTTAACTATATTATATCTTTCATAATTTGCTATCAAAAATAATTTCACACACAGTTTACCTTAGCCTTCTTTTTCTTTTTTTTGCTGCTTTGATATGCTTTGTCTTTCATCTAAAAATCATTTATCTTTTAGACTCCATAATCCTTTTGATTCATCTTTTGTTTGCTGAAGTAGGTTTGTAGGATCCATTGGCTGCAGAACAGCTGGCTGTTGAATAGATGTCTACAGAATAGATGGCTACTAAATAGATGGCTGCAGAATGTACCTGTAAAAAAAACTTTGAGACATGGAATGAAACGAAATGAGATATGGATGGAATGAAGTATGAAATGAAATGAGATGGATCATGAAATGGAGTGGAATGAAGTATGAATGAAGTGAAATATGATGGAATGAAATGGATCATAAATGTGGAGTGGAATGAAATATGAAAAGTGAGCCTGCAACTTATGATTTTATGATACTTGATTGCAGAAAAAGAACAATTTGAAAATCTAAAGTGTCAGAAGAATTATGATTTTCGCCTTATCTTTTCTGTATAAACATGCTAATCAATGATTATTTTTCATGTTTATACTCCCTTTTTTTTTCTTTTTCTTTTTTTCTTTTTTTTCTTCTTTATTTATTTGTATTTTTTTTAAATCTAATTATAGAAAATACAATTAAGTTAATGAAAAAGAAGGGTTCTTCTTCATTAACTTCACATCACTGTTCTCTTGGAATTTCTTGACAAATTCTTCTCTTGAAAGTGGCTTATGATACAATTTCAATCTATGACCATTTACAAGAAAAGTCACCTTATCTTCATCTATTGTCCTGATTTTTATTGCTCCATTGTCAAAGATTTTCACAATTTCATATGGCCCAAGCCAATGAGTTTGGAATTTGCCTTGGAAATCTTTGAACTTTGAATCAAATAAGAGAGCCAGACACCTTCTGTAAATTTCTTTTCCTTAATGTACTTATCATGCCATCTAGTCCTTTGTTGTTGGACTATACTTGTTCTCTGGACTGCATCTTGTCTGATCTCATCCAATTCATTAATCTGCTCCAATCTATGCTTTTGTGCCTCTGTTAGATCAAGTCATAGTTGAACTGCCATTTTGAAAGTTTGAATATGAAATTCTATGGGAAACAAGACTTGTTTTCCATAAATAAGTTCATAAGGGGTATGACCTGTTGTGTTTCTCCATGTAGTCTTGTAGGCCCACAAGGCTTCAGGAAACTTGTCTGCCCAATCTCTTCTATGTAAATGAACAGTCTTTGTTAGGATCCCTTCAATGACCTTATTGGTAGATTCCACTTGGCCATTTGCTTTTGGATGGTAGGGAGTGGATTTTCTGTGTCTGATTTTGTATTTCTCTACCATTGTTTCCACCAACTTCAATGTGAATTGAGCTCCTTGATCTGTAATAATTTCTCTTGGGACACCAAAACGAGTAAAAATATCCTCAAAAAGAAAATTAACTACAGATGCTTTAGTAGCATAAAGTAATGGCTTGGCCTCTACCCATTTGGTAACATAATCAATGCAAACTAATATATATTTATTTTTTCTTGATGGAGGACTAATAGGTCCTACAAAATCTAAAGCCCATTTCTCAAAAGGTTCAATATGTACCTGAGGTTGCAATGGCATCTGACCTAAAGGAGAAGGTTTCCCTACCCTTTGGCAGTTGTCACGCCTTTTTACATACTCTTTAGCATCTTTAAAGAGTGATGGCCAATAATATCCTAAATGAAGGATCTTATAAGCTGTCCTTTTATCAGCAAAGTGTCCACCACAAGGTTCATCATGACATGCCTTGAGAATCTCAGGCATCTCGTCTTCTCGAACACATCTCCTAATAATAAATTCTGGACCTGTTTTGTATAACTCATTAGCAATCCATGAATATTTTGCAGTGTCATAAATAATATTTCTTTTATCTCTTGCATTCATAATTGAATAAAATTTCCCTGAAACTAGATAATTGGCAATGTCAGCAAACCAAGGAGTTTGAGTGGAAATTGAAAAAAGATATTCATCAGGGAATTGATCTTCAACTAGAGTATTATCTTTAATGTTCGGGAGTCTAGATAGGAAATCAGCTACTATATTTTGTTTTCCAGACCTATCTAGAATGGTGATGTTAAATTCCTGTAAAAGCAATAACCATCTTATGACTCTGCCGTTAGTAACTGATTTGTTCATTAAATATTTAATTGCAGAGTGATCTGTGTGAACAAAAGTTTCATAGCCTGTTATATAGTGTCTAAATTTATTTATAGCATGAACAACAGCTAAGAACTCTTTTTCAGTTATAGTATAATTTAACTCCGAAGGGATCAAATTTTTACTTGTATAGTAGATGGCATAAGGAATCTGGTCTTTTTGTCCCAATACAGCTCCTAAAGTTGTATCTGAGGCATTTGTTGAAATATGAAAAGGTAATTTCCAGTTAGGTCCCCTCAAAATAGGTGCTTCAAAGATTTTTGTTTTCACGGTCTCAAAGGCTAACTGGCAGTCAGGATTCCACTTGAATTCACAGTCCTTGGTAAGTATTTTGAAAAGTGGAGATGCTATCTTGGTGAAGTTTTCTATAAATATTTTGTAATACCCTATAAATCCTAGAAAACTCCTAACATCTTTTTGACAACTTGGAATAGATAAGCTAGAGATGACTTCAAATTTTGACTCATCAACTCTAATCCCATCTCCTGAAATGTGATGCCCTAGAACAATCCCTTCAGTAAACATCATGAAACACTTCTCATGACTTAATGAAATATTTTCTTCTTTAGATCTCTTTAAAACTTTTTCCAAGTTTGCTAAGGCTTCTTCAAATGTGTTTCCATAGACTGTGAATTCATCCATATATACCTCTACACAGTCATGTATTAGATCTGAAAATATTCCTAATACTGCCCTTTGAAATGTTGCAGGTGCATTGCATAGTCCAAATGGCAATACTCAGTAGGCATAGGTATCCCAAGGACAAGTAAATGTGGTTTTTTCTTGATCTTCAAGTGCTACTTGAATTTTATTATAACCACTGAACCCATCTAAAAATGAAAAGTAATTTTTGCCAACTAATGTGTCTAACACCTAATCTATGAAAGGTAGGGGAAAATGATCTTTAAGAATGGCTTTGTTTAATTCCCGGTAGTCAATACATACCCTCCATTTACCATTTTTCTTTGGTAAAATTACCAAAGGAGAAACCCACTGACTATCTGAAATGGGATAAATAAAGTTGACATTTAACAATTTCTGAAATTCTTCTTTAACAATCTCCCTAAGGTTTGGATTCATCCTTCTCTGAGGTTGTCTGATTGGTCTACAATTTTCCTCTATGTAGATGTGATGAGTGCAAGTCTTAGGATTTATCCCTTTCATATCAGTGTACTCCCATGCGTATGCAGAAGAATGTCTCTGTAATATTTTGACTAGCTTTTCTTGTTGAAATTTCTCTAGGTTCTTATTTATGTTTAAGGTGTTTCCTGGAAATATTTCAATTGTAGAGCTGCAAAATTTATCCATGGAGTAAAGAGACATTTGTCTTGATGATAAGAACTCAATGTTGGATTCTTCCTGAAATTGTTCATGTTTGTATTCTGAAGAGGATTCAAAATTTTTTAAGGTATTTAGAATCTAGCTATCTTCACTAATTTCTGAAATAGTGAAGAGAGGTTGTATGTCTTCTTCATCCTCTATCCATTGAGTATCATCTAACTCTATAATTGTTCTTGCTGGAGGATACAAGGTAAATTTCTTGGTTGAACTACCATCAGAGATGTACATATCGTCGGATCTACAGTGAATGAAGGCATCAGCTGTAGCTAACCAAGGTCCTCCTAATATAATAGGATGTCCTCCTAGATTATTTTTAGGAGTTAAGATCATAAAATCCACAGGATACTCCCAAGAATATAAGGACACTGGAATGTCTTCTATTACCCCATCAGGTTTAATCACAGATCTATCTGCTAATTGTAATAATGTGGGTGTAAAATGAATATTAGGAAGTTTTAGTTTATCCATGATTTGTCTACTCATGATATTAATTGTTGCTCCTAAATCAATGAGTGTGTTTTGGATCTCAGTTCCATTGATGTGTATTTTAAGAACTGGATATCCTGGGTCTAGATACTTTGGAATAGCAATCTTACCCATCATGATGTCTGTTATTTTTCCTACCAGTTGAATTTTCTTTGTCTCTTTTATTCTTTTTTCTGTTTTTTTCATGCTCAACTCCTTTATTGTCTTTGCTAAGATTGGAATTTCCTTGATAGCCTTTAATAATGGGATCTTAATACAAACATTCCTTAGCTCATCTAGGAAATCATAATTAGGCACCATAATTTGTTTCTCTACACCCTTATCAATTTGTAATCTTTCTGGAAAGGGAGGTGTAGATGTGGATGTTGATGGATGCTCTAATATAGGAGTTGAAATTATTGGTTCTTTTTGTTTTTATTTTTCAATATTTGGGTCTTGAAAAGATGTGCTCTCTTCAAGACTTTTATTTACCCATAGAGAATCTTCCTCAAAGTTGTTTTGCTCTTGTATGATTATAGAAGGTTTCTTATTTTCAAGTATTCTTCCAGACCTAAGTTGAACATCATTAAAGTCTAAAGGAGTGATCAAATAGATTGAGAACTGTTGACCTTCAATCATGTATGTGTTCTGAGGATTTTTATTGTTGGGGTTTGGTATAGGTTGGGCAGGTAACTGATTTGCTTTCTGAGGAAATGGTAATTGAAGTGGTGGATTTTGATGTTGTGGACTTTGTTGAAGGTTTTGTTGAGGATTTTGTTGAAGAGGGAAATTTGGATATGGTGGATAGGATGGTGGATATTGATAATACTGGGGGTATCTTCCATAGGGATTTTGTACTCCTTGTGCCCAATTTTGAGATTGATTTTGGAATTGGGGCCAAGGTTTCTGCCAAGAGTTCCAATTTGGTGGGGGTTGATTATACATTTGATCATTGAATCCTTGTGCTTGAGGTCCCTGCCAAGGTCTCCTAGAGACAAAATTGAGAGATTCTGTGGAATTTGTAGGGGTTTCTTCTTGAAAGACAACTTTAAGACCAGGAAGTGAAGGACAACTCTTGGTCTCATGTTTTTCTGAACAAATTGCATAATTCTCTACTATTTTTGCATCTAAAGGGCACTCTCTCAAGGCATGCTTCTTTCTACATTTGGGACAAAAGATTGCTAAGGCATCAGATTCAGCTTTTTTCTTGTTTTGTAAATTAAGGGTGTCTATTTGTTCACTAAGACTCCCTAAAATTTCATATTTGAATTCATCAAGAATATGTCCTATTTCTGCCCTACTTACTGTTCTAGAAGCAGACTTACTTGCCCTTGCAAGAGCAGGGTCTCTTGGTCCTTTTAGAGTTTTAGATTTCCCTCTTGAAAGATTGATACATAATTCAGCTATTTCAGGTAATGTGAGCTGAGATATATCCCCTTTTCCCATCATTTTAAGGATATCTAGCCATTAATCCCTAATTTTCTTCAACAAGAGAGCTTTCAAAGTATCTTGGTTTAAGCTTTCCCTTTTTGCTCTCTTGATGTTATAGTTAAATATTTCCAACAAATCTTCCAGATTTTCGTCCTCTTTTTGTACCATTTTGAACACTTCCTCCTTATGGTTGATTAGCATACAGTAATCCAAATACCTCTCTAGAAATGCTTGTTTCATATCTTCCCATTTCCTAATAAAACTATTGATTAAACTCATAAACCATTGTAATGCTGCTCCTTTCAATGTTGAAGGGAATATTTTAAGTTTTTGGGCATCTTGTAAGTAATCATAGGTTCTACATAGGACTTCAAATTCAAATAGGAAGGTTTCAGGATCTTCAATTTTGAGTCCATAAAAGTTTGGAAGGATAGAGGGTGAAATATTTTTCATAGTTGCATTGGTTTCTTCATCTATTATAGGGAACCCAAAAGAGCTTCCAATTTCTCTTCTACCTCTTCCTTTGCCTCCTTCTTCACCTTTACCTCCTTCTCCTTCTGCACCTCTACCTCTTTCTCCTCTAGCTCTACCTCTACCTCCTCCAAATAGTGTATGTTCTCCATTAAAGACTCATCCTCCCCCTTCTTCTGCCATGGTAGACTCTTCTGAACTGATATAAGAACTAGTTTGAAGAGCTAGTTGTTCTATTGGTTCTTCTACCAAAGGTATATTGTAGAAATTGTTTTCTTCTTCTTCCTCACTAGGAATCTCTAATTCTTCAGCTGAGATGTGTTGCGCTGTAGAGGTGAAAAAATTTATGTCTCCAGTAGGGGTCCTTGGATCTTCTTCTATGACAGCTTCAGTAGATGAAGTGGGAGATCTCTCTGATGGAATATCTGATCTTAGGACTTCTAGAAGTCTATGACCAGTATAGTATGGAATGTGGGTTTGAGTTGGAGGTGTGCTGCCTCTTGGTCTTGGTGGAACGAGTGGTGTTCTGGAAATCAAGCTTCTGCTTCTTATAAATCTACCCCTTGAGTCTCTTTCTCTATGCATATCATTGTTTTTGGGAGGTAGGAAATAAGGCTACCTAGTTACACTTCCCCAGCAATGGCGCCAAAATTTTTAGTCAATTTATTGTTCCTAAATTGATAGCATAAATTATCGACCAGGGCTAGTAAATTGTTAAAGTGAAGTGCACCATATGTGCCTAAGTATCCTCTTCCTACTTCGTTGTGTTTAGTGTTTTCCTAATGTTTTTGGTTTTATGTTTAATGTTATTTTATGCTAAGGGGGGGAAACTAAATTAATAGCAAAGAGGAATAAAAGGAAATGTTACTGAATGCACTAAAACAGAATTTAATTGCAATATCTACTCTAAACTAGGAATGATAAAAAACAGAGAATACTAATCCATAGATTGGAAAGCTGCGAAGAAAGTAACTCATAACATTAAACTTAGTCCAATTCGTTTCATTAGAGATATAATGGAACAAACTGAAAAAATGATTAGTTCTGATGTGATG
Source organism: Pinus albicaulis (assembly GCA_034641835.2). Taxonomy (NCBI): domain Eukaryota; kingdom Viridiplantae; phylum Streptophyta; class Pinopsida; order Pinales; family Pinaceae; genus Pinus; species Pinus albicaulis. The sequence continues at coordinate 83,919,037 of CM076579.1, forward strand.
AGGATCTCCTAGAAAACAATAACTTAAAACATTACAGAGAAATCTTATTCATTGTTAGAGATTTGTTGGAACAACTTGAGAAAAATATCATCTGTAACATAGTAAGGATCCTTATGCTAAAATAACTTATGACACTAGAACTAGATCTCATTCATGAATTAGAGATTTGTTGGAACAATTTGTGAAAGAGATGAAGCCTAATGTAACAAGGATCTCCTATAAACGATTAGTCTTCAACTCACAATATTACTATTAAGTCTTATTCAGGAATTAGAGATTTCGTGGAACAATTTGAGAAAAAGACTGTTTGTAATAACATGAGAATCCCTTACCTAATTGTAGAATAGAAAATGCCAATAACTTAAAATAATATAACTATTTCTCGTTCATATAATAGTAATATGTTAGAAGAGCTTGAGAACAAGAATAGCTTATAAAATAATGAGGATCTTCTAAATCTAACTAACAGAACTGAAATGCAATTAACTCAAAGTATTACAACTAGATCTCATTCATATATTAGATATATATTGGAACAGCTTACGAGAACAATATTGACTGTAATATTATGAGGATCTTTGACATTAAGTAAACGACATAAAACATAATGCAAAAAAAAAAAGATGAACTCAGGAAACTGCCTAAGTAAGAAATATAACAAAACAGAATTAAAGGTTACTTATCTAGAAAGCATGTAAAAGCCTCTTCAGATAGCAAGGGTCCTCTACTATCAGATTGGCATACAAATCTTTAACTCCTTAAAGTTTCCTTCAGAACAACATCAAATTTATGCTCCTTTAATTAAAAACGCTTAGAAACAGAGTGTCACAGTATTTGAAAACTAAAAATATCAATTGTCTTTCTCGGTTCACCGAGTTATTTTTATAGGCAATTACATAACTGATATTGAGTAAAAATAGGCATAGGTGTCTTCTACAGTCAAAATCAAACTAAAACTCTTGTTGAGGACTCGTGATTTGCTGAAGGCAAATCAAGAGTCCTTATCCTTATAGAAATCTGCTTCTTGGATTTTAGCTCTGTCCATGTGCATAATCACTTCCAGTTTTTACTCATCCTTCGTGGATGACAAGGAATGATGCAAGAGATTTTTGGAGTCTAACCATATACGTATTTCCCTCAGATGACACCTGTAACCTGTTTGAACATCAAGATGGCTACGGAACATATGACTAGCTACAGAATGACTGCATTCTGTAGCTAAAACTGCTCAGAAATCATTAAGACAAAAAAATCACAAAATTACAACAATTTAGTCATTGCATGTATTCTTAAAGTGATTTTAATCATTATTATTGATCTTTTAGGCCTATAAATGATAAAGGATTGATGGAGTGAAGCAGATTTTGGTGAAAAGAAAAGACATTTTTAGGGCTCAACACTAGGCTTGAAAAATAATTTAGTTTTAGTTGCTATGTTGGGGGATCTTGGATATGATGTGGTTTTCAGTGAAGGAAAGGTGTTCCTTCGTTACAAAGCCAGAGGATGGGTAAATAATATTGGGGCTCGTGTGAAGAACCTCTACAAACTTGATGTATATGGCTATGCAACATTGAGCAGTAAATCAGGGAAGGTGTTCAGCCGAGATACAAGTGAGTTATAGCACAGGAGATTAGGCCATCTACACCACAGTGCTTTGAGGATCATGCAGTAGATTTCTACGGGTCTTCCAAAGGGTACTCTTGCACAGATAAACACATGCAAAGGATGTACCATGGGGAAGTATACTAAAGCCATTTTTTATGAGAAGGAGAACTGAGCAGAAGAAATCCTTGAGAGAGTTAACTAAGATGTGTGTGGACCATTCTCTACACCTTCCAAAAAAAAGCACAGGTATTATGTGATTTTTTTTTATGAATTTTCTAGAAAATATTGGATTTTCTTTCTGCCAAGGAAAGATCAGACGTTCTCCAAGTTTTGTGAGTTCAAAGCACTAGTAGAGAAATATACAAGGAAGAAGGTGAAGGCTCTAAGGAGCGACAATGGTGGTGATTATATCTCTAATGAATTCAAGAACTTTTGCACCAAAGAAGGAATTCGGGGAGAATTGATTGCACCTCATAACCCATAACAGAATGGGGTTTCAGAAAGAAATAACAGAACAATTGAGGGAGAAGCATGAGCTATGCTACATGATCACAACCTACCGTTGCATCTATGGGTAGAGGCATGCAACAAAGTGGTATTTGTGCAGAACCGTAGTCCTCATCGGATACTTGGCATGAGTACACCAGAGGAGGATTTTTCAGGTAAGAAACTAGATGTTTCATATTTTAGAATTTTTGGCTCATTTATCTATTGCCATGTGACCAAAGATGCCAGGAAGAAGCTAGCACCAACAATAGAGGTTGGGATATTTTTGGGGTATTTTTCGGCTAATAGGATGACATTTGTCAAGAGATATGTTAAATTTGATGAGGAAAAAGTGATGTGATTTTCCCATGAGAGGGAGTTTGACTTGCATGCAGATGAGGAACTCTTAGTTCCAAAGGATGAACCTCAGGATGTGGAGTAGCCACAAGCAGAGGATCATGGAGTGGAAGAAACCACTTATGTAGAGTCATCCACCAGAAATGTTAGGAATCACACCAGAGATTTTGATAGATTGATGCTAGATGTGACAAAGCATATAGGTGCACCTACATCACAACGCATGCAAAGAAGGTCCCCAGACAGGTATACTGGATACATGGCTCTTATGAGCAAGTGTATTGTGACATAACCATCCTCTTTTGAGGAAGCAGTGCAACAGCCAACATGGGTTGATGCCATGGTTGAGGAGTATGACTCCATTATCAGAAACAGTGCGTGGGAAGTGGTCCCAAGACTAGTGGGGAAGTCAGTGGTAGGATCCACGTGGATCTACAAGGTGAAGCAAGTAGCAGATGGGAGTGTGGAGAAATACAAGGCTAGATTTGTGGCTCGAGGATTCTCACAGGTAGAGGGGATTGACTATGAGGATACTTTTGCACCAGTTGCCAGGTACTCATCGATTAGATATATCCTTGCACTTTCAGTGCAGATGGATGTAAATATAGCCTTTGTCAATGGATTTATTGAGGAAGAAGTGTACATTGAGCAGCCAGAAGGTTTTGAGACCTTTGACAGGGAATCGCATGTGTGCAGACTTAAGAGAGCATTGTATGGGCTAAAGCAAGCACCCCGTGCTTGGTACACCATGATCGACAACTATTTCACCGAGTTGGGCTTCATAAATAGTGAAGCGGATGCGAACCTATATCATATTGTGGTTGATGGTAATATTTTGATTATTGTACTTTATGTTGATGATATTATACTGACAAGTGATGAGTAGCTCATAACTTCTTGCAAAGAGGATCTTTCAAGAGAGTTTGAGATGAAGGATATGGGGCTCTTGCATTATTTCATGGCTTGCAAATATGGCAAAGATATGGGGAGCTATTTGTATCCTAGGGAAAGTATGCCAAGGAGATTATGAAGGAGTTCCACATGGAGGGAAGCAAACCCATGTAGACTCCTCTTGCAAGAAAATAGAGGAAGGAGGATGCTGCTTCAGGTGAGGTAGAGGATTCTACTGTTTACAAGTATCTTGTGGGTTCACTTATGTATTTGGTGAACACACGATCAGAAATATGCTACGCAGTTAACCATCTTAGTCAAGTTATGTTTAAGCCTACCAATCTATTTTGGAAGCAAGGGAAGCATGTGTTGAGATATCTCAGAGGAACTACAAAGTATGGATTATGGTATAGACGGATAGAGGGAGTGAAGCTTCAAGGCTTAACCGATGAATATTGGGTAGGTAGTCCATTAGACAGGAAGAGCGCATTAGGGGGGGACTTCAGCATAGGATCAGCAACAGTTTCTTGGTACAGCAGGAAGTAGAGATCAGTTGCACTCAGTTCAGTCAAGGCAGAGTACATGGAATCTATTCAAGCTGCATGTGAGGCCATCTGGATGAGGAAGATACTTGTCAGTTTTTTTGGTCATCAGATGGATCTGATGGTGATACATTGTGATAAACAGAGTTGCATAAAACTCTCGGTTAATCTAGTATTCCACGACAGGTCCAAGCATATTGAAATCTGGTACCACCATCTCATAGATTGTGTTCATAGGTGCATTATATTGTTGCAGTACATTCCCACAGAGGATCGGGATGCAGATATCTTAACGAAGGCACTTGCGAAGAGAAAATTCAAATATCGTAGAGGTAGGATCGAGGTAGAAAATAATCCATTTTTTGTTGAGAAGGAGTGTTGAAATTCAACAATAAAATGCACCACATACTAGTGTGGGATTCTAGGTCATACATGAGTGAGGAATTCAGTGACACATTAGTGCTAATGTGGGTGTCCAATTTTTAAATAAATTGGAAAATAAATTGTAATCTTAACTCATAACAACTTGTAATATTTAACTAAGTGTGAAGACTTAGTTAGATCAATAATTTAGAGTTGAAGGTCAAATATTAGGCATGTAGAGTGATTATATTATTTACTGTGTCCAGTTGTAGTTGTAGCACTAGTGTGGTGTGAGTGAAATCAATTAACTCAAATATATTGAGCTAAATTCAGTTTAACTAGTTCTAACTGATTGATGAGCTAGTGGAAGATCAAGTGAATTAAAATAGATTTAATTCACAAGTAGTGATCCACCAAGTAACTGATGATTCACTATTAATAGCTGCATGCATTTCAATTCTGATGACGACCCAGTTGAGACAAAGGTTAAAGGAAAGTAAACTATCAGTTGTATTATTAGCGAATTATTTGAGCGCAATTATAAAGCCAAAGGAAGCCCATGATGGATTGCGCAGCCAAGGAAGGTTGGAATTCCTATTTAATATGAATTATTTTGCCTAGGGATTGCGTGAGTGAGGCAGGCTGAAGGTAGGTAGGAAATTGGCTATATATTTGTCTAATTTTTCCTAGATCAATGTGAGACAATTGGTAGTGTATGAGGTTGTGGTGAGCACACATGCATTGTATTGTTTCCTGATTCCTTGGTTGATTATATAATAAAGATAGAGGGGTTTTGAGCAGTTTATTTCCCCGAGAAAATCTTGTGTTGTGCAATTGATTTACTTCTCTCTCTTACTTGCATGTGATTGAGAGATCGTGATTTATATTCCGCAAATATTGTAGAAGGATTCAGTATCTTGTTCTAGTATATTGCATGATCATATTGAATCCATTTGTGTAATTTCTACACATACCATATCCTTTAGTACATATCCTGTGAAAGAAGAATTAGTGTGGTGTATTCTTACCACTTCAAATTAATTCATGAATTGAGATTCAAGGCATAATTTCCTCTTCCTAAAATATTGAGTGTGCCATACTTTCTCCTACAGACAATCAGAGATATTAGTCAAAAGGTGAGGGAGGGAAAACACCAACATATAGCTCACCATGGCCTCATCAAATTGATAGTAATGGATGCTTTGAGAAACTTGAGAATCCATGTCATGTGGACTAACTTCATAGACATGGATAGGGAAACTTTCATAGAGAAATAAACCAATACTCCTGGGGAGACACCTGCCTCTAGCACTGGAGGTAGGGAGGGAAAAACAGAAGAGGAGGAATACATGGGAATAGAGGAAGAGGAGGAAAAAAAGACAAAAAAAATAAGAAGATATAAAAATAGAGGAAGGAGAAGGAGAAGTTGAAAGAGAAGGGGAGAAGAAACAAGTGGAAGGAACATTAATTCCTAAGAAAACTCCTAAACCTAAAGCAACAAAAGGATCACCACATCAATCAAGATTATCTCCAGAAAATATTGAACAGGAAGTAGTTGCTACCTTAGCTAAATTAGTCACTCATGTTAATCCTAAGAGGAAGAGACAAATACAAGGCCCCCATATATTTTAAGGCCAGAAAAATCACCAAAATCAAACAAGGGAGACCACAAACTCCCACACGGGTCCCCATCACCATTGAAGAATCACCAATCAAGAAAGAGGAAATAGGACCCACTGAAGGAAAAATTGAAGAGTTCACCTCTCCTAAAGCTAAAACAAAGACACCTATAGCATATGTGAGGAGGCCTACCACCAAATCAACTACTTTCAAGCAGCCGAAGACATGAGCAACCCTCCAACTAGAACAGAAAGGGAAGCTACAAGAGGGGCAAAGTGTGCTACAGGAGGGGCAGTGTGCTACTAGAGGGGCATAGTGTGCTACAAGAGGGGAAAAGTGTGCCACAACATCTACAGGAGAAAAAAAGTGAGCTAAAGGATGCAACAGTTTCCCCAAAAATATTTGAGGACTCCCTAGAGCTCCAAGAGCCTAGTCTAAAGCCTAGCATGGAGTCCTATTATAAATTTATTGAAGGGGGAAGAATCATCCCTAAAAATTTTACAATTCCACTTCATTATGAACTAGAAATAGAAAGGGGAAGAACCCATAGGTGGATGGAAATTTCTAAATCAAAGAATTTGGAATATGTGGGACTGATGGAGGAAAGAGTCAGATGGGAAAATAATTGGCTAATTTGAGACTCTGGGAGTATATGATGAAACAACAGCTATAGGCAGAGAATATGAGGTTGAAAGAGAAGTTGCAAGAGAAGGAAACCCAACATGCCACCACGGAAAGTCTCTGTATGGAGGCCCTGCAATGAAGCCTTCCAAATGTTATGCTCTCTTTCTCAAAGAGAAATGGCTACAATATCAAATTAGAACTCTAGCTCAACATGGTTCTCTTCCCTTTCAAAACTACAGACAATTTCTTGAATTTTTCCAACAAGCCAGTATAGTGGATAGGGAAAATATTGTTGAATTTACATGCATAATCTCATCTTTACATATATGAACCATTGGTATCCTAATTCAAGACTAGGGGACATGTAGTTGATGGCTTTGGCATCTTGTTTAGCACATGAAGAGATAAGGGTTGAGGAGAAAAGAGTAATGGAAAAAGAGGAAGAGGAACCTCTATACATCATAGATGAGCTAAAAATCCCCAAGGTTGTCATTAGAAATCACAGCCTCATCTCCAATGATGTTGTTTTGGCACCCAAGTACAGAAGATCAGAAGGAGTGAATTGAGGAAGATAAAAATGTAGGATTTTACTCACCAGAAGGCACTCCATTTGAGGTACCTTGGGATGTCAGGGAGGCTACCAGGGCCATGAGAGAAATGCACACAAATGATTAAGTTTCTTAGAGGATGAGAAAAAATTTCAGTAAGCGGGTAATGATGAGGCTCATCAATAGGTATATTATAAGGTTCATGATGCCACCCTCCAGCTTTAGAACTATCTCTTTCTCAAATTTATTTACATTTTTAGTTATATTATGCTTAGTGAGAAGGATTAAAAGTGTTTTTCATATCATGTGGCCTAATGTGGTTTAATTGCAGGGAATGAAGCATTTTTGAGATATTTTCCATGTAGGGGCTCGAAGTAAACATCAAGGAGAGAATCTAGGAGGTTGTCCACCTCCTTAACTCCCTCAATCAACCTAAGATCACAACACTCTATCTCTCATCAGCTTGAGTTCATTGCTATCCAAGCCACTATTAGTGCACAGTGGGAGTAATGAAGAAAAATATCCCCCATTATCGAGTTTAAGGAGACAATCATTCCTATTTTATATGGAGTTGCTAGCAACTACCCTCTTGTATAAATAAACAAGAATAATAGCTCATTAGCATTCGAGTTTTGTCTTCAGCTAGGTCGCTATTGAGCTCAAGAACTTGGAAATGTTATTTTGACTGTCATCTGATGTATTAGACAATTTATTTAATGATAATGAGAAGTTTCTTATTGAGTTATCACTGAGTTATTTCCAAATGGATGAGGATCTTGGGTTTGGGCCCAACCCATTGGCTTAATTCCCTCTTGTGTATTTGTATTTCTCTTAGCTTCAAGTATTTCTTAGTTTCTTACATTTCAGTAGAGAATAATCCATCAAAACATGTGGTTGTAGCCTCTACTTCACTTCTCTTGTGGGAGAATGAGTGGAAGGATTCACAACCATGGTTCAAAATTATTATGTTTATGATTTCTTGGAAAGATATTTGTGTTAGTTGTCATGTCTTACATTTTATTTTTGTAGTTTAGAAGTTAGTTTAGTGATTAGATCATAGTTCTGGCTTAAAATAGATATCCTTTAAATTCAACTCATCTTTTCCACCATCAATTATCTCATTTTGTCAATGATAAATGGATGCATGCATGTGATGATTAAAGGTTTGTGTGGATCTGCAATAAAGTGAACCTTTACCACTTCCATCTTGAACTCCCTCACCTTCTTTAGTCACCTCTAAATTTTTTCCTAAAAACTTTGTTTCATAAATTCATTTTTGCTAGGTACACTGAGAGCACTCATCCTAGTGCAAGACAGGCCTTTAAACGGCTCTCAGCTTGGCTAGGGGCTTGATCCATCATTCACTCATTTACCCCAACCTCCATCCACCTATCCATGCCTTCAAGACACCATTTTCACCTTCAAAACACTCTCGGAAGCCCTCCTATAGCATTACGGGCCCTCCTATAGCAATACAGGGCTCCTGTAGCAGCCACCTATAGAAAACATGTAGGAACTCTTCTTGTCATTAGTTTTGATCCCCACTGCAACTTTGACTTAATCTATATGAATGTTGGCCCCCAGTTGTGATTTCATGATCAAGGGAATCTCCTAAGCCACTCCAAACCTTCCTTTCCTTCACTGCAAAATAATAATAGAGTTAGTTTCATTATCACAAATTTGATGCAAATAGATTACTGATTTACAAGCAAGTGTGAGCTAGGTAGGTGGTACATGTAATTCTAATTGGTAAATTAATGAATTATGCAATATAAATCAACTTCCTTTCTACAAATATATTTGGAATTTTGGTGAATGTTACAAGATAAAATAGCTCTCTTTGTAGGTAGTTTAGCCTTTATATTTTCCTGAACTAATTATTTAGCATTTGCAAGTAAAATTCAATGGAATTTTTCATTCATGGCTAGAAGTATATTTTAATTGCACTTTCATCAGCAAGCTTTCATTCTAGTTTAGTAGGAGGAATGGTCTTGGAGTAATTTTGATATAATGATATAGTTAAGGGTGGCATGAGTAGAATATCATCTACTGTGCATATAGCATTGTCACCTCTAAGTTTGTATGAACCCCGGGCTGCTAAATAGAGTTGAGTAGACCTTGGGAGTTCTAGCACTCTTGGTGCAATACCAGGGCTCACCACACATGACAAGAGAAAGTGAAAAATTCCATACTCTATCAAAGGGATCATCACATGTGGTGGAGCTTGGAGACAACAACAGTTATGTAGTCAAGGGCCATGGATCTAAATCATTGGAGCTAGAAAGTGGAGAAAAGCTACATCTAAATAACATCCTCTATGTCCTATGTTTGAAAAAGAATTTACTTTCCATTTCATGTTTAAAAGATAAAGGAGATAGAGTTTCTTTTGTAGATGGAAAATTTTTGGTTTGGGGAAAGGATTTTAGTTTTGAAATATCAAGGGTTATTGGGATTCGTGATGGAATATTATATAGAGCTACAACACCATCTCCTGAATCCCTTGTTCATATGGAAATTAGTCCCATTGAACTTTGGCGTGAATATATGGTAACATTCACTACAATATAATACCCTCTCTAAGTCAAATGGTGAAGGGCATCACCAACATCAAGGAATACCATGAAGGAGTATGCAAGGAATGTTCCATGAGAAAGAATACTAGGAAACCATTTACAAGCAATGACACAAGGTATAAAAATATATTAGAACTCATTCATTCTGATGTATGTGGGCCCATGTCTAATAAATATCTTGGAGGCCACCAATACTTTGTGACCTTCATTGATGATCACTCTAGAAATACATGGTTATATCTTCTCAATACAAAGAATGAAGTATTTGAGAAATTCAAGGAGTTTATATCTAAAGTTGAGACCCTGATTGAAAGAAAGATAAAAACCCTTAGATCAAATAATGGGGATGAATACACACCAAATGAACTTATATGTTATTGCAAAGAAGCAGCCATTAATACGAAGCTCATTGTTCCCTACAATCCCGAAAAAATGGAGTAGAAGAAAGGATTCAAAATAGAACTATTGAAGGATGCACAATGGCTATGATATTTGATCAAGTCCGACCAAAATTTATGTGGGGAGAAGCATCCATGACAGTAGTATACATACAAAATAGAAGTCCTCATATAATCCTTAAAAATATGACACCGGAAGAAGTGTTTTCAAGGAAGAATCCATGTGTAGACCATTTCTGAATCTGTGGATGTCCCACATACATTCATGTTCCAAAATACAAGAGAAAGAAGTTAGACTATACAATTATAAAAGGTATATGCATTGGTTATATCCTTTCATCGAAGGCTTATAGAATCTACATAAAAGAAGATATACGAATTGAAGTTAGAAGTGATGTCATATTTGATGAAAATCATGGCTACAAGAGATCCAAAGATATATTGATCGAGTATGATGAAGAAGAAGTACCAATATTTGAAGAAGAAGAGTAGCATGACAAGTCGCCTACAAACTTAGAGGAAGAAGGACCAAGTGAACCTATTCAACCTACAATCATTCCCGAGACAAAGAATAGGACAAATTGGTTAAAAGCTACACTTGAAGATGTAGGACACAAAGCAGCAAAGGACACCTTCAGAGAAAGAAAGAAACCTAAAATTTACTCAGGGTATGAAACATACATGAAAAATTTAATTGAAGCATAACCAACTACTTTTGAAGAAGTTGATCATCAAGAAGAATGGAAGAAAGCAGTGTAGGAAGAATATCAATCTATCATGAAGAATGGGGTTTTGGAGATCATTCCTATATCTAGTGACAAATATGTTGTCACTTCCAAATGGATTTATAAGATAAAAAAGTTGTTGATGGAAGTAAAGACAAATACAAACCATGATTTGTTGCAAGGGTTTTCTCTCAAAAGGAAGGTATAGACTATGAAGAAACTTTTGCTTCTAGTTCCAGATACACTACTATTAGATATTTGGTTTTGTTACCTACAACTATGGGATGGAATATCCATCAAATGGATGTCAAAATAACATTTATAAATGGAACCATTGATGAATAAGTGTATATTGAAAAATAGGAAGGGTTTGAGATAAATAGCAGGGAAACTCATGTTTGCAGACTAAAGAAAGCTCAATATGGCTTGAATAAAGCTCCTAGGGCTTGGTACGCAAGAATGGATGCATATATTGTATTGGATTTGTCAAAATTTATGTTGATGCAATCCTCTACATCAAGGTAGTGAAGAATGAACTAATTATTATACTTTGATATGTTGATGATTTATTTATTACAGGTGTGGAGCGCGGAATTATAGCAATTAAGAATTTTTTGGCAGCTAAATTTGAAATGAAATATATGGGACTCGTGCACTACTATTTGGGCTTGGAAGTTTGGAAGAAACTAGGTGAGATATATCTTGGTCAAAGAAAGCATATAATCAAGATATTACAAAATTTTGATGTGATATATTCCAATCCTATGACTACTCACATGATCACAAATTTAAAGAAGTTGAGAAGCTCTAACTCTAGTCTCATTAATTCTAGAAGTTATCGTAAGTTGGTGGGCTCTTTGATGTATTTGGTAAACACGAGACTTGATATGTGTTTTGTTGTAAAATTTCTTAGTCAATTTCAGTTGGAGCCTCGTCATGACCATTGGATAGCTTCCAAGCACATCTTGAGATACCTACATGGAATAATTCATCGTTTCCTAAATTATGATGGAAAGAAAGTTAAAATAACATGTTTTACTAACTCTAATTGGGGTAGAACTAAGAAATATGGAAGAAATACTACCGACAGTTATTTTAGTTTTGGATCTGCAAAGATTTCGTTGATGAGTAGAAAATAAGATCTTGTTTCTTTAAGTAATGTTGAAGTTTAATATGTTGTTGCATGTGAATTGGGAAAAGAAGTAGCTTGGTTAAGAAAACTCTTGTCATATTTGTTTGGAGGGCCACTGAATCCTATAGTAATAAATTGTGATAATCAAAGCGGCATCAATATGTTTTAATACCTTGTGTTTCATGCTAAAATGAATCATATCAATAACAAGTGCCACAACATTAGAAGTTTGGTGTAGGATGGGGTCGTGAAGCTACAATATATTATGACAGATGAACAGGTAGGTGACATGTTGACAAAGTCTCTTCCAAATAAGAAGTTCGAATATTTCAGATTCATGCATCGATTGGTTGATATTACAGATTTGGTAGATAGGGATATATGAAGCATATTAGAGCAACAAGATGCTTGGGAGGAAATCTTATCAGCCTATGATGATGTCTAGATCATTTTTATGATATATAGATCCTTGTGATTGAGCAAAAAAAATGATGCTTGGGAGGACATTTGTTCATCCTGTGATGATGTCTAGATCCCTATGATGATAATCATCTAGTCAACCTATGATGATATATGTAATTAAGCAAAAAGAAAATGTCAGTTATCCCACTCTTCTGATAGCACAAGGAGGGTCGGATTAGCAGTAGCAGCCACCCCGTGGGGCAATATGGTTGTGGATATTGCAGGTGGTGTTAATCAAACAAGTCTATTGTCTATTTTACTATCGTGTTAATATCTCGCAGGTTCAATACACCAATTAGTTCTGAAATTAATTAGTTATACCATATTTTAACACCTAAATAACCATTTAATTAATTTTCTAAAAATCATCGCTCCATAATGAAGCCCATCCAATCCAAGTGTTTAACTTGTATGCTCTGATACCACCTATAATATTTGGTGAAAATGGAATGCTTGAATGTTTTATTTAATGATCTTATGATTGTTTGTTAATCATGCACTAATGTGGATTTTTTTGTTGCATATAGACCATTGCAACGACTCTGAAAGAGAAAAATCATGGGCATAATTTTACTGATTATTTATTCATTACCTGAAAAAAACTAACAATGTGTGTGATTGACAACACATCAAAAGCATCATAGGATATAGATAGAAAGTTAATGAGGAATGGTATGGTTCAGTATATTTATAATCTGTCACAACATGGAAGTGATGGGGCTAGGCCAACGAAGAGGAAAGATTGAAAAAGGGGGAGGGAATCACTCTCAAGATTGGTTGTATACCTTAAGAATCTTGAGGGTTGAAGTTAGCAGCTTTAAGGCCGATAATGAAAGGTTGGTAAGAGCTCAGAATAGGAAAATTGAGATCAATGTAGTCATCCTGCAAAGTATATTTCGTTTTCAGCGGCATAGGCAACCTAAGTTGGGGGCCAGTCATAGAGACAGAGGGAACCCTTCGGGGTCAGAAGCAAGAACTATTGGGGCAGATGGTAGTAGGTCCCACGAGAAGCATAGGCATGAAAGCAAGGATACAGTGTGGGGAAATGCATGAGTGAGAACTCCCAAGAGAAAGAACAATCACTCATGCGCATCATGCTAGTAGGTCATCTAGTTCTACTACCAAGAGGCGCCACCATCACTCTCATCATCAGGAAAGTAAGGGAAACGAATACATGCCTAGAGAATTTAAGAAATTCAAGCCACACACATTTGATGGGGATATGAAGAAATCAGAGGATGCAGGAGCTTGACTATTGGGTATGAAGAATTTTTTTAGAATACATGAATATTCTGAAAAAATATGAAAACTAGAAATGCCACTTATAGCCTAAAAGGGAAAGAAAATATATTGTGGGAATATTTCAAGAGTGTTAGAGGAATTGTTGAGAAATAGTTGACCTGGGATGAGTTTGAAAAAATCTTCAGAGATAAATACTTGTCCAAACACTATTATACAGCAAAGCAATAGAGTTCTTTAAACTAAAGATGGGGCAGCTATCAGATGATGAATATGTCACCAAGTTTCTAGAATTATTGAGGTATGTGCTATATTTCATAGATGATAAAGCCAAGATTCGAAGGACTATTAGTGGGTTGCATGTGGCCTTCAGAAATAAAATTGAATTGTTGGAACCTCAAACTCTGAAATATGTCATCAAGAAGTTAAAGCATTTCTATGAGCAAGCTAAACGTAGGTCGAATATCAAAGGAAACTAGAAGGCAAAGAGAAATGTTGGGAATAAGAATGATTGGCCTAAGAAGTATATAAATGGAAAGAAATTTGCTACTGCTGATGAATTCGAACTAAATAGAAAATCACAAGATAGAAACATATGAAATGACATGCAACCATTGAAACACAAGGAACACAATGATTTTACAAGAAAAACAAACTAGGAAAACCCCGATGTTTCTTTTCATTAATTAGATGAGAATGAGAAATTATTACAATGTATTTCTTCAATTCTGAAACACACCTTGCACTATGAACCTATTCTCCTGCTTATTGACTATCTTTGCCCAACACTTAGCTTATTCAAGCCCCCAACTTCTAATGGAATTATTGTCATTTATGGCAAAGGAGCATCACAACAAGGCCAGGAGTAGCAGAAAGGAGTAAGGAACATAGGAGCAACAACAAGGCAATGCAAAGGCAAAGGAACAACAAGGGATGTAGGAGCATTGAAGGTATGCAGTAGCAGAAAATAAAAGGAGCAGCAACAGGTGATATGGCATGGTGATATGTTGCCATGTTTGCATATGCTTAATGTCATGGAAAAAAATAGCTTGGCATAGTTGGTGCAGGAAAATAGTTTGATTTATTATTGCATATAGTCTTGATGTCTTGATGCTTGTGTTGTGGCTTTGATAATTCATGATGAGTTGATGTAATTAAAAGCATAAAGGAGTTGTGATATGCTTGGATAATGTTGCAAATATTGTTTAATGAATAATTTTTGGTGACACTAATTTGTTGTTAAGTTGAATTGTTGTGATGCAAGGTAAGACTCAGTGAGAGCAAAGGAAAAACTCCATGACAACAAAACAAGACAAGACTCAAGGAGGTTGAGACAATTAAGACAATGACATGAAGATGTTGTGATGCAAGTCCAAGGAAAAGGAAAATATGTTGCAAATATTGTTGTGATGCGTTAATGATAAATTTTGTTATTTGATGTTGGCATTAGGTTGATGCATTTAATCATTACATGTGGCTAAAATTAATATTGGACATTATTATTTATTTTTGTTTATTAATATTCAGGATATGAAGAGTTTGGAAACGAATGTGTGGAAGTAAAAGAGTCAAGCCTATTCACTTCATATTCTTATGTGGAATACAAATAGCCAGCAAACTTCCTTTATAAAATATTTTTTTGGAAGAAAGTAGAGGTTAGAGAGTTGGAGAATGTGTGAGAGGTGATTGAGGTGATATGCATTAGTTACCTGGAATATATGAAGCTTATGTGAAGCATATTTGAAGGGAAGAAGAGGCAAAAATGAAGATGGAGATATGCATAATTTATGGATATGTACACATTGTTGTTTCTTTTTTGCATCAAGGGATTATAGTCTCCTTTCAAGTAGTGGCTTGATAAACATATGGTTGGAGACTGTTGAGGTAGGAGCCTCCTGTGGGTTGTATCCTACGTAAAACATATGGGAGTTGAAGCTTCCTTGCATGTTGCAGCTTGCAGAAAATTGAGGTAGCAACCTCCTGTAGGTTGGAACCTACAGAAAATCAGATGTAATAAGGAGTAGGAGTTTTCATTTGCATCACAACAATAATAAAATCTTGGTTTTCTCCCTTTATGGGTTTCCACATATATCTAGTGTTAATATGTGTTGTGATTATGTGTTTATTGCAGAATCCGGATTATCCACGGTATCATAAAATGATTGTCGGTGTTTTGAATCCCAACGGGGATCCATCTTCAAGACGAGAATTGAATGAAGACTGAAAGAAGGTCGCAAAAGGTACATGTGATGTTTTGGTTTTCTTATCACTTGTTGTTCACATATTCAATATGTTGGTCATTATTTATTAAGATTCTCATGTAATGGTTCAGATAATGAGTTTAATGAAAATAATTTTAATGTCCATGAATATACAAAATTGATTCACCACCCCCCCCCCCTCCTCAGTTTAGTCAAGTTTTCATCAATTAGTGTCAGAGCAAGATTCCTTCTATGTAAGCCTAACAGCTTGAAGGTAGGTTGGTTAACTCATGAACTATCAAATTGAATATGTGTTAAGTGCAAGAAATTTTCATGAATGGATAGATAAGGTAAAATCTGAACTGATAGCTTATGGAACTAGTGTATGGAAACTAGTATGGGATGGCTACTGTAAAGATTCTCCCCATGCACAAGAACAACTTTGGAATGTTAAGGAAAAGTGTATTGTTTATAACAATCTTCATAATAAGGATCTTCATATAGTAATAGACTGCAATTATGCAAAAGAAATCTGGGATAGATTGTAGCCCATGCATGAAGGGGAGACTAGTAGTAGTAGTGCAAAAAAAGAAAAGAGGAAGAGGAAGAAGGAAAAGGCCTGTCAAAAGGAAAGTTTTCAATTAATTGAAACCTATCCATGTGTGGATGTACATGACTCTCATGAATAAAATATATATGAACATCAAGCTAGGCTTGACTTAGCATTGGCTGAAGTAGAAATATTGAGGATTGAGAGCAGATATCTAAAGAAAATTATGCAGATATGTGATGAGAGAGAGCATGAGTACAAGGAAGAAATCGTTAGCCTGAAGACACAGCTTGAAGAAGTAAGGAGATTAGGAGACGTTATGAAGATTCAGTTGAAAGAGAAATATGTACAGGGTAAAAGGTTAGAATATGAAGTTGTTTTAGCAAACAATGAATTAGAAGAAAAGAATAGGTTGTGTAAGCAGTTAGAAGAGGAGGTTGCCTCCATGAAGAAATCAGAAAAGGAAGTCATTAAAGATGATAATGAAGCATTCCTAAAAAGGCATGTAGGAGAAGGGACAAGCAACATGATTAACAAGGAGACCAACAAAGGCAAGCAATAGAATCAAAATGAAAAGAATAAGTCGAAGAAAATTCTCCTTGAAAAAGGACCATTTGCTCGTGGATATGAACTGAGCAAATTTGGAAGATCTCAAAGGATATTCTTGGGTCCTATGAAAAATATCACATGTTTCTCTTGTCATGAACCTGGACATCTTATATTAGAATGTAACAGAAAACATATCAGAACCAATTAGTAAAAGATGCAACAAACTAGAAGACTTCCTCAAGCAAGAAAACAAAGAAGAGAGTCATTCACAAGGTACACAAATCATTTCTATGGTTACTGTTATGTATGCAATGGATTTGGACATAAAGCTCTTGAATGTAAAATGTATACAAAGAAGAACATGAACTCAAGAAGAAACATACCATTTCATTCATTTCATGGCCAAACAAGGTGTTATTCATGTAACCTTGGCCACAAAGCCAAAGATTGCAAACAACCAAATATCCTAAATAACTATAGACAAATAGTGAAATCTAATCAAAGCAGTCCAAACACTAGATCAAAAAGAAATACACACAGTAGAAAGCAACCTACTAAAGTGTATAAGAGAAAGAAAAATCCTGAGAATTCAGTAACAAGTTGAAGCCATATTTTCTACAAGGAGGAAATGCTCATGAAAGTAATGAAGAGCCTAGTTAATGTCCATTTTAGAGCAGCAACATCTCAGCGAGAGAACATCCCCAATATTGTTCCTTGAAGACATGGTAATCAAACAAATGTTAGTAAAATATCATTAAATAAAATCTAATTAAGCCAAAGGAATCAAAGGAAGTTGAATGTATAAAGATCATTGCAGCTAGAACAGGCCCTAAGAGCATAGTTATAAGGGCTTGAAGCGTCATAGAGTTTGATCAAACTACTAAATTATGCCTTGAAGAACATGTTTCATCAAAATTTCTTTGTGGAGGACATGATATCAAATTAAATCAGTACAAATAAGAGACTTATATTAATGGCAGCCTCAAGACCATCAAAATTCTCAGAAGAGGCCCTCCACGTCCCATATGAATTCTTATGAGATGAAAATCGTCATTAGAAGTTGTAATTGAAAAATAACCCTTTGTCTTTTATAACCCGAGAAAGTTTTGGGCTTATGCTTCCGCGGAATCGCATACCATTATGAGCACTTAATGGTCGTTGTAGTTTCTCAGTTTCCTCACTGTTAGAAAAAAAAAGGAGGAGGAGGAAGAAAAAGAAAATGAAAGAGGAGGGGGACAACCAAGTCAAATTCCAGAAAACAAAGGTGCAACTTTGAACGAGTTTGTGGAACTTAGGAAGTGCTCATGTTGCCTTTTCCTTGAATGTAGCAAGCAGAAATACCTCTATATGTGGATGGAAAATTGGGTATTTCCTGCACCGTGCAAGTTATCATTATGGCACTTGCCCCAGCCACTCTCTATTACGTCAGGTCGTGCAGATCAAACCCCGATCATCCAAACATTAGTTTCAATATCCATCAGAACAACAGGACTATTGAGGAGTTCGGCGCTTGTCTTGGCTCCTTCACACTACGGTCCATTTCAAATACTTGGTTGTAGAACTTCAACACGCTTCCTGGTGTGAAACATTGAGGAAATTGAAGCCTTCAGTCATTGAAGTAGTTGGTGACCAAGGTGAACCTTATTTTCTGATTTATTGGCCATTAAATGTGGCTGGGCATATACTCTCCACAGTTGGATTTAAATGAATTTAAATTCAATGGTGAGCAATATATGTCTAGCGGCATTTAATGACCAATAGACCAACAAATAAGTTTTGCTAATGACCAGTGCTAGGTGAATGTTCGGCCCGTGCTCGTAATTCCAAAATGAAGAGGTACAGGGACAAGTTGGAGACCATCCTATGTCTATCCTAGATGAAAATGAAATTCAACGTAGTTTTGGGAATCCAGATGATGCGAAGCGATACATTATGGAGCAAAGTAGAGACAGTTTCCAAACAATAAAATTCGTCCTCAACAACATGTTGTCCAATGGGCTCCATGACTCCCATGCAGTTTTGAAGGAACTCGCCTGTAAGTTAAACAGTGATACGAATCTCGACCGTAATTCAAAGCATAAAATGCCTCTCTGATGTTGGTGAGAGGACCGTCCTCCCACCCCTAGTGAATCGACAAACATTGTGCTATGCATGTCCTGCATTATAGCCATGTTTTAATCACAATTGAGGTAAAGAGACAAATCAATGCAGGGCCAATGATGTGATGGAGAAATATGGGGTCATGTTGTGAGGTTGGATTCCAAAGTAACATGTTTCTTGTCCCGGAAAAAGTGACTCTTATTGAGGTTCGTGCAACGGATCTTATTGAGGTTTGTGCAACGGAGAAAAAAAAAAGAGGTTGGTAAAGACTGAGCAAGATAGTTGAAGAACACCATTCCTCTAGTGGCCATTGAGAGCGAAAAGCTAGGCATTATATTTGGTTACAGATAGAAGTTGAGTACAATATCATATTAAATTCATATATTTCAAGAGACATTATGTAGTACAATATCATGCGGAGAATAATTATGTTGCATAAATCAATCAAACAGTTACATAAAAGCACCTTGTGGGAAAAGAATGATCGAGGAGGATGCGTTTAAAACTCAACTGTGGAATTTGTGCCTAGAAGGTGAGTATGTATTCGAGGTCGATTGAGAATTTGAAAAGAGTCTATCCAGATCGATTTTGTGGAAGCCTCTACCTTATCGTTCATGTGTTCTTGCCAATGTATCGCTCTCCTTCTGAGGTTAAACCAAGAAGTCGAGGTATCTCAAGTATCAAAATGGAACCCAATCAACCATTAAGCTCAGAGTGAAAGAGCTTCACGATGAGCTCGCAAAGCGTGGCCTTCATACCGTTGGATTAAATACTGACTTGGAAGATCGACTTAGTACTACTCTTATAATTGAACAGATCTCAAAGGCGAGCATCAATCCTTTTTTTTAAGATGTCCGACATGGCGTTAATCCCCTTTGCAATATAGTGTGGCGTTGTGGCTTATATTGTGGCGGTATACATATATTCTTTTTTTTTTGTTATTATGGTCATCAAGCATCATTATGGTTCCAACTAATATCTTTTTGTCGATATATTATTATTTTTATGCACGAATATTATGGTCTTCACCAATTGATGTAAAAAAGTGTTTGTCCGCCATTGGATGCGACATGGTACCAATTTTACATATTGTTTACAGGAGCATCATATCACTCTCTGCATCTTAGATTATCGAAGAACATTTGTTGCAAATGCACTCACTTTGGCAGATTAATTACCACAAAATTATAAAACTCTCTCTCTAAAGAACCATTATTGAATATTCTTCACAGTCTTGACGATACAACTGAACAATCTCGTTCCAAAATATTGGCATCGCTTTTAATGAATTCAAATGTGTCACCTTGCGACTTGGATTGGGAATCCTCAGCAACATGAATTTCCGAGTTGTAATTTGGTTGCATTAATGTATAATGGCAGATGTTTCCTATGTTGGCATTGGCAGGTCTTTAGCATTGACATTGGCATTTGGAGTCGGCGTGTATCGTTGATCATACCATCATCTACATATGTGCGTTGGCATTTATCTTCATTATATGTTACATTGGTAGCATTAAATCCAATGAATATCTCTTTGGAATCAGACATTTCAATCATGGCGATTGTTCCATGCTTCAGTGCTGCAACATTGAGGCTTAAAAACCGTCAAGTTTCTTCCCTCTTTTCTCAATTCAGAGCTAAAGGAATTTTCACAACCATAACCGCTAGGATCAAAAATCAAATGGAGAAGCTCTAGCTCTATGAATGATATGAGAAATGGAGGGTGTGCAGATAACAGCAAGACAACATACATATATGGAAAAGAATTCTATGGGGGCAAAGCATTCAACCTATGGCAATGATTTTATTGTGTATATACATATTTTAAAATTCAAAGCCCCAAATTTCTTGGTGAAATATGAATTATATGTGCTTGGAGGCTTCAATATTTTTGTGAGCAGTAAGTGCGGTTTCCAAAGAAACTCTAACCTGTGTCATTCATTTCTAGCAGTAAGTGTGGTTTATCTATCTAACGTTTTGCTTGTTTACACAAGGGAAGCCTAGAGCATTCATTATTTTTTTGGGGTTATGTATTTTTGTTGTTGTTGATATGTGTTTGGAGATCAAAATTTATACTCTAAGCAAGTAGCTAGGGGGGGCGCATTTGAAGACCAAAAGATCATGTGATGGATTCCCCATCAGGCTCACTATGCATTCGTTTCAATTTCCCTCATCATGCAGACTTGAAGGTTGCAAGAATATGTATTTTTGTGAAGAAATCTCCATATCCCTCAGTCCCAACACAGAGTAAGCCATGACATGTGATCTATTCCTCGTTGACTTATATAAGTCTGTCGAAAACAATACTTTCAAGCATCAACACTATGGAAAACATGTGGAGAGGAGTGATAATGTTGAAAGTGAAGCATGAAGGAGATATACTTCGAGGCATGGATCATTACAAGAAGGCATTGCTTTATAATTGGGACTATGCAGCCACTCTGTACAATCTTGATGTCACATTTACTAACAAATTTTGAAGTCACCAATTAAAACCAGTTATTTATCTCATTCACTATACCATTTTTCAACCCCTTTCCATTGATGTCAGAGGGAGAGGTAAGTATAAGTGTGGAGAATAATTTTGTTTTCTAGGAAAAAAAGGACGAGAAGGAATGTGTTGCCATCAATTCCAAAGGGGGAGATTGATGGCATTATTGTCATTGATGGCAAAGGAGCAGCACATCAAGGCAAGGAGTAGCAGTAAGGTATGCACGAGCAAGGAACATAGGAGCATCAAGGAAAAGAAGCAACAACAAGGAATGCAAAGGCAAAGGAACAATAAGGAATGCAGGAGCATTGAAGGTATGTAGCAGCAACAAAGAAAAGGAGCATCAATAGGTGATATGGCATGGTGATATGTTGGCATGTTTGCATATGCTTAATGTCATGGCAAAAAATAACATGGCACAGTTGGTGCAGGAAAAAAATTTGAGTTATGCTTGCATATAGCATGTTGATGGCTTGATGCTTGTGTTGATGGATTTGATAAGTCATGATAAGTTGATGTAAGTAAAATCATAAAGGAGTTGTGATATGCTTGGATAATGTTGTAAAGATTTTTTAATGAAGAATTTTTGGTGACACTAATTTGTTGTTAAGTTGATTTGTTGTGATGTAAGGCAAGACTCCATGACAACAAAGGCAAGACTCCATGACAGAAAAGGAAAAACTCCATTATAGAAAAACAAGACAAGACTCAAGGAGGTTGATACAATTGAGACAATGACATGAATATGTTGTGA
This sequence comes from Pinus albicaulis, assembly GCA_034641835.2. Taxonomy (NCBI): domain Eukaryota; kingdom Viridiplantae; phylum Streptophyta; class Pinopsida; order Pinales; family Pinaceae; genus Pinus; species Pinus albicaulis. Next base: position 83,941,247 of record CM076579.1, read on the forward strand.
TGCAAGGCAAAGGCAAAGGCAAAGATGTTGCAAAGATTATTCTGATTCATTAATGATAAATATTGTTATTTGATGTTGGAATTAAGTTGATGGATTTAATCATTACATGTGGTTGAAATTAATATTGGATGGATTATTTATTTTTGTGTTCTAATATTCAGATATGAAAAGTTTGAAACGAATGAGTGGAAGGAAAAGAGACAAGTTTGTTCACTTCATATTATTATGTGGAATACAAACAGCCAACACACTTCCTTTATAAAAGATGTTTTTGGAAGAAAGTAGAGGTTAGAGAGTTGGAGAATGTGTGAGAGGTGATTGAGGTGATATGCATTAGTTACCTGGCACATATGAAGCTTATGTGAAGCATATTTGAAGGGAAGAAGAGGCAGAAATGAAGATGGGGATATGAAAAATTTATGACCAGGCACACATTGTTGTTTCTTGTTTGCATCAGGGGATTGTAGTCTCTTTTCAAGTAGTGGCTTGATAAACATCGGGTTGGAGCTTGTTGCGGTAGGAGCTTCCTGTGGGTTGTATCCTATAGAAAACATATGGGAGTTGGAACTTCCTTGCATGTTGCATCTTGTAGCAACCTCCTGTAGGTTGGACCCTACAGAAAATCAGATGTAATGAGTAGGAACTTGCCTTTACATCACAACAATAATAAAATCGTGGTTTTATCCCTTTATGGGTTTCCACATATATCTAGTGTCAATATGTGTTGATGTGATGTTTTAGTTTGCTCATCACTTGTTGTTCACATATTCAATCTGTTGGTCATTATTTTTTAAGATGCTCATGTAATGATTCAGTTAATGATTTTAATGACAATAAATTTAATGTCCATGAATATACTAAATTGATTCACCCTCCCTCTTAGTTCAGTCCAGTTTTCCTCAGCTTCTTCCTGTTTCTGCGCAATCCAAAAGAAATTGATATCCTAAATAATAGGGTAATTCCCTATTTCCATGCGCAATTCCAAGGGAGTTGATCACATGCTTAATTACTGAGCAAGTACGCTCAACTAGTATACAATTGATAATTACAATGTTCCTTTTACTCTACTCCAACTAGGCAATTTGAATTCCATGCATGCATGGGCTAATTTTAGCTAATTGACTAGTTAACTAAGATATCAGTGAGTTAGCAACAGTCATAACTGATCAACCGATTCAATTAATGACTTGAGCTCAGTTAACTAAGTTCAATTGAAAATAACTGAACTATATTGCTAAATTTTAGCAATCACTACATGCACAACTCTACTCCAAGTCTACAAACTCGAATTTGTTGATCTAACTAAGTGACAATTCCATGTCACTCAAGCTAACTGTAATCCAAGTCATCTTGCTGATGTGGAAAATCGAATTTCTCCATTTCACTAAGGCACTAGTCAACTGAATATTTTCTTGCTACATTTCTAACACTCCCTCTTAGCAAGAAAAGGGTTTTGCGCCACCCTTATCCTGCACCTGTGGAACTCGAATTTACCTCTTGACAATGCCTTTGTCAAAATATCTACATCCTTCTCCTCAGTGGGAATGTACTACAATATCATGATTCTCCTATGCACACAATCTCTCAAGTGATGGTACCTGATATCAATGTGCTTGGACCTGTCATGAAATATTGCATTCTCATAGAGTTTGATACAACTTTGATTATAACAACATATCATTGTTGGAGACATTTCCTAACTGAAAATACTACAAATAAGTTTCCTCATCCATATGGCTACGCATGTTACTTGACTTGCAGGCATATACTCGGCCTCTACTGAGCTGGGAGCTACAGACCTTTGTTTCTTGCTATACTAGGAAATAGTTGTAGAACCAACACTGAAGATATCTCTTGAAGTACTTTTCTATCTAATGGACTCCCTTCCCACTCTGCCTCAGTGAAGCCTTGGAGCTTCACTCCATCTATCCTCATGTACCATAACCCATAATCAATTGTGCCTCTGAGGTATCTGAGCACATGTTTTGTTGTCTTTCAGTTAAGCTTGGTAAGCTTCACCATAAACTGACTTAGTTGATTAACTGCATTAAATATAGCAGGCCTTGTTCACTAGACACATCAAGGACCCCACCAGCTATTTGTAAATGGTAGCATCTACTACCTCTCCTGAAGAAGCATCCTCCTTCCTCCAGTTTGTAGCTAGAGGTGTTTCCAAAGGCTTGTAGTGCTAGATATGAAATCTTTGTAGTATTCGAGAAGAATACTTCCCCTAACTCACAAACAACTCTCCATCTCCCTTCCATAACATGGTTTCCAATCAAATGAGAAAAGTACGATTACACGTTTTTTTGAGGTAGCAAAAAAAACAATCGATTTTGAAAAGTGGTTATTCACAATAACTTTCTTTTTTTTTATTTTGAGCACATTTTTGGCACTTTAAATTTTCTTATGAACATTTCTTTTTAGATGTGAATGATTATCATGTTGATTTTGAAAAGTGTTGATGCAACATCAACCCCTTCTTTTTAGAGGGTTTATTTTTTACACTTTGAAATAATTTATGTATCAAGTATCAACATTTGTTTTAAAATGTTAGTGATCTTCATGTTGATTTTGAAAAATGTTGATGTAACATCAACCATTTTTGTTTATAGGACTTAATTTTTACACTTTAGATTTTCTAATGTATTAATTGTGGATCAATTTTATAATGTTGGTGATTTTCATGTTTAAAAAAAAAAACCCATAAAAAATGTTAAAAAAAACAAAATTAACTTGTAAAAATAAAATTAAAAAATTAAACAAAGAATTTAAAAAAATAAAAATAAAAATAAATGGGTGGGGTGGTGGGGGAGAATTTAAAAAAAAACACACATAATTTAAGGAAAAAATAAATTAAAAATTAACAAAAAACAAAAAACAAAAAACAAAACATCAAAAAATTTTTTTTTTTTTTTTAAGTTAACAAATAAAAAAAATAAACCGCATAATTAATAACTAAAAATTAAATTAAAAAAATTTCAATAAATAAACACACATAAAAAATGTAAAAAAAAACAAAATTAACTTGTAAAAATAAAATCAAAAAAATTAAACAAAGAATTAAAAAATATCAAAATAAAAATAAAATATCAAAAAAGGTAGGGGGAGGGGGGGGTGGAATTTTTAAAAAAACACATAATTTAAGGAAAAAATGAATTAAAAATTAACCAAAAAAAAACATCAAAAACATTTTTTTTAAGTTAAAAAATTAAAAAATAAACCGCATAATTAATAATTAAAATTTAAAAATAAAAATAAAAATTTTAAATTTTAAAAATAATAAATAAATTAAAATAATTACAATTTAAAAATTAAAATTAAAAATAATAATAATAATAATAATTCAAAAAACTATTTAAAAAATAAAATAAAATTCAAACATAAAAAAAAAACAAAACAAAACAAAAAACAAAAAATTCAATTTTTTACGGCTGCATCTGACACCCGCCTCCCTGGGGTCGCTGCAGCTCCGCTGCCCGCCCAACCCCAAGCCTGATGGCCCCTAGGCAAGGGGGGTCGATTCTGGCCCGCCCATCCCGAGGCTCGGCGGCCCCTGGGCAGGGGTGGTCAATTCCGTTGGCCACAAAAAATTTTGAAAATTTTTTTTTTAGAAGGCATTACCTCTATGAGGCTCTCGGAGATTCTCTGCAGCATAACTTCTCTAAGGTATTACCTCTCTGCGGCATTACAATATCTTTGTGGCATTACTTCTCTGAGGCTCTCAGCGATTCTCTTCAGTGGAGTCTCCCGACGAGTTTTCTCATAACTTTCTATATAAATACTACTATTCCTTATTAGCCACTATGTAGCACATTGAGGGCATAGTAGAAGTAATTACCTCTTTAAGGCTCTCGGTGATTCTCTACAGTGGAGTCTCTCGACAATTCTCTGCAGCATTACTTCTCTGAGGCATTACTGCTCTGCGACATTACTTCTCTAAGGCTCTCAGCGATTCTTTGCAATGGAGCCACGGTCACTGCGGTAAGTTTAGTTTAACTAAAGTATTTGAAGAGCAGGAGACCACGTAGGGAGAATAAAGACACTTGAGTGCACACCCTGATATAACAGAAGAAACGGGAGTGAGTTTTCTCATAACTTTCCAGGATTAGATTTGAACTCGGAACATCTCGACAATTCTACAATTCCATCATTCAGTTTTTCTAATTAGGGATAACCCCACGTTTTGGGTTTTTGTGGTTCAACTAGAAACTCAGGAAGGTCATAGCCTACCCATCTGAAACCTAGGAGGACAACTGAATTACACTTGAGATAACAGAAGACGAATTAAGAAGGTTCAAGGGTTCCGCATTAGCCGCCCCATCAAGTTCTACAGCACGTCGAGGGCATAGTAAAAGGCGACAACAACTCAGAACTGAACAAGAATTACATCAAATTAAATATTTGTTACAAACGTCGCTATGGACGACCCTGATAGGTGCATACGTTCCAACTTACTCTCCTCTTGTTAAATTTTTGCTTAGTTACACAATGATTACTTCCCCTCATATTTCTAAAACCCCCTCTAGTAAAGGGATACCAAATAAAAATACCCTAGAGATTCTTTATGAGTACATTGAAACCTTAGAAATACGAAGAGAAGAAAGAGAAATACATTTTAAACTAGATTAACTACAATGCTTGAAAACAACCACAAATCGTTAGAAAATAAAATAATATCACTCGAGACTAACCTCCAAGGAATGAAAGGTAGAATTCAAGAAATCGAACATAGTAAACAAGGAATGGTTAAAGAAAATGACACTTTGAAAAGTGAGATTAAAAATCTAAAAAAAGGACTACATAATAATTCAGCCCTAAATAACACAAAGAATAAATTAGATATTAAACCCATAAAAGAAGAAATTAATAAACTAATTGTACTTGACCATGAGCGCCATAGAAGAGCCTTACACCTTATAATTATTGGTATAGAAGAACAAAACAATGAAGACACATTAGAAATAGTTAAAAACAATTAAATACAAAATCACAGATTCAAACAAATTATCTCACCAAAGCAATAAGGGTAGGAAACATACTTGAGCATAAACACATACTAATATGTGTCAAGGTCAGTTGTAATGACCATAAATTAGATATACTTAGGAAATCCCCGAGCCTAAAAGGAACTAGAATCTTTATAAATTAAGATCTCATTCCAGAAGACCAAGGTGAACTTAGGAAAGAAGTCCAAAAGGTCAAGGAGGTAAGAAAAGAAGGGAAATGGGAAATCATTATGAATAGAAAAGTTATTATTAGAGATAGAGTCCCAAACACGAGTGATAAATAGGGAATACCATCACTCTAGATCCTCTTCTGGAATTGTCGTGGTTTTCCTTGGTGTAAGGGTCTTATGTTAAGTTGGATCTCTAGTGATATTGATCTTATTATTTTAGTTGAACTTGGGAGCATGACGAATCTAGGGTCCCTCACCTTGACGGATTCACTCTTTGGTCAACTTGGAATAAGAAATCCTCTAGGAGAGGTTTTGGTGGTATAGTGATCTGGATTTATGCAAGAACATAATAGAATACACATATAACCATAAACACAGAGATGCAGCAGAAATAAAACTTCATATTAATATCATATAACAAAAATATTCTTACAGACATAATGGAAATAAACAGCTAGGGTGCTGGTAGGCTTATCTCTGAGAAGAGATGTGGTGGCTACATCCCTCTTAACTATGTTACAATGAGGCTCGAAGGCCTGTTTATTGTTGAGAAACAATGCAAAACCCTAAACATCCAAAAAACTAACCGTAGGAGATGAAGCGCCAAAACTATGGGCCCCATTTGGATAAATTAGTGTTTCAACTTCTCGGAGACGTAACTTTGGCATACGATCTCTGTTTGATGCGCATCATATTAGAAGGATCTATCCAAGGAATACAAATTTTGGTGTGAGAAACATAAGTGCATGGACCCATGTTGCTCCCGGTTTTCCCAAAAGACATCGTTTAGGGCCTCAAAACGACTTCGGAAGTTCAGGACCCCAAAAACTGCTAAAAATAGTAAGTTGTGCCAAAACTGAAAAACTGAAAGAACCGATGGTGGGGGTTCAAATGGAATAGGTGGGTGGCCACCAATATCCACGTGGCTCATTAGGGCCTCCAAACAGCTCCAAAAGTTCAGGAACCGACAACCTGCTAAAAATAGTAAGTTGTGCTGAAAGTGAAAAGCTGAAAGAACTGATGCTGCGGGTCCAAATGGAATAGATGGGTGGCCACCAATATCCACCTGGAATTGTCGTGGTTTTCCTTGGTGTAAGGGTCTTATGTTAAGTTGGATCCCGAGTGATATTGATCTTATTCTTTTAGTTGAACTTGGGAGCTTGACGAATCTAGGGTCCCTCACCTTGACGGATTCACTCTTTGGTCAACTTGGAATAAGAAACCCTCCAGGAGAGGTTTTGGTGTATAGCCTTTTATATTAGGAACATTTTTTCCTTTCACATCCGACTTCATAAAAATTACCCCTTCAATCAGTACATTTGGATCTTTAAAATGGGAATATCTATCCTCATCCCTCATCTCCCCAAGGTTCTCAATTTGGTTGTAAAGCATGGATTCCCTAAGCTTTGGACGCAAGGCCTTATTGTGTCTATCTTTAAAAATGGGGACAAAATAGTTCCCTCTAACTACAGGACCATTATGATTAGCCACGTCCTAACCAATCTTTATGGGCTCATTTTAGAAAAGAAGCTTAGCCTTTGGCTTGAGAACCAGGGTGAAAGGGCTAAAGGGAAAGTTGTTTGTAGGATACATCACTTGACTATCGACCACCTTGTCACTCTCAAGATCATTGCGGATGAATATTGCAATAGTAAAACTGATTTATTCTATTTTTTTGTGGATTTTAGAAAATCTTTTGACATTGTCCCTCAAGATAAGCTCGGGAGAGACTTGAAGAATTCATGGTTCCTCCTTAACTGAGGATTGTTGTGATCTGCCTATATGAGACTATCATTTCCAAGCTTAAGACCAATGAAGGGTGGTCTAAAGATATTAAATGCAATATCGGGGTTAAGCAAGGGTGTCCCCTAACCCCTACCATTTTTGGTATTTACATCGATAATCTAGAGGAGTGTTTGGAAACTACGGGTTGCAAGGGCACCGATATCACTGGTATAATCATTACTCTTCTCCTTTATGTTGATGATACCATTCTTCTTGCAAAAATACATGATGACCTAGACAAGAAGCTTAAGACTCTTCATGTCTACTACTCTGAGATGGGTATGACAGTTAATACCGACAAGACTAAAGTCATGATCACTAAATCTAAAAAATCACCCATGGTAGTTTCATCTATGATAACCATTGTCTAGAGCAGGTTTCTTCTTATAAATTTTTGGGAATTGACTTTTCTCATTAGCTCAACTAGAATTCTAGCATCGAGAAAAGAATTATTGGAGGTTGGAAAGCTTATTATGAGCTTGAAAACAATTGTAAGTCGGTCGATCTTTACATTTTGAGTAAAAAAATGTTCCTCTTTGAGACTCTTGTCACCCCTGTTGTATTATACGGATGTGAACTTTGGGGCTGCAGTATATCTAGAGAGTCATGGAGAAATATTGAGATGATCCAAAAGCAATTCATAACCTATAACCTCAAGATCAAGGGAAATACTCCATATCCTATCCTCTTGATCAAAGTTGGCATGTCCCCCATTGAAATTATGGCTATGTTTAGATAAATGATGTATAAGAAGAAGTTTTACAACATGTTATCCAAGAGGCTCCCAAAAATTTCTTCTAACTTTAGTCAAAACCCCCACCTGCGTCTCAAGCGTGGGTGGCATAAGGATGCCCAGTCTTGGCTCAACCATTGGGGGATTAAAGAGGAGATCATCATGGAAATCAAAGATAGTATCAAAGATATTATTACCTCCAATTTTAAGGACAAGATGTGGTACAATAAGGAGTTGGAGGGTAAAAGAAAGCTAAGATACTATAAGGAAGTGATCAACCCCAACCTTGATAGCTAGAAATATCTCTCTATGTTGACCAGCACTAAGAAGAAAATGAACATCACTAGGATAAGAATTAATTCTCATGAGCTTTGGAATGAGACCGAGCGGTGGTCTACTCCCAAGACTCCCTGGGACGATAGAATCTGTTAGATTTGTGATACTAAGAAGGTGGAAGATGAAAAGCACTTCCATTTAAATTGCTCAGTTCTTGCCCACATCCGCTCTCAATTCCCTATCATCAGCCACACCTCCAATATTCTTGACTTTTTAAGCCAATCCAACTATAGCGATCTTGGAGTGCTTCTTTCCCTTCTCCTTGATCACAGAAACAAGATTTTGAAGAATGAAAATTAAATTCTATTTTTTTTCTTGAGGTCTGATAGACCACATTTGTCTTACTGGACGTTAATTATCATCATCATTTTTATTTATTATTTTATTTTTTATTTTATTTTAATTGTTCTAATTTGTTTTTTTAATTATGTTGTTTTTTTATTTTTCAACTTTTAAAAAAATATGTTTTTGATTTTTTTTTTGTTAATTTTAAATTTTTTTTTCATTAAATCATGCGTTTTTTTTAAATGATTTCACCATATATATATATATATATATATATATATATATATATATATATATATATATATATATATATATATAAGCCATGATGACCTTGACAAGCAGCTCCAGATTCTGTATGACTACTGCTCCAAGATGGGTTTGACAGTTAATACCAACAAGACTAACGTCATGATCATTAAATCCAAAAAGATCACCCATGGTAGTTTCATGTATAATAACTAGTGCTTAGAGCAGGTTTATTCTTATAATTATTTGGGTATTGACTTCCCTCATCATCTCAACTGTTATTATAGCATCGAGAAAAGGATTATTGGGGGCTGCAAAACTTATTATGAGCTTGAAAATAATTGTAATCCGGTCGATATTTACATTTTTAGTGAAAATAGGTTCCTCTTTGAGACCCTTGTCACCCCTGTTTTCTTATACGGATGTGAAGTTTGGGGTTGCAGTATATCTAGAGAGTCATGGAGGAAGATTGAGATGATTCAAAAGCAATTCATAACCTACAACCTTAAGATCAAGGGAAATACTCCCTATCCTATCCTCTTGATCGAATCTGGTTTTTCCCCCATTGAAAGTACAACTATGTTTAGATATCTTATGTATAAGAAGAAGCTTGATAACATGGAATCAAACAAGCTCCCTAAAATTGCTTATAACTATAGTCAAAACCTTCACCTTCACCTCAAGCGCACGTGGCATAAGGATGCCCAGCCCTAGCTCAACCATTGGAGAATTAAGAAGGAGCTCAGTATGGGAAGCAAAGATAATATCAAAAATACTATTACCTCCAAGTTTAAGGACAAGTTGTGGGAGGATCAGGAGCTAGAGGGTAAAACGAAGCTAAGATACTATAAGGAAGTGATCAAACCCACCCTTGATAATCAGACTTATCTCTCTATGTTGTCCAGCAATAAGAAAAAAATGAACATCGCTAAGATAAGAACTAATTCGCATGATTTTCGGATTGAGACCGGGCAGTGGTCTATTCCCAAGACCCCTTAGAACAATAGAATCTATCATATTTGTGATTCTAAGCAGGTGGAATATTGCCCGACACTTACTCACATTCGCTCTCAATTCCCTACCATTTGTCACACTTCCAATATTCTTGACCTATTAAGCCAACCCACCTATAGCGATCTTGGGGCACGTATTCCCCTTCTCTTTGACCATAGAAACAAGATTTTGAAGAATCAAACTTAGATTCTTTCTCCTCTCTTAGGGTCTGATAGACCGCATTGGTCTTAATGGACGGTAACCATCATCATCATCATCATCATCATCATCATCATCATATATATATATATATATATATATATATATATATATATATATATATATATATATATATATATATATATATATTAAATTTTTTGTTTTTACAAGTTCATTTTTTTTTTCTTTTTTCTTTTTTTATATATTTTTTTATATATAATTTTTTTTGTCATGTTTATTTTATTTTATTTTTTATTTTTATGTTTTATTGCCAACATGAAAATCACCAACATTTAAAAAAATATCCACATTTAATACATTGGATTTTTTATTTTTAGAGGTTAATTTTGTTTTTGTTTACATTTTTATGTTTGTTTGTTTTTCTTTCTTTCTTTTTTTCTTTTTTTTTTGGTCATGTTTTTTATTTTTTATTTTTTTGTCACGTTTTATAATTTTTTTTATGTTTTGTTACTTGTTATTATTTTTTTTTTAAATTGTTTTTTTCTTTTTTCTTTTTTCTTTTTTTCTTTTGTATTTTTCATTTTTATTTTTTTATTATTTTGGTTTTTTTTATTTTTATTTTTATTTTTTTTGCAGTGTCTGTGTCGATGCCCGACTAGCAACCCGATCTCATTATGCACAATTTGATAGTTGACTTTAAAATTTTCATTATAATGAATCGAGTTTGCCCCCACAATGTGTCAATTTCAGGGTTGGTCTTTAAGTTTTCTTTACAATGGGTCGAGTTCACCTACATTGTGCTTCAATTTGATGGTTGATTTTTAAATTTTTGTTGCAATATATCAAGTTGTATTAGGCTAATATTTTAAAATCGCGATACAATTAACATTTAAAAAAAAATACTCTTGGTACAATAACACTTTCATTCAAGTATTCATTTTTGAAGTTTTTTTAGTCATAAAATTTTTCCATAATGTCATGCTTGAAATATTTTGAAAACTTGTTTTTTTATAGTCATAATCTTTGGTTTTAATTCCATGGTTGAAAAATTGTCAAGATTTTAATGTTTTTCTAGGTCATGATATTTTAATTTTAATGCTATTGTTGAAAACAGTTATAATTATTTTTTCTTTAGCACCATGACTAAAAATTGTTGGAATTTTAAGGTTTTTCAAAGACGTGATAATTTATATTTAATGTCATTCCTAAATATCGTTGGAATTTTAAGGCTTCTCAAAGACATGATATTTTATCTTTAATTTCATGCTTGAAAATCGTAGGAACTTTAAATTTTTTCGGAGTCATAATATTTTATCTTTATCATTATTAAAAAAATGTTGAAAATGTACCCTGAAAAAAAAGACATTATTCCAGAATCAAATTTTTTCGTTTTCAGGGTGTCTTTTGCACCAAAAAAAATTGGTTTTTACTGTCATTTTTTTTAAATGTTGAAAATTTACCATTAAAAAAATTCATTATTCTAGCATTGACACTTTTTGTTTCACGGTGTCTTTTGCACGCCACCAGGAGGGAAGGCCATGCCCAGATCAGCTGAAGGCCAATTTCAGTGAGTGAATAGTCAATTTTTGATGATCTAAACATAGTGTTACAATTTATAGAGGCGTTGGAGCACATCTTAAGGTGTGTTTGTCACTTTGGAGATTAAACAAGCCCGTGGCCACTGGTGTTAGAGGTCAAGCCTAGAGGAGCTGTGAACCAAATTCAGAGATTGGATAATCATTTTTGGGGTTTTCATGTCTTCTGAAGCCAATGAAATAGTAAGAAAAACAATTTGAGTATCACAGATGCTTGTAATCATAATTTTGAATCATAATCCGAAGAGGGCCTAGCTAGTTAAAGCAGGTCCATGGAGATGTAGCCCAAGAGGGGTGAACTCCATCATCATCCATTGTGTTATGTGATTGATGTGAGTTATATTTTTGCATTTAATTTGTTGTATATTAGTTTTTAATTTTTAATTAACTCATAAATTTATCATCAAATACACATGAAACTACACACATAAACCCCTTCACAAATGGTTAACATGAGACAATCCTTAAAACATTTTTAATATTGATGAGGGAGCTTGCATAGCAATAACAAGTTTTCTCATATTAAGATCAAGTAAATCCATTTGGAAGTAACCACTTCCTTACTCTCTGGTCTCGGCACCACCTCCCATACATTTTTCTTCATGATTGAGTCATACTCCTTCACCATGGCTTCAACCCACACTGGATGAGAAACTGCTTCCTCAAATGAGGAAGGCTCTAACTCAATGAGTTATGTCATGAGAGCCATATAACCAGTGTATTTGTTTATGTGACACCCTCCTCCCACTCACGGAGAGTTAATATGATATGATACAACTCCCTACGTATCAGTTAGGGAAGTGGAACCGATGGAACATAGCCAACCTGACCTTCTACACATGCAACAGAACCCCCAGGAGCCATCCAACCCTTCCAGGTGACCAACCCCCAAGAAAACCTAACATTTTACTACATTAAATCCCCATTCGCTTCCATGACATGGGCATGCATGTGATTGGTACCCTCCAGTTGCTACCACAGTAGGGGCATGCCTGTGAATGGGGACTCTTACACGTATTTATGTGCCAGTGACTCCATATTCTTGCCACTTTTTCAAGGCCAGGACTCATTCCACTACCTAGAACTCCATGAAACTTCGAAAAATGAAAATTAACATTGAAACAATGATACAAATGCAAATACTTGAAAAAGGACTTGACTGTACCCCTACTAGCCATGACAGACATTTCGTCAAACATGTCACAAATATGCCTTCTACAGGTTAAAACAATAGATCTGAGCATAGGCGTATCATACTTATATGAGAATCGCTAAGAAGCATTGATGCCTCATCACAATAATTGCATTACCATCCATGAAGCCATATATTCATTATACATTCATTCATTAATCAAAACATTATGAGAGTCATACATGATCATTGTCATGCAACTCACTCATAAACATCATATAACCAACAGAAATATTAAGGATATAACAACCATGTAAAAAACATATAAACAAGTATATTTACCCACAAAATAAAGAGGATAAATAGCTCTTGATTGCATAGGTTGACCAGGTATGGGACTTCCACGAACCACCCGACCATAGATTGGGTTGAACTAAATATTTCTTGCATCCAATCACCCCCGTGCCATATTCCAAGCATGGATATGGGATCTCATAAAATAAATCAATCAAAACCAAACTAGGGATTCCACCTCATTGTTGGACATCACTAACCATCACTAGATTGGTCTCTACCCAAGTTTTCCAGGGCTCCAAAGTTTTTTTTCCAACCAAGGCTTCCAAGACTAGTAATTCAACCCACAGCTATTGCAGGGTTTCCAAAGAATTTTTCCAACCAGGGCTTCCAGGACTAGTAACTCAACCCACCAAGGGCTTCCAAATCATTTTTCCAACCAAGGCTTATAGAACTGGCAACTCAACCCAAGTTGTTACAAGTATTCCAGATAATTTGTCCAACCAAGGCTTCCAGGAATTAATAACTCAACCCACGGCCAAAGGCACATGAAAACCAACCAAACAACAAAAGTAAATCCCACAACACCATGGCTATCTAGGAAATGGAAAGACTAGGAAAAACCATTGTCAATCCAGGAAATCCTCCATGCCAATTACAGATCATAACCAAATAACCACATGCATATGCCATGCATGCCAAAACTAGTAAGGAAATCATACATGCAACTCGGTACCTGCAAGCAAAACCCATTGTAGTTGTTGATCTCAATGTCCTCTTGTGCCTTCTTTCTTTTCCTTTTCCTTTTCCTTTTCCTTCTTGCTCCAAATCCCAAGTATGCCATACTCCTCCAATAGTGCTCCAAGAAAAACTCCAAGTGTCAAAGAGTATGAGAGAGAGAGAATAGAATGAGAGATCCAAAACTGAACTAAGGAAAGTCTAAGCAAAATCTTGCCAACTGATCCTCATAAACATTTTATCAACGAGGCCTCTATTTTCTTCATTTTCCTTCAATTTCCTCCTCACATGCAACATGTAACCTTTCACCTTCCTTTTCTCCTAATTTCCATTATTTTCATAAATAAAATGTCAATAAATTTTGCATGCCTTTCCAAATCCTTTTCCATCTCCTTTTCCAATTTCCTTAGCCATAATAACCCGAAATGAACACCCACTAGAATGTTTTTTCCCACAATTCATCTTGGAATACGTGTCCCATGACCAAGGTCTTATTTTACCTTTATTAACTTCTACATGGATTTTTTACCATGGTTGTTACATAACCCTCACCCTTGGAGGAATATCATCCTTTTTGTTCAATGACACCTACAAACCAACAAACTGCTAAAAACAAAACATACTGCGTATGGAACTTTATAACACAGTTCATTGTAATATTTACAATGATCACTACTGAAAGCATAACAAACATATTGTTTACTGAAGCTTTATAACACAACTAATTACGGTATTTACAATAACAACCACATTTAATTCAACTAGCAAATAACCATATTGTTCATGGAGCTTTATAAATCTAGCTCGATACAGTATTTAAAATAATACACACAAATATACATATGCACATTTTCTCAACTACCAAATAGAAGGATATGACTCTCGTATCAGCAACAAGGGAATCTAGAGGCTCACACCTCCACCCTCAAAGTATTACTAGGATCCACCTCCTTCCCAAGAAGTCCAGAATCCACTGCCAAATTCAACGTTGCATCCAATGTCCAGTGATACTATCCTGCGCCACTTGTCCTCTCAGTGAACAATTATCGATTCATTATTCCAGGGCACACTCCCAATGTGCATCTGATTCCATCTGGAAATGTTATTGACCAAAAAAAATCCATCATCGGTCTTCCCTTCTATTCTACACAGTCCCTTGGGAAATCCAGTCACCCCCTTCTATGCAACCACAAACCTTCTAAGTTCCATGGGAATCCCCTTCTCTGCTACACAGTCCCTCGGGTGACCCCTCCCTTGGAAAGGTTTCCTCACATCGGAAGGTCAAAAAACTAAGGCATATCCCTACCTCAAAACCATCATACCGGTCATAGCATGCTCATGGAAATCAATGGACACTATTGGGTAGCAGTGTCCGACAGTGGTTTTGTTGAAATTTCCAACAAGAAACAATGAAATTGGCATCCAGAAACAACATCCAGAAAATGGCATCTAGAAATGGCTACCATGTAGGCTTTTAATTTAATTATTTCTTAATTAAATTAGAAGAAATGTGTCAAATTTATTTATCCCTTAAATAAATTGGACAATAAATTGTAATCTTATCTCATAATCACTTGTAATAGTTAACTGAGTGTGATAAACTCAGTTAGCTCATGAAATTCGAGTTTGAGGTGGTTGTTGAGGCATGTAGAGTGATTCTATTTGTTTTAGAGTCCAAGTTGCAGTTAGTGTATTAGTTAAATGCATGAGAAATCAGTTAAATCAATTAAGTGAGTTAAAATCAGTTTAACTAGTTGTAACTTATTGTTGCACTAATGAGAGGTCAAGTGAATTAAATCAGATTTAATTCACATGCATTGATCTCTCAAGTGATTTATGATTTACTATTAATAGTTGCATGCATGTCAATTCTGATGAATACCCAGTTGAGACAGAGGTTAAAGGGAAGTTATCTATCAGTTGTATTTTTAGAAAATTTCTCGGGCACAATTATATACACCATAGGATGCCCATGATGTATCACACAGTCAAGGAAGGCTAATTATTCTAATTAATAGGGATTAATTGCCTAGGGATTGCGTGAGCAAGGCAGGTTGAAGACAGGCTGAGAATTGGCTAAGTGTTGGACCAATTTTGTCTGGATCAGTGTGAGACATTTGGTAGAGTGCAGCAAATTCTTGTGACCAAGAATGCATTGTATTGTTTCATGATTCCTTGGTTCATTATACAATATAGATAGAGGGGTTTTGAGCAGCAATATTTCCCCAGGAAAAATATATGTGTTGTGGATTGATTTGCTTCTTTCTTTTACTTGGTATGATTGTGCAATCATGTTTATTTTCGTGTTGATTTGCTTCTTTTATGTTTACTTGGTGTTGATTGTGTGATTTTGGATTCAGTATCTTGATTTAGAATATCGTATGATCAGATTGAATCCATTGATATACATATTATTTGTATAATTTATACATGGTATCAGAGCGCCAGGAGTCACAATAGTGGAGAAAAAATTGAGTTTGTGTTGAACAGTATTCAAACTTGCAAATACTTTCTTTGGTGCGACAGGTGGATAAATATGGCTTTCAATGGATTAAGATTGGAATATGCACTTGAGGGAAGTTCTAATTATATTGCATGGAAAGACATAATGAAGGAAATTCTGGAGGAAAATGAGTTGAAAGAAGTCATTGATAATGATATTCACAAGCCCGCAACAGCACACGTCGCTCTTCTTAATGCTTGGCAAAAGAAGGTAGCAAGGGCAAGGAGGATATTATTAGAGGGAGTTAGAGATCACATTGTCTCGATTCTCCATGGAAAGGAAACTCCATATGCAATTTGGAAGGCCTTGACAGATCTGTTTCATAACACCATCGACCAAAGGAAGTTGGCGCTGAAGGACAAGCTCAAGAAAATCAAGAAGAAAGAGGGCGAGACGGTACCAACATACTTGGTGAAGTTCACTTAATGTCGAGATGAGCTTGGAAGTGTTGGTGTGACTGTAGCAGATGATGACTTGGTGAGCCTAGCACTTCTAGGCCTTCCTAAGAGCTGGCATAGTTACTAGGACTCGATGAATGGGAGGGAGAAGTTGCTAGATTGGGAGCGACTTTGGTCAGATTTGGTACAAGAAGAATTCAGGCAGAATGCTAGGGATGGATCCTCATCCAAGACTAATGACGAGGAATAATGTTCCTTGGTCAGTAAGGCAAAGAAGGCCAAGGGAAATAAATTCCAAGGCGAAGCGGGCAAGAACGATTTTTCCAAGATCAGATGTTTTCACTGTCATGAACATGGGCACTACGCTACAAATTGTCCACAGAAGAAGGAAAGCAAGAGGGAGCTTGTAGTTGAAACAGGTGAAGCATTGGCTTCATAGTTCGAGCTTGATTTTACTCTCATTTCATGCATGGCCAGCAGTGTAATGGGATACATGTGGTCTTTAGACAGCGGTGCCTCATTCCATATGACGGGGACTAAATATCTCTTCAGTGACTTGGAGGAGAAGGACCTACAGCAAATCATAGAGTTTGGATATGACGAGAGGTATAATGCTACCGGCATAGGTACAGTTACCTTTCAGAGGGTGAATGGCTCCCATCTCAGACTAGCAGATGTTTTGTATGTTCTAGGCCTAAAGAATAATCTTGTCTTCGTAGTGGTATTGGAATACCGTGGTTATGAAGTGATGTTTAGAAAAGGAAATTTTTTCTTTAAACACATAGCCACGAGACAAGTGAAGCAGATCAGTTCAAGAGTCAAGAACCTGCATGCTCTCAAGGTTGAGGATGCATGCAAAGCTTTGAGGAGCAAAGGTGTGGTTAGTGACTTGGTGGTTGAGAGGGAGTAATTATCTCTCAACATGCAGCCTCAGAAATAGTCTCAGAAGTTTGAGGAGTAGCCACAATTGGAGAAGTAGAGAGGAGATCGAGTGGAAGATTCCATTCAAGTAGAGACCTCCAAGAGGGGGAAATTTCGATCGATATGGGCAAAGGGAGTACATGCAGCTATACCTCCAAGTGTGAGGTGGGGCAATGTGAGGAATTAATTCCAAGAATAAATTTGGGTAGGGTTCATTGAGATGGTGTGTCTCATGGATCGAACCTGGCTACAGGGAGCCTATAGTACAGCAGCAGCATGAAGGATCAGTTAGATTTCAGGAAGATAGAAATCAGAGTGACAGGTGGATACTGGAGCGCAGATCAGAGTTGGTAGCAGTGTAGAGTGCATGGATGCATATGTCAATAGCACAGAGAGTCCAGTAGACATGTGCAGTAGGATCCAAAATTCATAAGGCTCTGATGACAGATGCATTATATTGATTCAGTTGTTTGGAGGCTATTCAGTTTCAGGAGAGTTGCATGTGTGAACAACACTAGGTAGTGTTGCATGCAAGAACATTCCAAAGGTACCGGAGCGGGACATATTGATTCCTTTCTTGTTGACAGGGAGCATTGAAATTTTCAACAAGAAACAATGAAATTAGCATCCAGAAAATGGCATCCAGAAATGGTTACCATGGAATATTTTGATTTAATTATTTCTTAATTAAATTAGAAGAAATGTGTGTCAAATTTATTTATCCCTTAAATAAATTGGACAATAAATTTTAATATTATCTCATAATCACTTGTAATAGTTAACTGAGTGTGATGGACTCAGTTAGCTAATGAAATTCGAGTTGAGGGTGGTTGGTGAGGAATGTAGAGTGATTCTATTTGTTTTAGAGTCCAATTTGTAGTTAGTGTATTAGTTTAATGCATGACAAATTAGTTAACTCAATTAAGTGAGTTAAAATCAATTTAACTAGTTGTAACTGATCCTTGCACTATTGAGAGTTCAAGTGAATTAAATCATATTTAATTCACATGCAGTGATCTTTCAAGTGACTGATGATTTACTATTAATAGTTGCATCCATGTCAGTTCTGATGAATACCCAGTTGAGACAGAGGTTAAAGGGAATTTATCTATCAGTTGTATTTATAGCAAATTGCTCGGGCACAACTATATACACCATAGGATGCCCATGATGTATCACGCAGTCAAGGAAGGCTAATTATCCTAATTAATAGGTATTAATTGCCTAGGGATTGCGTGAGCAAGGAAAGCTAAATACGGGTTGATAATTAGCTAAGTGTTGGACCAATTTTGTCTATATCAGTGTGAGACAGTTGGTAGAGTGCAGCAGATTCTTGTGAGCAAGAATGCATTGTATTGTTTCATGATTCCTTGGTTCATTATACAATAGAGATAGAGGGGTTTTGAGCAGTAATCCTTCCCCATGAAAAATATATGTGTTATGGATTGATTTGCTTCTTTCTTTTACTTGGTGTGATTGTGAGATCGTGTTTATTTTCCGCTATTAATTTGTAGAAGGATTCAGTATCTTACGTTAGCATATCGCATGATCGGATTGAATCCATTGGTATACATGTTGTTTGTATAATTTCTACATGGTATCAGAGCACCAGGAATCACAATAGTGGAGAAGAAATTGAGTTTGTGTTGAACAGTATTCAAACTTGCAGATACTTTCTTTGGTGCGACAAGCGGATCAAGATGGATTTCAATGGATTAATATTATAATATGAACTTGAGGGAAGTTATGATTATATCACATGGAAATATAGAATGGAGGCAATTCTAGAGGACAACGGGTTGAAGGAATTCATTGATAATGATATTCCCAAGCCCGCAGCAACAAATTTCGCTCTTCTTAATGCTTGGAAAAAGAAGATAGCAAGGGCGAGGAGGATCTTATTAGAGGAAGTTCGAGATCACATTTTCTCAAGTCTCCATGGAAAGGTGACTCCATATGCAATGTGGAAGGCCTTAACAGATTTGTTTCAGAACAGCAGCAACCAAAGGAAGTTGGCGCTGAAGGAAAAGCTCAGGAAAATCAAGAAGGAAGAGGGCGAGACAGTACCAACATACTTGGCAAAGTTCACTCAATGTCGAGATGAGCTTGGAAGTGTTGGTGCGACTGTAGCAGCTAATGACTTGGTGAGCCTAGCACTTCTAAGCCTTCCCAATATTTGGCATAGTTACCAGGACTCGGTGAATGGGAGGGATAAGTTACCAGATTGGGAGCAACTTTGGTCGGATTTGGTACAAGAAGAATTTAGGTGGAATACCAGGGATGGATCCTCATCCAAGACTAATATCGAGGAATATTGTGCCTTAACCAGTAAGGAAAATAAGGCCAAGGGAAATAAATCCCAAGGCGAAGCGGGCAAGAAAGACTAGTCCAAGATCAGATGTTTTCATTGTCATGAGCATGGGCACTATGCTACAAATTGTTCACAAAAGAAGGTAATAAATAAGGAGCCTGCAGTTGTTGTAGGTGAAGCATTGGCTTAACAGTTCGAACTTGATTTTACTCTCATTTAATGCATGTCCAACAGTGTAATGGGATGCATGTGGTATTTAGACAGTGGTGCCTCATTCCATATGACGGGGAATAGAGATCTCTTCAATGACTTGGAGGAGAAGGACCTCCAGCAGAGCATAGAGTTTGGATATGACGAGAGTTATAGTGCTACCGGCATAGGTACAATTACCTTTTAGAGGGATAATGGCTCCCATCTCAGACTAGCTGATGTTTTGTATGTTCCAAGCCTAAAGAAGAATCTTGTCTTCGTAGCGGTATTGGAAGACCGTGGTTATGAAGTGATGTTTAGAAAAGGAAATTTTTTCCTTAAACACATAGCCACGGGACAGGTGAAGCAGATCAGTTCAAGAGTCAAGAACTTGTATGATCTCGAGGTTGAGGATGCATGCAAGGCTTTGAGGAGAAAAGTAGTGGTTAGTGACTTGGTGGTTGAGAGGGAGCAATTATCTCTCAATATGCGGCTTCAGAATCAGTCTCAGAAGTTTGTGGAGAAGCCACAATTGGTGATCTAAAAATGGGTTGGATAACTTGTTATGTTTTTCAAAAACCTCCCACTCACTTAAACAAATAAAAGATCTAGCTTATACTTGACAATTTGTGGAATTTATGCTTGAAAGAGGTGTATGATTTTTAATTGTTTAAGTGTCTTAAGTCCATTTGTTTTTGCTGAAATTTAACACGTGTAACAGCAATACAATGCGGCAAGAAAAAATCCACACATAACATCAATATAAATCTAGGATTTCACCCAAATATCGTGGGCTAGGTCTCCTTTGTGCTTTTTCATCTTGACTTGGCTCTTTGGGGTTATGGTAAATTTTCTTTTACAAGTTCCACACTTAAATCCAATGGATACTAAACTGATCCAAAGGGATTATAATACCATCTATATCCCTGTCATGGCTGTCATCACTCTGCAAACAGCTTTAGGCTCCCTTAGACTCGATTCCTTCTATCGGTGCACTCAGCTACAATAAGCTTCTCCATGGCACTAACTCCTTCATAATTATTCTTATATCCCTAAAACCACACCTAATATCTCTAGCACACATCATACACCAAATATCAACTGATATTTTTCTCAAAACGAGCACTAAATCCCCAAACTAGGCCTTCCTCCACAGTTTTCCCAAGGCTTCCCAAAACTTCCCTACAGCTTCGTGAGCTCTAGAAGTTCTCAAATGGATCTAAAAATCCCTTCATTAGATTTATAATGCCAAAATTAGTCAAGATAGACTATTTTTTCACTGAAAATAGCCTTTGGCTGCTCCGGTTTTGCCTCCAACACCTATTAGCACGCCCTGGCATTAGGGTCACTGAAAAATTATATGATGGGTTATCGACCTCTAGAATTCCTCAAAATATTATGTAACCTCCTTCAATGGATTCATAATTTTTTTTATAGTCAGAAATGACTATTGGTTTGCTGCATATGGTCTCTAGCTGCCTTGGCTAGGCCCTAAACTGTTGTTGGCAAAAGTTGGCACTGATGACCCCTGGAACTTTACTGAAACTTCTCGGTTTTATAAAGTCCTCTATAGGCTCTGAAAACCATCTCATTAGTTTCATAAAATCTGAAATATCCAAAATTGACTATTGGATTTTTGAAAAATACCTCTAGCTCCCTGGCTAGGCCTCAAACTGTTGTTGCCTCCTGGTGACCCTGGTGGCCACTTGAACTTCATTAAAGAAAAAAATGGCTCAAAAGTTCTTTGATGGATCTAAAACATACTCCATTGAGTCTGGAATGTTGGAGATAGTTTAAATTGACTATTGGCACTCCAAAATTGGGCAAATCTAGCTCAAGATAGAGCCAAAACAACTTTTTCCCACTGTCCCCTACATCAGCTCCACCAAATGTGGAGAAAGTTGAGTTAACTATAGTTAAAAGTGGAACTGAGGCAAAAATTGGTGCGCCCAATCCAAATAGACTGCCAGTTCTAACATTTAACAATAACTGCGACCACTGGGGTGGCCACATGGTTGAAAACCTCGCAGTCTCATAATGGTGGGCAGATAAACTGTAAGGTTTAAATGTCCGATGGTTTTCAAGACTCGTGGCAATTAACTGCATGTGAACGGTTTCCATGTTTAACGCTGGTAGTTATAGCTTTAGGCCCACGGTCTTAACACTGTGTCCATATGGGGGGTGGGGTGAGGGAGGGGGGGGGGGGGGGGCGCTGGCCCTCCAATCCCCCAAACGGAAACATTTTAAAACATAAATAAATCCACCATCAGTACATAGTTAAGAACCACGACATGGTCCAATGGTAAAATGAAACTCTTGCAGACCGGAGGTTGGGCGATCGAACTTGGCCGGCTCCAAAATATTTTACTCGACCATTCTTCGGCCACGTGGCGACCTCAGAGCCTGCCACGTGGCAGCTTTCTATTGGCCAAAATTTACACAGTCATTCAAATGCCCTGTAATACGTTGCCACTTGGCATGCGCTAATTGGACCATAAGGAATATTCTAGGGAATATTCCCTAGAATATTATTTTTTTAATTTCCAAAAATTCCAATTCAAACTTGGTCAAAGTCAAGTTTTTGCAGTTTACTAGACTTTTCAAACTATGATAATTTCTTCATACAATGTTTGTTTTTCGAATCGTTCATGGCGTCGGAATCAGGAAGACGAAAATCTATCTGGTCACTAAGGTTTAGCACACTTCCGAAAACTTTGAATTTTAAGCTATCATTCTGGTCCATGATCTAGTTCTGATAAATTGGAGAAGCAAAGAGGAGACCAAGTGGAAGAGTCCATTCAAGCAGAGACCTCCAAGAGGGGGGAATTTCGAGCCATATGGGAAGAGGGATTACATGCAGTTATACCTCCAAGTGTGAGGTGGGGCGATGTGAATAATTAATTCCAAGAAGAAATTTGGGCAAGGTTCATTGAGATGGTGTGTCTCATGGATCAAACCTGGCTACAGGGAGCCCATAGTATAGCCAGAGCAGGAAGGATCGGTTAGATTGATGCAGTCAGATGTCAGGAAGACAGAAATCAGAGTGACAGGTGTCGGATACTGGAGCACAGATCAAAGTTGGCAGCAGTGCAGAGTGCATGGATGCAGATGTCAACACCACAGAGAGTCCAGTAGACATGTGCAGTAGGATCCAGCAGTCAGAAGACTCTGATGACATATGCATTATATTGATTCAGTTGTTTGGAGGTTATTCATTTTCAGGAGATTTTCATGTGCGAACAACACTAGGCAGTGTTTCATGCAAGAACATTCCAAAGGTACCGGATCAGGACAGATTGATTCCTTTCTTATTGAGAGGGAGTGTTGAAATTTGAAACAAGAAACAGTGAAATTGGCATCTAGAAAATGGCATCCAGAAATGGCTACTATGGAGGCTTTTGATTTAATTATTTCTTAATTAAATTAGAATAAATGTGTGTCAAATTTATTTATCCCTTAAATAAATTGGACAATAAATTGCAATCTTATCACATAATCACTTGTAATAGTTAACTAAGTGTGATAGACACAGTTAGCTCATGAAATTAGAGTTGAGGGTGGTTGGTTAGGCATGTAGACTGATTCTATTTGTTTTAGAGTCCAACTTGCAATTAGTGTATTAATTTAATTCATGAGAAAACAGTTAACTCAATTAGGTGAGTTAAAATTTGTTTAACTAGTTGTATCTGATTGTTGCACTAGTGAGAGGTCAAATGAATTAAATTAGATTTAATTCACATGCAGTGATATGTCAAGAGATTGATGATTTACTATTAATAGTTGCATGCATGTCAATTTTGATGAAGACCCAATTGAGACAAAGGTTAAAGGGAAGTTATCTATTAGTTGTATTTATAGCAAATTGCCCGTGCGCAACTATATACACCATAGGATGCCCATGATGTATCACGTAGTCATGGAAGGCTAATTATCCTAATTAATAGGGATTAATTTCCTAGGGATTGCATGAGCAAGGTAGGACAGGCTGAGAATTGGCTAAATGTTGGACCAATTTTGTCTGGATCAGTGTGAGATAGTTGGTAGTGTGCAGCAAATTCTTGTGAGCAAGAATGCATTGTATTGTTTCATGATTCCTTAGTTCATTATACAATAGAGATAGAGGGGTTTTGTGCAACAAGCTTTCCCCAGGAAAAATATATGTGTTGTGGATTGATTTGCTTCTTTCTTTTACTTGGTGTGATTGTGCGGTCGTGTTTATTTTCCGCAATTAATTTGTAGAATGATTCAGTATCTTGCTTTAGCATCTCACATGATTGGATTGAATCCATTGGTATACATATTGTTTGTATAATTTCTACAAGTTCTGCTCCCGAAGCGCTTTACCATCATAGTGCTTCCTATTCCAATTCCTTTCACTGATGTTGTGAATTCTTGCAGTCGATTTCAACCATCCAATCAGGAATTGCATGATTTCCTATACCAAGCACAAAATTTCCATTAGATTCAGAATAATTTGAAATAACTTCAAATCATACCTCATTGATGGCCCATCAATAAGGTACACTTGAAATTTTGTTCACTTCCTCTCACAACAAGTCAAACTAGTTGTTTTACTAAATCATCATGTATAAACATATCACATCTGGTTAGCTCAAAACGCAACAATCATAAATTAAAATCATGAATCGCATGAAATCATCATAAACCATAATCATAAATCACATGTAACCATCATAAGTCAAAATCATATATCACATGCATATTAAAACTAAAATAAAATGATGATAGTTATCCTTCATCAGTCTGTACTTTTTCCTTTGTCCTTTCTGTACACACACCAGATCGGTTTCCACACTCGGCAAGCACCCAGTTCCTTTACTTCAATAACATACACATACACATAGTGTACATCACACGCATACAACCACACACGGAATAAAACACCATACAATTCATGCACCTACACACAGTGTACCACACAACACAACACATACACCTACACCCTGTGTACAGCACAACATAATACATATACATACAAAAAGTACAACACAATGAATACACATGGCACGATACCATGACTACATAACGCACGTACATAGTACTATATGTACACAACAAAGTTTGACATGCGTACAATACCACATGTACAATTTGTACACAGTACCACCTGTACACAACACCACCTACACAACATGTACATAGCACCACATGTACACGACACCATCTGCACAACATGTACACAACGCCACATGTACACTACACCACTTTTACAGTGTGTACACAATACCACATGTACATAGCACCACATGTACATGACACCACATGTACACAGTGCCACATGCACGACATGTACACAACACCAGTTGCACAACATGTACACATCGCCACATGCACACAACACCATATGTACATAGCACCACATGTACAACATGCACACAATGGCATATGTACATATCAATGCATATACAACATGTAAATAGTACCATATGTACCACATGCACACTACGCCATATGTACACAGCACCGCATATGCAACATGCACAAAGCACCATATGTACATAGCACTACATATCCAACATGTGCACAACACCATATGTACCCAGCACTGCATAATACACAACACCATTTATACATAGCTTTGGATAAACAACATGTACACAACACCATATGTACATATAATTGCATAAAAAACATGTACACAACGCCATTTGTACATATCATTGCATAAAAAACATGTACACAATGTTATCTATACATGGCATTGCATAAAAAACATGTACACAACACCATTTGTACATAGCACTGCATAAGAAACATGTACACAATACCATATATACATAACACCGCTTGCACACAACATCACACGTACAAATGTATAACATATACACAATAGTAGTATTGCACATCCAGATACCACAGACTGACTCTACCAAGCAACCTTACTTTCAATGTATTATCCATGCTTGTCCCAACACGTCGTTGATCACACTGCTTCCATTCTATTGATGTATCCCTCAAGATTACCTGTCCATAACATAAACATATACATAGTACAAGCATATAATATCAATTCATATCCACGTGATATTGACCTTGTAGATCTGTCACGGTTACTCTTCCCACTTGATTCCTCATAAACCAAGAACCTCTTTCATGCCATTCACCTGCATAAGCAATCATTCTTCCATAAGAATGATCCTTGACAACCTTGTCAGACAGAGACATAGATACATAGAGACATACATATATATAAACATTAGCATAAAAAAATCATGATCTTGTCAGAAAACAAAATATATACATCTAAACATTAGCATAAAAAAAATTATGATCCCTGAAAATCCTGTCAGACACAACATACATGTATATATATATAGACATCATCATAATCATACTCACAACATAATTACCAAATATCATAAAGTTAAGGTTAAGAGAACTTCTTTTATCCATGCACAACATGCACAACATTGAGAACAACAGTTCCTAACATATCTGAGGCATCTAACGCCTCATATCCATTTACCTTGCTTTTCCTATTACCTTTCTCATGATTTTCTTGCCACCATCTATTTACCCCAATGGCCCCATCCAATCCAATCCACTATCATATTCTTACCTTTAGCTTCCCTTATACATGCACTGAGCTTCATTTGGGTCTTACATTACCTGTTGGATTTCATTCATATCTCCCCAAGCTCCATTAACTTTCCTCCTTCCCAACCAATTCCCAAGACCCTCAAAACATAAAAGGAAAGAATAAAACAAACTATAAGAAAACCATGAAAAAACAATAGCAATATGACACCACAAGAAAAGTGGCAAGGCCTTGTACCATACATAAACAAAAATACAAATCAATCTCAAACCAATCATAAAATACCAAAAGCACAAGACTAACAATCCCCATGACTCAATCCTCATGCCTTCCCAATGCTTCCAAGGGAAATCTCAACCTGAGCCTTCTTCAAGATTTCATAGTAGTCTCTTTTTCCATGAAATTCTCTGCATCATACTGTTGTTAACATGTAACTGTCAGTGTATAAATAAATATAACAATATATTGGTTACCTTACCTTGTTATGCAAAGAACATTGCCTTGTAACTAAACACACATGTTAGCCACATGTTCCAAATATCAAGACATCAAAAAGTAATTGAAATTAACCTTTACCAATAATATCAACTATGTCATAATCAACAATCAACTCATAGTCAGAAATCATTACACTAGAACTAGCACTCACTTGCCCTCAAGTACATATCAGTTGTCTCAGCACATAGTTTGTTAGTACAACCATGTTTAAAAAAATCATTCCTTCAGGAAATATTATAGACACTTACTCATATCATGAAATTAATCAAACATTCAATCAACTTGTAAACATACAATGCTAGATAAACCAAATTGTCGACATAATCAAACTCATACATCAATGTATTTCAAGGGAGGATATCACATCTGGACAAGTCAGTCCAGATTAATATGACACAACATCACAAGTATATCATCTCATACCTTAATGTATTTCAAGGGAGGTTATCTTGTCTGCACAACCAATCTAGATTCACACAATATAACTTCACAACACATCAACTCAATAATAAATAAGGTCATGAAATCCATAACAGTTTCTAGCTAACATGTTCATATCATAAGCTGATAAAAAATTATCATTCATGCATAACAAACACATATGCACAGTAAATATAGTTTAGTATGACATAATATCACAATAAATTAACTCATACCTGAATGTCATAACCATAATCATCTACACATACCAATCTATATCGACACGATACATATAACATCAAGATCTTAATTTAATAACCCTAATCATAAAGTTAACTAACATATAACAACAACAAGTTAACATAGAACATACTCGTCAACAACATATAACATAATCATCAAGTTAACTATCATATAATAATCAACAAGTTAACATATAACATACTTATCAACAACATATAAAATAATCATCAATTTAACTAACATAAAACAACAACAACAATGCACATAAAAACAAGTTACTATCATTCATGACTATTTGACACATGTGCATATGACCACACTAATTCACTAGCATCTATCATGCATATAACCACAACAAAAATAAAATGACAAACATGTATATAACCCTAATGCATATAACAATCCATTAATTAACATACATGCATGCCAAACACAATACATGTATGATGATCTTCTCTTACCCCAAATTCTAGTGTTGCAACCTCACTCTAATAGTCTTCATCTCCTACTCTATCTAAGCCAACATATTAGCATCATATTTTATCAACAACATCATGATGAAATAACTACATACAATGATCTCACAATGCATATATAACCTATTATGCATGCATAACCATAACTATAACAATGCATGCATAACAAATGCATAACTGACCTATACTCATGACAACCACATCGAATCAACACCAACTTTCACATGGCGACACCACTGCAACTATGACCAACGCCATGCATATGCAATAATCACATAGGCCACAAGCATAAGGAAAAAATATGCAATCGAAATTGTTGAAATTCAGCAAGAAAAATCACACACACTAGTGTGGGATCACAAGTCACACATGAGTGAGGGATCCTAACGACACATTAGTGTGCAACCAATTTTTAAATAAATTGGAAAATTAATTGTAATTGTATCTCATAACAACTTGTAATAGTTAACTAAGTGTCATAGACATAGTTAGCTCAAGAATTTAGAGTTGAGGGTGAAAGGATAGGCGTGTAGAGTGATTCTATTATTAACAGGGTCTAGTTGCAGCTGGTTGAGTAGTGGCCACATTAGGGGGAGCATGAGGAGAGGCATGTTGTCCTCGAACTGTGGCTTGAGACTCCCACATCTACCGCATTTGTGGTAAGAGGGGACACTCGTGAGTGTAATGACCGTAAACACCGCAACATGAACAAGGCTTATTTGTGCGAAGAGGCCTGTCCATCTTGGGCTGAGTGCCCTGTTGCTGGTTGGCAGTGTTAGGGTCAATACCTTGAGGATTGGGTCCACGAGTACCATGGGCAGATTGATTTGGATTGCCTCTCCGCCTTCTTTGAGAAGGGGGATTAATCGCGCCCTGTTGTGCAAATACTTGCCCGGGAGGGGGCTGTAGGTGCTGTTGTTGGGGTTGAAGAGGCAAGGGAGGCGGAAGCGCATATGCTGGAGGAGCTAGCGCACCAGGCTGCGGATAAGGGTAATGGTTAGGTTGGGCAACATTGAGGTAAGCAGGAGGTTGGGAAAAAGGATGAGGTGTGCCGTATCCTGGATACATGCTACCTGGAGGGGGAAAAGTGCTAGAGGTGCTGGCCCCTCCCTGAGGAATACCATAGCCCATAGGAGGTTGAGCATACGGATGGGAAAGGGCTCCAATGATATCGTCGGCAGAATGGGATGCCCCCAGGGCGTTAGCGCCTCCAATCCTGGGGAGGTCAGGAAGGACGGTATAAACATAACCAGACTGAGCATAGATCAGGTCATATTTCAAGGCTATTTGGAGGGAGGCTTCTTCGGTTTGAGGAAAATGGGAGGCGACATCTTTGCCAATGGGAGCTAAGAGAGAGCGAAGGAACCAGTCCATATAGATCCGATCTTCGAAGGGGGGAGCTCGACATAAGCTTCGTCTTCGTCGCCATTCTTGAACATGAGCGGAAAGGCGAGTCGAAGAGGTTTGCTTGAAAGAGGTCAAAAGCTCCGTACCAGTATCGTATCGGAGGGGGAGCTGGAAGTAAGATAAAAAGGCTTGGGCAATGGTCGCAAAGGTGGTATGTGAAGAGGTGGCTTGGTCTACATACCATTTAGAAGCTTCGCCAGTAAGCGTGCGTTGGAACAATCGAAGACGAATGGAGTCATCGGTAATGGAATTGGAGGAACACCACATGTGGAAAGATCGGACATGATTGGTTGGATCTTCTCCAGCAAGGCCTTCGAACTTAGGGATGTCGGAGGGGAGCTTGGTTGGCATAGCAGGCCAACCAACATCGTGGCGGATAGGGTCATTGATCAACTAATTGAAATCGGGGAGGCTGAGGCCTGCAATGTACGGCAGCAAGGGTATGGCCGAGGTAGTTCCTGTGGCGGTTCCGCTAGTAGTAGTTCCGGCATTAGGGCCTGGAGCACCGCTAGCGTTAGGCCCTGGACCAGACATAGTGAAGGTGACAGGGGGAGAACCAGGAGGAGAAGGAGAACCCAATGAATCAGAAGAGGGGTCGGAGTGCGGACTCGGAGGAGGACTGGCTCGACGACGGCGGGACGGAGCAGGTCGATCGACCGGAAACTGAGGGTGAAGGCTAAGAAGTCTCCGGGAAGTGCGCCTTGGGGGAGCAATGATGACAACACAAACATGGCACAAGGGGAAGAAGAACGACCACAAGGGCAAGGAGGTGCAGAATCAAGTGATTACAATGTCGAAACAAGGGCAGATAGGTGCAGTGTCAATTGATTTTAAAGTCTTTTCCTGGCGGTGTAAACCAGGCTCTTCTTCGCTTAGGGTGAGTGTGTGGCGTGCGTTAATTTTAATTTTTAAACCCTTTTTCGTTTTGAGAGAGTACAAGAGAGTAAGCGTATGTTAGGTCCCTATATTACTAGTATAGTCCTTTATTGTTGTTAGTGTAACCCCTTTATTGTTATTATTGTACCCCTGTAACCCCCATATTGTTATTATTGTGCCCTTAAATTATTATTGTTAGGTCGGCTAGGATTACATTGTGGCCCCACTAGGATTATATTGTGGCCCCATGGACTCTTATATATAGAAGGAGGTTTTCTTCATTTGTATCATCCAAGAATTGTTCATTTATGTAATGTATTGGAGGTTGCCCCCTCGAAGTGGCTCATTTATAAGGTGTTTATATCTCTTTTCTTCTCTTTTTGGAGCTGGTTACACAACATTTGGTATCAGAGCTTTGGATTCTAGGGTTTCGCTGCTCCAAACAGGTCATCGTGGAATTTTCGCTATAAATTTTTTTCTACAAAGCTTCAGAAGCTGAAATTTTTAGGGTGCGAAGCTGAAATCTTGAGGAAGGTTGTTCAAAAATTGTATCTTGGTTCGCACTATTTGAGGAGATATCATCCGTGGAAGTTAGGTATTTTTTCAGGCTTATAAACAGGTCATCGTGGCATTTGCGCTATAAATTGTTTTTTACGAAGGTTCAGAGTCTGAAATTCATATGATGCGAAGCTGAAATCCTGAGGAAATTCGTCAAAAAATTTCAGAGCTTGGTTCGCAATATTTTTGGAGATATGATCTGTGGAAGGTAGTGCTTTTTCAGGCTTCTGAATTGCATCTCAAAGAGGTGATCGTGGGAAAACTTCAATAACTCTCTGGGCATTGGATTGAAGTGCTGTAAAAGTGGCTTCTACAAGTACACAGACTTGAAGTTTCTGGGCTATCAATTTCAGAGACAAAGGACAAAACAGTGACACGTGGCAAGTCGTACAAGTTCGCTCTACTGAACCAGTCCATAATTAGGTCATTGTGGGAGATTGGACACAACTTTGTCTTGGAGAATCCAAATCAGGTCAGACCTGTGGCATTCAAAAGAGAATTCAGAGGACTACTTCAGTGGTGAATTTCAGATATTGAAGATCTGAAATAACAGAGATAATACAATTTCAATATCGAGCTCCTCAAAGCAAGTAAAAGGTGTGTATTTTTTTTTCCGAATTGCATAAGTCTTGAATCAAGTTGAATTGATTGCAAGGGCCTATTGTAGAATAGGTATCAATATTGGATTCTAAAATGGCACCTAAAAATAATTCAACACCCATTAAGCCTTCAGAAAGCTCTACCATGACTCATGAAGATGAAGAATTGAACATGACTTATCAAAATTACAAGAGCAGCAGAGAATAAATTTACTGCAAAGAGCAACAAAAAATGAAATGGAAGTTTTGAAGAAAGGCGTGGAAGTGAAGATGGATGGTTTGAAGAAAGGCATGGAAGCTAAGATGGATGGCGTCGAAGTGAAGATGGATGGTTTGAAGAAAGACATGGAAGCTAAGATGGATGACATGGAAGTGGGCATCGAAGCTAAGATGGATGACATGAAAGACAACATGGAAAACATGAAGAATGATCTAAAAGAATACATGGAAGGCTTGATGACAAGCTTAAAACCAGAAATGATTCCTAATGGCGGAAATATATTAGAAGAACCTCATGATGAGAACAAAATAAATGTTAATCGTGATTTCATAAACTCTAATGTTGGCGGGAAGAACCACCATATTCCAAAAATGGATATGAGGAAGTTTGATGGAAAGGATCCTGTAACATGGATACTACAGATGGAGTAATATTTTGATCTCCATAATGTGCAAAACACACAAAAGGTACGCATTGCAACTTTGCATTTAGAACAAAATACATTTGTATGGTATCGATGGCTTTGCTCTCGTAAAAAAATTGTCACTTGGTCAATTTTTACGGAGGAAATGATAGCACATTATGAGGATACAAAGAGCAACACCTTCTTTAGCGAATTGATAAATCTCAAGCAAAAGGGTTTAGTGGGGCAGCACATTGAGGACTTCCAAAAATTGAATATAAGGGTAACTGATATTCCAGAGGAACACAGGATTGATCTCTTCATAGGCACTTTAAAGGATAACATTCAACATGAAGTTCGCGTTATGGAACCTGATTCATTGGAGAAGGCATTCAGGTTGGCAAGAAAAGTTGAATGTAAAATTATGGCAGCAAGGAAGCCTACCACTCAATTCTATAAAGAAGGAAGTGTGGCTACGCCTAGATTTCCACAACCTACAAGGTTGACACCACAAAAATTGGAAGAAAAAAGAGCAAAAGGGCTTTGCTACAGTTGTGATAGAAAATACACTAAAGGTCATAGGTGTGCTGAGAAGAAATTATTTTACATAGATTGTGAAGAAGAAGAAGAAAATGAACAAGAAGAGGATATACACCAGGAACCACCCCTAGAAGAGGAAGAAATGAATCCGACCATATCGTGTAATGCACTGGCAGGAATTACCACTCCTCAAACTCTCAGGATAGAAGGACATATAAAGAAGAAAAGGGTAATAGTGTTGATTGATTCAGGTAGCACCCATAATTTTATTCATTATAAGGTAGCCAAGGAATTAAATTATTTCCTATACCCAGCACCAGAATGTCAAGTGATGGTTGCAAATGGAGGAACTATAAATTGCTCTGGAAAATGCCATAATATCAAGCTAACCATGGGGGAATATGTATTGACTAGTCCAATGCTTGCCATTCCTATGGGAGGTGCTGATGTTGTACTAGGAGTACAATGGTTACAATCTTGGGGACGGTAGCTTTTAATTTTCAAGAACTTTTCTTGAAATTTTTTTCAGAAGGAAAGGAAGTTGAATTACGGGGTATTGCGGGGAAGCCAGGAAGGATAATAAGCTCTAATGTCACGACAAAGCTTCTAAAGAAAGAACAACGAGGCGTAATTGCACAATTATGCTCACTAGAAGTTCCAACATCAAAATCATCTATTTCTGCAGATCTCCAACAAGTCTTGGACAATCACTCCAAGGTGTTTGAAACTCCCAAAGGACTCCCACCTATTCGTGATCATGATCATGCTATTCATTTTATTCCAGGAAGTGTTCCTCCAAACATCAGGCCTTATAGATATCCTTACGTCCAAAAGAGCGAAATTGAACGTATGATTGCAGAAATGTTAGAGGCGAGCATAATTCAACCTAGTCAAAGTTCTTTCTCTGCTCCTGTAGTATTGGTACACAAGAAGGATGGATCATGGCGGATGTGTCCAGATTATAGGGAGCTCAATAAGCTCACCATTAAAGATAAATTTCCCATTCCTGTGATTGATGAATTATTGGATGAATTACATGGAGCAATTTATTTTACCAGGTTGGATCTTCGTTCAGGATATCATCAAATTAGAATGAAGACTGAAGATATTCCAAAAACAGCATTTCGAACTCATGAGGGTCATTATGAATTTTTGGTCATGCCTTTTGGACTTACCAATGCACCTTCTACATTTCAAGGGTTGATGAATTCCATTTTCAAACCCTTCCTTAGAAAATTTGTGCTAGTATTTTTTGATGATATACTAATCTACAGCAGGTCTTGGAAAGATCATGTTGAACATGTTGACAGGGTGCTCAAACTATTGCAGGAGAAACAATTATATGCAAAAAAATCCAAATGTTTCTTTGGAGTACAAGAGGTGGAATATCTGGGTCATATTGTATCTCACGAGGGTGTTAAAGTAGACCCTAACAAAATTAGAGCCATTAAGGAATGGAAAGTCCCCACAACCATAAAGTAGTTGCGAGGATTTCTCGGGTTAACAGGGTATTATCGCAAGTTTGTTAAGAATTATGGGAGAATAGCAGCACCTCTAACAACATTATTGAAGAAAGATGCATTTTCATGGACTCCTGAAGCAACTAAGGCCTTTGAACATCTTAAAGAGGCAATGTACCTAACACCGGTCTTAGCTACGCCAGACTTCACAAAAACCTTTATTGTGGAATGTGATGCCTCAGGAAATGGAATTGGTGCAGTTTTAATGCAGGAAGGAAGACCCATTTCTTTTGAAAGTCGTCCAATCAAAGGAAAGTATTTACAAAAACCTATTTATGAGAAAAAATGTTAGCAATACTGCATGCACTAAAGAAATGGTGAACTTACCTAATGGGAAGACACTTCAAGGTAAAAACTGATCATGATAGTCTTAAACACTTTTTAGAACAAAGAATATCTTCAGAAGAGCAGCAAAAATGGGTCACAAAGATGTTGGGTTATGACTTTGAAATAATCTACAAAAAAGGAAAGCTTAATGTTGTTGGAGATGCACTCTCAAGAAAGAATGAAGAGGTGGAAGCATTGCTTTGTGCCATTTCTATTATCCAACCAGATTGGATAACCGAAGCAAGAGATGAATGGAAGAAGGACGAAGAAGTGTGGACACTCATTCAAAAGTTGCAGCAAGATCCTAGTACATCTGATACATTTAGTTGGAAAAATGATTCCTTATAGTACAAAGATCGCTTATATCTTTGTAATAATTCCCAACTAAAACAAAAGATTCTTTTGGAATTGCACACTTCTCCTTTAGGAGGACACTCAGGATTTTTTAAAACTTACCATAGGGTGAAGAAAGAATTTTTTTGGGATGGCCTTAAATCTGATATTCAAAAGTTTGTAGCGGAATGTTTGGTTTGCCAGCAGAATAAAGTGGAGACAATTAAGACCCCGGGACTTCTACAACCTTTATCTATTCCAAGTCAACGTTGGGAGGAGATTTCAATGGATTTTATCACAGGTTTACCTAAGTCCGAAGGAAAGAGTGTCATCATGGTGGTAGTTGATAGACTTACCAAGTATGCACACTTTTGTGCATTATCTCATCCATTTAAAGCAAGTACGGGTGCTACTACATTTATGGACAGAATTCAAAAGCTACATGGAAGCCCAAGGGTTATTGTGAGCGACAGAGATCCCATTTTTACTGGAAATTTTTGGACGGAGTTATTTTCTTGTTTGGGTACTCAATTAGATCATAGCTCATCTTATCATCCTCAATCTGATGGTCAAACTGAGATAGTAAATAAATGTTTGGAAGGATATCTTCGTTGTTTTGTATCTGATAAACAAACACAATGGGCCAAGTGGTTACCTCTCGCTGAATGGTGGTATAACACTTCATTCCATACTGCAGCAAAAATGACCCCATTTATGGCACTTTATGGATATCATCCACCATCGATCACATCATCTTTAAGGAAAAATTCGAAGGTTCAAGCAGTGGAAGATCACGTCAAGCATCAGCAAGAAGTTCTCCAACTCTTAAAGGATAACCTGAATTTGGCACAAAATCGAATGAAACAACAGGCAGATCAACATCGCAGCGAGAGAAGTTTTGATGTAGGAGATTGGGTATTTTTACGGCTACAACCATGTAAACAAATGTCCCTCAAGCAAGCTAAGAAGGATAATAAATTATCGCCAAAGTACTATGGTCCTTACAAGGTGTTGCAAAAGATTGGTACTATGGCATACAAATTGGAGCTTCCTGCTTCTTCACGAGTGCATCCGATTTTCCATGTTTCATGCTTAAAGAAGGTTATAGGTGAAAATCTTCCAGTTCAAACAATATTGCCAGAACTTGATGAGGAAGGAAAAATCATATTGGAACCGGAAACGGTCACGGAAACAAGAACTCGACAACTACGGAATCGATCAATTTCAGAGTATCTCATCAAGTGGAAGAACTTACCCACTGAAGATTCTACATGGGAGGATGAGAATTTTATACGGAAGCACCCAGAGCTACTCAAGCGTTGAGGACAACACTTTTTTGAAGGAGAGGGGCATGTTAGGTCCCTATATTACTAGTATAGTCCTTTATTGTTGTTAGTGTAACCCCCTTATTGTTATTATTGTACCCTTGTAACCCCCATATTGTTATTATTGTGCCCTTAAATTATTATTGTTAGGTCGGCTAGGATTACGCTGTGGCCCCACTACAATTACATTCTAGCCCCATGGACTCCTATATATAGAAAGGAGGTTTTGTTCATTTGTATCATCCAAGAATTGTTCATTTATGTAATGTATTGGAGGTTTCCCCCTCGAAGTGGCTCATTTATAAGGCGTTTATATCTCTTTTCTTCTATTTTTGAAGCTGGTTACACAACAGCGTAACTGAAAATAAATCTACAGAGAACAATATATAATGCTGAAATAACAGAAAATTAACAGCTACTTAAGCATCGATTCAACCCAAAAAGGCGGGTCTCTCAAAACTAATCTAAAAGAGGGCAAAAATCTAGTCAAACCACACTTAAAAAGAGGCCAATAGATCTAGGGTCAAAAGGGACAGGGATTTAAAGGATAAAGCTGCTGAAAAGAGGTGCAGATCACAGCCAAGAGGTAGAGGCAAGGTGGCTAGAAAAAAGGAGGAAATCAGCAAAAAGCAGAAGGGGCAAGGAGGAGGCCCTAAAAGTAGATCCAAACAAATCTTCAGGAGGTGATTTGAGAGGGAGAAGAGCTGATTAAAAGGGATCTGAAAAGGAGGTATCAGATCTGGAAAAGGGGAGGCTGAAACTCTGAAAAATCAGACACCTGAAGCAACTAAAACTCTTCCACCAAAAGTGGAGGGTACTGAAGCCCTAGGGGGCTAGGTTCCCACTTAGATGAGAAAAACAGATCAAGAACAGGTCGAAACGGGCTGAGACAGAGGCTGGAAAACCCTGACAGAAGCTTCAGAAAAACCCAGAAAAATTGCAGAAAAACAGCTGAAAAATTGGTAGGTCGCCGGTTTTGACCTGTTTTCAGTGCAGGTCGCAGAAAATGGGCAGAAAAGTGCAACCTGGAGGTCCAGGTCGCAGTTTATGGGCTGAAAAGTGCGACCTGAAGCTCCGGGTGTCTCGGCGGCAGATTTCCAGAAAAGTTGTCGTCTCAGTTGCAGCTGATGTCGCTTACCTGCGCAATAGGGCCAGAAACACACGGAAGTTAGAAATTTTAATGTTTTAGGGTTTTATAGGAGAAAAACAACATGAAAATAGGAAAAAAAAAAGCTGAAAAGAAACCCTAGGGTCTGAAGTAGCTGGATATGTAGGAATATGAAAAACGGCAGCGGTCGTAATTTAAAACCCATGTGGAGTCGCCATTTGTTAGTATGAATCCTTTGTCGAAGTGTACGAAAAAAGGCCACTTTAGCTACGCATAAATAATAGACCTAACATCAAAAGTGGCTGCTAATATCTTCAGATCTGCAGTTAGTTTATCAAGAAAAGAGCTGCAAAAAACCAGATCTATGCATAGAAAGACATTAAGCAGTAAAAAGAAGGGTTTGCTCCATATATCCAATAGACAAGACAAGAACAATTTTTGAAAGAATTTTTGTATTAAAGGCACCTGGGAGGAAAACAAGAAGGCGTATCCAATTCTCCTCAATGGGATGGGTTCTTGGAAGTCCTCAGCACTTCAGATCTAGAATCTCTCTCTCTTGTTGGTGTAGAAAACCCGGACAAAGATAGAACTCAAAGGGAGCTCACACAGCAAATAATGTAGAAAAATGTGACCAAGTGTATAGATCCAGAGTGATCTAATAGGCAACAAAAGGTGAAGAATGGTAGGAAAACCCTCCTATTTATAACAAAATATTGGGTCATTCTAGATCTTGGTGCATGATTAAAATAATGTTAACCAAATCTAGATCCACCTTTTATGGAATATTTTATTATATTTGTTGGAGGAAAAAAGTATTTGACTTGGGTCAAATCCCTTTATTTGTCAAAAATAAATAAATAAATGATTTATTTATCTTTTTAAGGAAGTGGTTGAAATATAATCAAATAAATAATGATTTATTTAATTATTTGTGGGTGATTTGGTCATATTTAACAAGGAATATTATCTAAATAAGATTTAAATAATTATTTCTAGAAAATAATAAGATAAATAAAGGTTTATCTAATTAATTTC
Source organism: Pinus albicaulis (assembly GCA_034641835.2). Lineage (NCBI taxonomy): Eukaryota > Viridiplantae > Streptophyta > Pinopsida > Pinales > Pinaceae > Pinus > Pinus albicaulis. Next base: position 83,979,512 of record CM076579.1, read on the forward strand.
TTTGTTTTTGGGTTAAACATGACTGGGAATAATAATTAAATTATGGTTTAATTAATTATTCCATGAGGAAAATCAAACAAATATAGGTTTGTTTAATATTTCCTTTTGGGGTTTCCTGTTTAGACCATAAACAACCTAACAAATGTGGTTTATTAAGTTATTTAACATAGTGAAGGCAATTTTACTTAGGGTAAAATTGGTCTTACATGGTGTACTTGGGTCCATCTAATGATAATAGGTTAGATGACCAAAAAATGGTGTAACATGTGGTGTGAGTGGGATCAGTTAACTCACATTAATTGAGTTAAAATAATTTTAACTAGTTCTAAATGTTTGATGATCTAGTGGAAGATCAAGTGAATTAAAATAGATTTAATTCACCAGTAGTGATCTACTAAGTAACTGATGATTCACTGTTTATAGTTGCATGCATGTCAATTCTGGTGGAGACCCAGTTGAGACAAAGGTTCAAGGAAAGTAAATTATTAGTTGTATTTTTATCAAACTTCCCAGATGCAGCTATATAACCACTAGAATCCCATGATGAATTGTGCAATCAAGGAAGGTTTAATATCCTATTTAATAGGGGTTTATTTATCTAGGGATTGTGTGACCAAGGCAGGTCGAGGGTAGGCTGATAATTGGCTATGTGTTTGTCCATTTTTTCCTAGATCAGTTTGAGACAATTGGTAGAGTATATGAGGTTGTGGTGAGCACACATGTATTGTATTGTTTCATGATTCCTTGGTTGATTATACAATAAAGATGGACGGTTTTTGAGTAGTTTCTTTCCCCAGGAAATATCTTGTGTTGCGCGATTGATTTACTTATTTCTCTTACTTGCATGTCATTGAGCTATTATGATTTATATTCAAAAAATATTGTAGAAGGATTCAGTATCTTGTTTTAGTACATTCCATGATCAGATTGAATCCATTGGGGTAATTTCTACATGGTGTCAGAGCGCTAGGAATCACAATAGTGGAGAATAAATTGAGTTTGTGTTGAACAGTATTCAAATTTGCAGGTACTTTCTTTGGAGCTATAAGCTGATCAAGATGTCTTTCAATGGCTTGAGACTTGAATATTCACTTGAGGGCAGTTCAAATAATATTGCATGGAAAGACATGATAGAGGCAGTATTGGAGGAAAATGGGTTAAAGGAATTCATAGATAATGATATTCCCAAGCCTGCAGTAGCAGATGCCCAACTTATTAATGCATGGCAGAAGAAGGTAGCAAAGGCGAGGAGGATCTTGTTAGAGGGAGTTAGATATCATATTGTCTCGAGTCTCCATGGAAAGGAAACTCCATATGCTATGTGGAAGGCCTTGACAAATATCTTTCGAAGCAGCAGTGACCACAAAAAATTGGCACTCAAGGACAAGCTCAAGAGAATCAAAATGGAGAAGGGCGACACAATCCAGAAATACTTGACCATGTTCACTGAATGTCGAGATGAGCTTGGAAGTGTTGGGATTACTGTAGCTGATGATGACTTGGTGAGCCTAGCACTTCTAGGCCTTCCCAAGAGCTGGCATAGTTACCAGGGCTCTCTGAATGGGAGGGAGAAGTTACCAGATTGGGAGCGACTATGGTTGGATTTGGTACAAAAAGAGTTTCGGCGGAATACCAGGGATGGATCCCCATTTAAGATAGATGATGAGGAAAATTGTGCCTTGGATGGTAAGTAAAATAAGGGGAAGGGGAAGAATTCCTATTCCAAATCTGAGACCGGAAAAGAAGGCAAGAAGTGTAACATGTCAAAGGTGAAATATTTTCATTGTCATGATCATCGACACTATGCCACAAATTGTCCACAAAAGAATAAGAACAACAAGAATGCTGTAGGAGTTGTAGCGGGTGAAGCTTTGGCCTCACAGTTTGAGTTGGACTTCTCTCTCATCGCATGCATGGTGTCAACTGTTATGCAAAGGATGTGGTACTTGGATAGTGGAGCATATTTCCACATGACAGGAAATAAAGAACTATTTAGTAGCTTGAAGGAGAAGGATCTTCAAATGCACATCAATATGGGTAATGACGGGAGGTATAGTGCTACTGGGATTGGTACAGTTACTTTCCAGAGATAGTCAGGTAAACCTTTTTTTATTAAAATATGTCATGCATGTACCAGGCTTGAAAAATAATTTAGTTTCAGTTGCTATGTTGGAGGATCTTGGATATGATGTGGTCTTCAATGAAGGAAAGGTGTTCCTTCATTACAAAGCCACAGCACATGTAAATAATATTGGGGTTCTTATGAAGAACCTCTACAAATTTGATGTAGATGGTTGCGCAGCATTGAGCAGTAAAGTAGGGAAGGTGGTGAGTCGGGATACAGGTGAGTTATGGCACTAGAGATTGGGCCATCTACACCACAGTGATTTTAGGATCATGCAGCATATTTCTATAGGTATTCCAAAGGGTACTCTTGCGCAGATAGACACATGCAAGGGATGTACCATGGGGAAGTATACTAAAGCCACTTTTCAAGAGAAGGAGAACCGAGCAGCGGCAATCCTTGAGAGATTTCACTTAGACATGTGTGGACCATTCTCTACACCTTCCACATAAAAGCACAGGTATTATGTGATTTTTGTTGATGATTCTTGTAAACAGTGTTGGGTCTTCTTTCTGTAGAATAAAGATCAAGTGTTCTCCAAGTTTTGTGAGTTAAAATCACTGGTAGAGAAAGATACAAGGAAGAAGGTGAAGGCTCTAAGGAGTGAAAATGGTGGTGAGTATATCTCTAACGAATTCAAGACGTTATGTGCCAAAGAAGGAATTCAGATAGAATTGATTGTACCTCATAACCTAAAACATAATGGGGTTGCAGAAAGAAATAACAAAACAATTGTGGGACCAACACGAGCTATGTTACATGATCAGGGCCTACCGTTGCATCTATGGACAGAGGCATGCAACATAGCGGTATTTGTGCAGAACTATAGTCCTCATCGGATACTTGGCAGGAGTACACCAGAGGAGGATTTTTCAGGTAAGAAACCAGATGTGTCATATTTTAAAAAATTTGGCTCATCTGTCTATTTCCATCTAACCAAATATGATAGGAAGAAGCTAGAACCAACATCAGAGGTTGGGATATTTGTGGGGTACACTGATACTCCCCACAACTATCGAGTGTATTTGCCGACTAACAGAATGATAGTTCTCAAGAGAGATGTTAAATTGATGAGGAGAAAGCCATGCAATTGTCCCTTGAGAGGGATCTTGACTTGCATGCAGTTGAGGAACTCTTAGTTCCAAAGGATGAAACTCAGGATGTAGAGAAGCCACAAGAAGAGTGTCATGGAGTGGCATAAACCACTCGTGCAAAGCCATCCAACAGAAATTGTAGGAAGCGCACCAGAGAGGCTGACAGATTGATGCTAGATGCGGTAGAGCATGTAGGAGCACCTACATCACAATGCAGGCAGAGAAGGTCACCAGACAGGTATACTGGATACATGGCTCTTATGAGCGAGTGTATTGTGATAGAACCATCCTCTTTTGAGGAAGCAGTGCAGCATCCAACATGGTTTAATTCCATGGTTGAGGAGTATGACTCCATTATCAGAAACCGTGCATGGGAAGTTGTCCCAAGACCAGTGGGGAAGTTAGTGGTTGGATCTAGGTGAATCTACAAGGTGCAGAAAGGAGCAGATGGGAGTGTGGAGAAATACAAGGCTAGATTTGTGGCCCGTGGATTCTCACAGGTAGAGGGGATTGACTATGAGGAGACTTTTGCACCTATTGCAAGGTACTCATCGATTAGATCCATCCTTGCACTCTCAACATAGATGGGGTGGCAGATACATAAGATGGATGTAAATTCAACCTTTCTCAATGGATTTATTAAGGAAGAAGTGTACATTGAGTAGCCAAAAGTTTTTGAGACCATTGAAGGTAGTCGCATGTGTGCAAACTCAAGAGAGCATTGTATGGGCTGAAGCAAGCACCTTGTGCTTGGTACACCGGGATCGACAACTATTTCACTGGGTTGGGCTTCACAAAGAGTGAAGTAGATGTGAAACTATATCATCTTGTGCTTGCTGGTAAGATTTTGATTATTGTACTTTATGTAGATGATATTATACTAACAGGTGATGAGTAGCTCATAACTTCTTACAAAGAGGATCTTGCAAGAGAGTTTGAGATGAATTACATGGGGCTCTTGCATTATTTCCTTGGCTTGGAAATATGGCTAATAGATGGGGAGCTATTTGTATCTCAGGGCAAGTATTCCAAGGATATTTTGAGGAAGTTCCACATGGAGGGCAGCAAACCCATGGAGACTCCTCTTACAAGTAACTGGAGGAAGGAGGATGCTACTTAAGGTGAGGTTGTGGATGCTACTGTTTACAGGCAGCTTGTGGGTTCACTTATGTATTTGGTGAACACACGACTAGACATATGCTACGTAGTTAACCAGCTTAGTCAAGCTATGGTTAAGCCTACCAAGCTCTTTTGGAAAGCGGGGAAGCATGTGTTGAGATGACTCAGGGGCACTACAGAGTATGGATTATGGTACAGAAGAATAGAAGGAGTGAAGCTTCGAGGCTTCACCAATGCAGATTGGGAAGGTAGTCCATCAGACAAGAAGAGAACATCAAGGGGCATCTTCAGCATAGGATCAGCAATGATTTCTTGGTACAACAGGAAGTAGAGATTAGTTGCACTCAGTTCAGCCGAGGCAGAGTACATGGTAGCTAGTGAGGATGCATGTGAGGCCATCTGGATGAGGAAGATACTTCTTGGTTTGTTTGGTCATAAGATGGATCCAAAGGTGATACATTGTGATAACCATAGTTGCATAAAACTCTCGGTCAATCCAGTATTCCATGATAGGTCCAAGCATATTGGCATCTGGTACCACCATCTCAGAGATTGTGTTCAGATGCGCATTATGTTGTTGCAGTACATTCACACAGAGGATCGGGATGCTGATATCTTGACGAAGCCTCTTTCTAAGAGAAAATTCGAATACCACAGACCACAAAGGCAGGATCGAGGTAGCAGATAATCCTTTTCTTGTTGAGAGGGAGTGCTGAAATTCAACAAGAAAATGCACACACACTAGTGTGGTATCATAGGTCACACATGAGTGAGGGATCCTAGCGACACATTAGTGTGCAAAAAAATTTTAAATAAATTGGAAATTTAATTATAATCTTATCCCATAACAACTTGTAATAGTTAGCTAAGTGTGATAGACTTAGTTAGCTCAATAGTTTTGAGTTGAGGGTCAAAGGATAGGCATGTAGAGTGATTCTATTATTAACAGGGTCCAGTTGCAATTGCAGCACTAGTGTGGTGTGAGTGGGATCAATTAACTCACATTAATTGAGTTAAAATAAGTTTAACTAGTTCTAACTGTTTGATGAGCTAGTGGAAGATCAAGTGAATTAAAATAGATTTAATTCACCAGTAGTGATCTAACAAGAAACTGATGATTCACTATTTATAGTTACATGCATGTAGATTCTAGTGGAGACCCAGTTGAGACAAAGGTTTAAGGCAAGTAAACTATTAGTTGTATTTTTAGCAAACTACCCAGATGTAGTTATATAACCACAAGAATCCCATGATGAATTTCGCAATCAAGGAAGGTTGAATTTCTATTTAATAGGGGTTTATTTCTATAGGGATTGCATGAGCAAGGCAGGTTGAGGGTAGGTTGATAATTGGCTATGTGTTTGTCCAGTTTTTCCTAGATCGGTGTGAGACAATTGGTGGAGTGTATGAGGTTGTGGTGAGCACACATGCATTGTATTGTTTCATGATTCCTTGGTTGATTATACAATAAATATGGAGGGGTTTTGATCATTTTCTTTCCCCAGGAAATATCTTGTGTTGTGTGATTGATTTTCTTCTTTCTCTTACTTGCATGTGATTGAGAGATCGTGATTTATATTCCGCAAATATTGTAGAAGGATTCAGTATCTTGTTTTAGTACATTGCATGATTAGATTCAATCCATTGGTGTAATTTCTACAGACACGAATGCACGACCAACACACACTACCCATCTAGTCCAAGGGGTGAATCATGCTCTAATACCAGTCTACAACACCCTCCTCCCTTATCAGGTGCTCAAAATTATGCTCAAAAATGAAAGTTTTCATATTGGTGTGGACCCTAAATGACCATGTATATCTCATCGTTCTGAATTCGTTGCAACTCATTTCACGGAAAACTGACACCGTATGCTCCCAGAAACACGTTATGTCTGCTTTGTCAAACAGGAATTTTTTTTTTTAAATGCAGGACAGCCCAATCAGCAATCCGTACAGTTGTCTGGGATGCCTACGTGGCAGGTGACTAGGCATGTACAATTTCAGGTTGGCTTGGTCAACGGATCTCCTCTGGCGTATGACATTGTGACAAGTGGCATGTTTTTATTAGGTTGAAATGTTTCATCCCCTATTCACGCATAAGGGTGCTTTATCCAGCTACTTTGATGACCTCCATTCACATTAGGATTTATTTTATTCCTACTAAGGAGATTTATGGGTCTCCCTACCATCTTATTCCTCTATCTAAGTAGCAAAAACAAAATTTAATATTCCAACTAGCTGAAAGATAATTTGGAATATTACAGTCCTCCCCTCCCAAATGTTGCTTGTCCTCAAGAAACTGTAAAGGTGAGTGCTGCAAAACTTCTCCTCCTTCCCTTGTGACACCCCCAATATGATAAGCTCCCCTCATGAACCAAGTGTCCCCAAATCAATCCTTCCCTGCAATGCTCCTCCCAAGTGCTCATGAGATGCATCTCCCAAGTGCTCAAGTTAACCAAATGGCTCATCCCATAAGGAAACAAGAGGTCTAATGTTGCAATCATGTGCTGCCCAATGTTTTCCTTAAAGCATGAAGCATAAGGAACGTGGAGAATCTCACTCCCAATGGGCACATCCAATCCATGTGTCATCCCTCCAATCATTCCAACAACAATGATAAGAACATCATCAACATATGGGATCAAAATCAAAGTCATACTATCTGCCATATGAAATACCAGAGGGGGATCGCAGTCCTACAAGTGGGACCAACGCAATTTTACTCCTAACTGCCTCAAAATATGATATGATGAGTGGTTTCCCAACCACTTTCTTGCTGCCACAATACTCTCACATGCATGGAGAAGGTGAATGATGTGGGGTGTCAATTGAGCACACCCTAAATAAGGTACCATCTCCCAAAAATCTCCTAAGGAGTGGCCATCCTCATCACTACTTATGGCCCCAAGTAGACCATGAATTCTATAAGAAAGAGTGCCCCCTCTTGGAGAAATGAGTTGTACATGAATGGTAAAGGAATGCAAGTACTCATATAGTATATCATTATGCACAAAAACATAATCCTTACCATATAATTTGAGCAAGTTGGTGAAGTGGATCATAGATGGCCCTCTTCTCATTCCCAATGAGAAAGGAAGTGGTTGTGATAACTCTACCAAAGAGTTATGTCTCTCCTCAATCTCCAAACAATCTATGCATCTCCTAATATGCTGATGTATCTCTCTTTAAAGCCTTCCCAAGTGAATCCCTCCATGATAGTGTGATATTCCCTCATGAAATCAGTGTGGCTGGAGAGAAAATCCTCATATGACACATGTAATAGCTTCTCCTTGAGATTATAGGCTCTAGTCAACAATATCCTACTCTGAAAATATATGGACCCATCTCTCACTGCATATTTCCCATCTGATAACTTACCATCAAGTATCCTGCATGAAAAGAGATCCTTGGAGTATTCCACCAACAGCTGGGATCTCCAATAGGGATCAATACTCAATAATGACAGTGTTGTTGATCTACAATGTAAATCACCTATCATGTTGTTTCCCAATCCTTTGACATCTCCCATGCCAAATTAATGTGCCAGAATGCTACTATCTTGTCTCTGTTTCTCCTCCTGTAGCTGCTCATGCTCAAGTGAAGGTTGAAGGTTTTGGAGGTTAGCCTTCCATAAGAAACTATCACCCATCCAAAATCTTCTGATTTTGGCCAATGTGTGCATGAGTTTCCACCAAACTCTACCATATGTGGAATATTCCTCCCTATGTGGAAGTTTCTTCTGATTATCCAAAGCCATGGAGTGGTCTCCTTGCACCATGATGGTGCCATCCTCCATCCCTGAAATATCATGCAAAGAATGGGATAAAATCAGCCCATACTCTCCCAAGAGTAACCAAAGCAAAACTAACTCGTGTTGCCTCCTCATATCCTCATCATACAAGTCATGTAGTAACATCATGATGATTGACTTGTAGAATTCCCCATACAACCAAATACTCAGTTTCCCTAACATATGGGTGCCATGCAATGCCCCAAACCATAACATGCCTTTTGACATAGGATATGTCACATGATGGCCAAACTCTTTCAAGAGTAGCTAGTGCAGCCATGCCTTCTATTGCCTTGTTTCATAGATCTGCAAGTGGCTCACCAACCCCTTGCCCACCATCCACACCCATTCATCCAAATGTGGGTGTCTCCTACCATACTCCAAATGGGTATCCATCCAATGGAGAATACCATCCTCCCAAATCAGATCACTATCTTTTCACTTCATGGGATGTTGAATTGCAACCTCTTGGAGATATCCACATGAAGACCACTCATCAATGACCAAGTTGAACCCATAAGGTTCCAAGTATGTTGTAGGCAAAAGCTTCACTTTGAGTTGTGATGTGCTCATCAAGAAGGATCTATCATAATAAATGGATATGCCATTCATCATAAGATGTCTTGTTGAAAATGGCAACAAGAAATAGTGAAGGAGGCCTCCTGAAACATCTTTCCTGATCCTAGTTGGAAAGTGATCACCTAAACTAGGTGGGGACCACACATGTGATTTTTGTCGAAAAGTCTATTTTTAGACTATGTCTATTTTTAGACATATGGATCTTGGTCTATGAGTTGCAGGATGCTATTTATGGATGTTTGGTCGAGTTGGTAAAAATAGATGGACCTCTATTTTTAGACATTGGGCGGTTTCTATTTTTTAGACTGCCAGGCTAAAAATAGAACAGTCAAATATTATTAACCCTTAATAATATTTGGACTATAAACATTATCTTATCCTCTTGGAGCACTTCAGCTCGAGCTACAGATGTGGCACATGCAGCTGGCAGAAGGAAATTCTAATTTCCTATGGGTTAGTTGAGCTATTGCATGGTTGACTTCAGTTAGAACTCATGTGGCAGAGTTTGGTGGAGTTGATGAGACAATTGATGGATTTGTGTTCGGTTTAACTTAGTTGAACTAGTTGTATTTAGTTTAACTAACTAATACACTAGAGATGAGTGGTGTGAATTAATTATTAATTAATTCACTAATTATTAACAAATTATTCAACTAAAGAACACATCAGTTAACAGCAGTGCATGGACAATTCAGTGGAGACCAGTGTTAGAGGTGGGTGAAAGGGTGGGGTCTACTATCAGTTGTGACTATAGTGTGCATGATATTTGCACAATCATTGGAGGAGATTGCCAATGAGGATTGCGCAGTTAAAGCCAAGGGAATTCGAATTCATTCCATCCATTCTCTCATCTTGGATTGCGCAGTAGAGGTAGGCAAACAGTGGAGGAGTTTTGAACCCGTGACTTGTTCAAAACTGAGCTAGTTTGTGTGTAACTTTTGGAGACAGTACTGAGTACTTGTGAGGAGTATTGTACTAATATTGTTACATGATTCTTCTTCATTATAATATACAGATAGTAAGGGGTTTTTAGCTGTAATCTTTCCCCGGTATACATACTGTGTTATATGTGTTGAATTTCTATGTGCGCATGTGAATGTTTTCAATACCGCTTGTTGTTTTTATTTCCGCATGTGATGATTAATGCATAGAAGAGATTATGTGTTATGTATGAAGCTCAAATAGTATGTGACCAGGATAATCTCAGAGAATAATTCAGCAAATTATTCAAATTTCTACATGGTATCGGAGCAGAATTGATCATCGGATCTATTATAGTGATTACAATTATTTCGGTAGACAGAGTCTGTAACGGGCCAGGTAGCCTCTGGATCCATCCTTTATTTGAAAGGTGATATATCCAGTAAATTCCCCTACATTCGATCTCTATGCTAGAAATACTTTGTTCTCACAGATCAGAAGCGGTTGAGTTTTGAGCTGGTAGAATTCAAATTTGCAGCAGAATTTGGAATTCGAATTTGCAGTGTTTTCTTGGTGTCGAAGTCAAAATGTCTTATCAAGGATTGCGATTGGAGTATGCTCTTGAATTCAGCTTGAATTATATTGCATGGAGAGATAGGATGGAGGCGGTGCTCGATGACAATGGGCTGAAGGAGTTCATAATCTTTGAAGTTCCAAAGCCTAGCGATGCAGCCTTGGTTGAGGCTTGGAAAAAGAAGACAGCAAGGTGTCGAAGGATTCTGTTGGAGGGCGTGAAGGATCACATAGTGTCCAGCATGCATGGAAAAGCTTCTCCATACTTGATGTGGAAAGATTTGACAGATTTATTCCAAAGCAAGAGCGACCAGAGGAAGTTGGCGCTCAAGGATAAACTCAGGAAAATAAAGATGGAGAAGAATGACACTATTCCGGTATACTTGACAAAGTTTTTCCACTGTAGGGATGAACTTGGGAGTGTAGGAGTTAGTGTGGAGGATGAGGAACTGGTGAGCTTGGCTCTCCTCAGGCTTCCGAAAATTTGGCATGCATATCAGGACAGTGTCAATGGTCAAGAGAAATTGCCAGGATGGGAAAGACTGTGGTCTGATCTTGTGCAAGAGGAGATAAGGCGGAGTACCAGGGACGGATCTTCATCAAAGGCATCTGATGAAGAAGACTGCACTTTGGCTGCCAAAGCAAGGAAAGGGAATGGAAAGGAGAAGGCTTCTCAATCCGGTGTGGATGGTAAAAAGCGTGACATGTCCAAAGTGAAGTGTTTTCACTATCACGAGCATGGACATTACGCCACAAATTGTCCATAGAAGAAGAAGAACAAGCAGGCTACTGGAGCTGCAGCTGGTGAGGCTCTTACCTCACAATTTTAGCTGGACTTCTCATTGATCGCATGCATGGTGTCTAGTGCATTGGGATCGGCGTGGTATTTTGATAGTGGCGCTTCCTTTCACATGACGAGAGATGCAAATCTTTTCAGTGACTTGGTGGAGAAATGTCTCCAGATGCATGTTGAGTTGGGCGACGGTGGACGATACAATGCGACCGGAATTGGTACCATAACCTTTCATAGGGAGTCAGGTAAACTCATTCTTTTACAAGATGTATTGCATGTACCAGGTCTAACAAAGAATTTAATCTCAGTCGCAATGTTAGAGGATAAAGGGTATGAAGTTGTCTTCAGAGAAGGAAAAGTTTTCCTTCGGCTCAAGGCAACGGGACAAGTCAAGAAGGTTGGGATTCGGGCAAAGAATCTCTACAGACTTGAAGTAGATGGGATGTCAACGGAGCTTCCTCCTGTTGGGAAGCGGAAGAAAGACATGCAACTGATGCTTGAGAGGGAGCAAGTTTTTCATGCAGTTGAAAGTGAACCTCGGGGTGTGGAGCAGCCACAAGAGGATCATGGAGTGGAAGAAACCACTCATGCAGAGAAATTTCTTGCCAGATGGGCAGAGGGAGTGCATGCAGCTATACCACTAGGTGAGAGGTGGGGCGACATGCATGATTAATCCCAAGAGGATATTTCTAGGCAGGATTCATGAGATGGTGTGGATCTCATGATTTGAACCTGGCTACGAGGTGCCCACAGCGCAACAGTAGCAGATCAGTTGGATTGATGTAGGAAAATCAAAGTGACAGTGTCGGATACTGGAGCGTGGATCAGATTTGACAGCAAGTGCAGAGTGCATGGGTGCAGATTTCAACAGCGCAGTGGTTCCTAATGACATGTGCAGTTGGTACCAGCAGAAGTCGAAGACTTTGATGATAGATGCGTCAAATTGATTGAGTTGTTTGGAGCCTATTCAGTTTCGAAGATGTTGCATGCAAATGGTGCATGGTGCATGCATGGAGTTGCATGGTGCATGTATGAGTTTGCATGGAACATGCAAAGGGTGCATGGAGAATGCATGAAGTTGCATGTCGCATGCATGGAGTTGCATGGTGCTTGTGAAGGTTGCAGGGTGAATGCATGGAGTTGCATGTCGCATGCAAAGACAGTCCTTTCTTGTTGAGAGGGAGTGTTGAAGATTGCAACAAGAAACAGTGAAGGAGGCATCCTGAAACATATTTCCTGACCTTAGTTGGAAAGTGATCACCTAAACTAGGTGGGGACCACACAGGTGATTTTTGTCACAAAGTCTATTTTTTAGACTATGTCTATTTTTAGACATATGGATCATGGTCTATGAGTTGCAGTATGCTATTTATGGATGATTGGTCGAGTTGGTAAAAATAGATGGACCTCTATTTTTAGACATTGGGTAGTTTCTATTTTTAGACTGCCGGGCTAAAAATAGAACAGTCAAATATTATTAACCCTTAATAATATTTAGACTATAAACATTATCTTATCCTCTTGGAGCACTTCAGTTTGATGCTTGGATGTGGCACATGCAGCTGACAGAAGGAAATACGCTTTTCCTAAGGGTTAGTTGAGCTATTGCATGGTTGACTTCAGTTAGAACTCATGTGGCAGAGTTTGGTGGAGTTGATGAGACAGTTGGTGGAGTTGTGTTCGATTTAACTTAGTTGAACTATTTGTATTTAGTCTAACTGAAAAATACACTAGTGATGACTGGTGTGAATTAATTATTAATTAATTCACTAATTATTAACTCATAAATCAACTAAATAACACATCAGTTAACTGCAATGCATGGACAGTTCAGTGGAGACCAGTGTTAGAGGTGGGTGAAAGGGTGGGGTCTACTATCAGTTGTGACTATAGTGTGCATGAGATTTGCACAATCATTGGAGGAGATTGCCAATGAGGATTGTGCAGTTAAAGCCAAGGGAATTCGAATTCATTCCATTCATTCTCTCATCTTGGATTGCGCAGTAGAGGCAGGCAAACAGTGGAGGAGTTTTGAACTCGTGACTTGTTCAAAACTGAGCTAGTTTGTGTGTAACTTTTGGAGACAGTACTGAGTACTTGTGAGGAGTATTGTACTGAGATTGTTACATGATTATTCTTCATTATAATATACGGATAGTAGGGGGTTTTCAGCTGTAAGCTTTCCCTGGTATACATACTATGTTATATGTGTTGAATTTCTATGTGCGCATGTGAATGTTTTCAATACCGCTTGTTGTTTTTATTTCCGCATGTGATGATTAATGCGTAGAAGAGATTATGTGTTATCTATGAAGCTCAAATAGTATGTGACCAGGATAATCTCGGAGAATAATTCAGAAAATTATTCAAATTTCTACATGTCTTCCATCAACCATCTACCTATCCACGGATACACAAGTGTAATGGTCATCAGAATGTCCCAATAATAGTTGGGCCCCCAACTCATCACTGTTGCTCAATGACAGTGATGTTGATCTCCATGATGGTGCATCTGTTGTCTCATGATCATGAACAATGTTGAACATAAATTTTTTCATTGGATTGATTAGGATTATACTCACCCTATCCTCCAAAATTCTGCACTCCAACCCCAAGTGTTGTGTGCAGCTCAATAATGAGAAACTAGGATGACTATACATCTCCTCCTTGAACCAGTCAAGGTTCCTCTGCGCAGTGATATTCTACTACTCCAAATAAACAGTGTGCTTTGACCCTAGGTCATGCAATTTCCCTAATGGTTGTCCCCACAAATCTCCATATGATGTGCTGAAATAATAGGAAGTGGAAGTTTTGCATACCTTGCTTAAGCTACTCCTTAGGAACATCTTGTACTGCTACAATGGTTCCTTCTACCAGTGTATTGACTCCTCCAACTAATGGTGATGGTGATGGCTTCTTCTCTACTACTGCACTAGCGTTGGTAAAAGTCTCCTCCTCCTCATGCATCTCCTGAGTAATGCATGGGACTCTAAATGTCAAGATATCAAGACCACTTTGCAAGGATGTAAGTTTTCCTTCTCTTGATGCAAGTGATCCTGCATCAAGTGGTGGTAAAAGTTGTTCTTCTTCCATTTTTCCTCTATCAAAATTCTTGATCAACCTTTGAGTAAAATATACATAAGCAGTCACTCTTGCATGTCTCAAATGCTTGAACCACAAAATGTTTTCTTCACCCTCAAGGTGCAGCACTGAAATATCAACAACTTCTCTTTATGCCACTGGATGTAGCAGGAATAATGTATCTAACTTCCTTCTCCAATCCCTTGATGTGCATGTGGATGACCCATAAAAAGTAGACAATAGGAATCTATTGTGTCTTTTCCTTCTATTGCTGCAAGGTCTCCTCTCCTCCTTGATCTGAATAAACTGCTAGAGAGTTAGATTCTCCTTGAATGCCCTTGACTGAGATTTATATTCTCCAAGATACTCACGTAGAATCTCATGATCTAAGTTTCCTCCATCTCCATTCCTTTCACCTTCCTCTTCAAAGAAAGTATACATAGTATATTGCTTTGGATCTCTATGAAATACCAGTTTCCTTTGCTGTTGATAGGAAGTGCATGGACCTTCCTCATCTTGAAACCCTCTTGATATCTCATTGCATCTCTCCCTTCTCATTTTCTTGATCTCCTTGGAGAGGTCCTTCAAAGATCTAAAAAGATGTGAGGCAAAGCTCATTCCTTCCATCATTTTATATCTCTTTTTCTTCTACTACTTCTTCTTCTTATTCTTTTGATAACATATTGGTTGAATGCACAGGCTGAGCCAAGATTATGCTTTGATACCACTGTAATATCCCAAAATTGGGAGAGCAACAATATTGAACACAATAATGGAAAATAGCATTAATAATATTACATCAAGATATGATACCACTATGGAGCCATTATATTAATCATATCAGTAGCAAATAAGTACAAAATACCAAGGCACAAATCATATGATATAGATAAACAAGCCTCCAATGATCAAATACTCTCAAAAGTAGATGTTGCTGCTATACAAAATGTCGAAGAGCTACTACAGCGCAGACATAGTGAAAATAGTTGCAGCTGAAAAAATATAATGATACAAAATAACTGATATATGCCTCAAGAGATGCTAGACATAAATATCAAGGCTCTATATCACCTTTCCAATACAACCCAGAGCGGGTTTCCGGAAATACACAAAATAAAAATGGTGAACTACAGCCCTAGGGCTGAAGATTCACTACAACTGAATAACTGGGAAGATATGGCTGATCTGATGTAGAAAATAATGAATCCTCCTCCCAATAGACTCTCAAAGTGAAAGGTTTATCCCTTCACTGGAAATATATCTCCCCAAATGATGTATTGAAACCACCCCTACAACTTCCCTTTGAAATAACGCAGTCCAAGACTGAAACTGCACTATAGGGGATGGTAATGGCTTGGCCTGGTGCCAAATGCTACAATAATGCCCAAGGACCTCCCTTATTAGCCTCCCAATGGAAAGAATGCTTCCTCCACTGAAGACAAGCTCAGAAATGGCCCTATCAAACCTTCCACTGCTGCAATCCTGCAACACAGCACAACCCTAAAAGAAATTGTGTTGTAAAAGAAAGTTGTAGCTTGGCCTGATGTCAGAATTTGGAAATGTAGCCCAATAACCTCTTCTGATTGGGCACTCGAATTCCCTCGAGGATGAGGGTGGGATTCCCGCTCGAGAACACCCTTGTGTTAAACAGCAATGCGGTCTCCGCTAAACAACTAAAGAGAGACAAAATTCATAACAGACCATAAACAAAATAATAATCAACATGCCCTTATATGTTTTCCTTTCCCTTCCTTATATGCTTGGTGAGCTTCCTCACCCCTGGCCCCACTCATTAAAGTTTCTACTACCATGCAAAGAATCTCCCTCCAAAACTGCACTATCTCTCATTGATTATCCACTCCCTCCATACCAGCATTGTTGATTTGGTCAAACTTGACCCTATCACATGCTTCATCCCCTATTCACACATAAGGGTGATTTATCTAGCTATTTTGATGACCTCCATTCACATTAGGAGTGATTTTATTCCTATTAAAGAAATTTATGGGTCTCCCTACCCTCTTATTCCTCTATCTAAGTAGCAAAAGAAAAAAAAAATATTCCAACTAACTGAAAGCTAATTGGGAATATTACAGACAGGTGGATGGATTGAAGGTTCAATTATGAGATCAAGTGAAATAATCGACTGGGATCTTACGAGATCTAATCAAAGACTCGAATTGAAAATGGAACTTGTTTCATTTTTTAATGAGGTTGACACAGTAAAAGAACTGCCCTCAAAAGACCTACTTAATTTTTTAAAGAGGTTGACATAGTAAACGAACTATCCCCATGACACTTGGTTTTAATTTTTAAAGAGCTTGACACAAGAAAAGAACTTTGCTCAAAAGGGCTTGTTTCATTTTTTAAGGAGATTGACACAAGAAAATGAACTATAGTCTGAGGACCTAATCATGACATATAAGAGGTCATGGCTTCCAATAGGTTCTCATCTGATGGGAAAACAACACTCTAGAAATCGGGGTGTAATGCCCCCTATACACAGTTCACGACATCACTGACGGCGCTATCACTGGATTTTGGCAATGAACAAGTGGCCACATAATGAACCTGTGGCGGGGAAAACACCATCGGTGGGTAAGGACCAGGAAGGGACGATGGTAGACCATATTTCATATCAGGACCAAAGAATGAAAGTTGGTTAATGGTCACGATCTGACCTTCATGTGGAAAACAAATCACACAGAAGAGGGATGTGACAAGCGCTCCAATGACATATGTATAGTCGCGCCCCAGGAGTAACTTAAAATCTAAGGGTCATTTGACAACCATCACGTCTATATAGACAATCTTGCCTCCTAAAGTAATAGGCAGCTTCGGAAGGATCCCTAATGGTTGACTAGTTCCTCTGTTAAAAGCCAACATATTTTGAGTAACAAGCACAAGCGGCGAAGAACCGAAAGCTTGCCAGGTATTTGAGGACATAAAACTAACCAATGCACCTTCATCTATAATCATGCCCAGTCCGGCCATATTGCAGGCTTGTACCGTGATCTCAAAGTGCACATAAGAAGGAAGACGGTATCCCGTGAATTGACTCCAGTCAAAGGAAGTGACCGAACTACATGGAAGGGGTCCCATAGGAATAAGAGGACTATCCCTTTGCATTATGGGAGTGGAAAGAGCATCCTCCTGGACTTCGAGAATGAGAGAAGGAGGATTACTTTATTGGATTGCAGCAACGGGAATTGGAGGATCACCCTCCTGGATCATGGGAACGTGAAGATGTCCCTCCGGTCCTGCGGAAGAAGAAGAAACAAAGAGAACCTGACTGGGATGAGACCCACTCTCTATGTAAAATACCTGATGAACTGTGGGTGGAATCAGGTCGACCTTTTTCTAAAACAATGATTGGTTGGAAATGGACTCATGAGACTGACTTTCGGAGAGAGCCGAATTGACCAGAGATGAATCTCGATCAATTACTTGATTAACTAGCATAGGACTCAAAGAAAAATTCTGGTAACCAACGGGAAGATAGGATTCAGAAGCCGAAAGGGTATCCAACACTTTGGAGGCTTCATCCAGATAGGGACAAAGGTGAATGTGATGGTTCCCTTCACATAACCTACAGGGAAATTTAATCTTACCCTGTTTCTTATTAGTCTTATTATCTTTAGCTGAAGGTTCATCATCAACATGATGTCCAGAGGTTGATGAAGAAGGACAAATCGAGCCAACAAACCACACTTTCAACACCTTGGGAATTCCAAGACAGTCATGAAGAAGGTGGTCACCCTCACATAGCTTGCAAGGGAATTTGACTCTGCGGGACGGAGTGGGAGGTTATTCAATATCAATCGCATGGGTAGCGATGGTTGTTGTTTTTCCTCCTTGCTTATATTTCTTCTTCTTCTTAGCCACCTAGGTACTATAATTCAGGCTTTCACCACGTGAAGAGGAAGAACAAGGTGAAGAAATTCGTGAAGAAGGAAAGGGGTCAACCTTAAGATCAACATGGGTTTGACATGGTTCAAGCGGAGGAGAACTCAGTTGAGAAATAGTTTGTACATTTGAAACCAGAGGGGTCGAAAATAACCAAACCAGCAGAACAATGGTTAATCCCGAGAGGGACAACGTTGTTGTATACAGGGCACCAACATTTCTGAAAGAAGGAAATGGAACAGGATTCCCATCTGAGGGGATTCCTTGGTTGGAAAACTCCGGAACCGTTTCCATTGATCTCAACCTAAGATCATCTAAGGATATGATCATGGGTAAAATGTTATCGTGGACGATAAATTTTAGAAATTAAAAACAAAGCAAATCAAAAGGGGTGAACTAGGCATAAAGGATTACTAGGTATCTGTGAATTGCAATATACACCTTGGTGATCAAATCAAAGAGAAATGACCAAGGACTTAACATACGACAGCCATTCTCCCTGAATGTTGTGTTCGGTATATCATGTCTACAAGTCGGATGACGCAGTTACCTATGGCAGGTTTGCAGTCTAATGGTGTCTCCCAAAATATACTCGATGGTACGTGGGAGTCAAAATCCGTAGTAGTGTTGTATGATGCATAATTGCTCGATGAGAGTGTCCCAAAATATACTTTCATACATCAATATACTTCCATACGCGGGATGGGATATCACCCCTGAGTTGTAACAAAGACTGTTAGCGACATCTCCTACGCTTAACGACGTCGAAACACGTCTCTATCCTAGACCTATAAATGTGATTTTTTAGGTTCCAAATGCTCCTTAGGTTGATCAAATAAATTTTAAGGTTGATCTTGAATTATGTCTCAGTGTTAAATTCCTACCGATGTCACATGAATCCCTAAGATGCAGCTAAATGAGAGAAGAAATCATTCATTTCGATGAAAACTACGTTAATTAAGGAGAAGGAAATTCATGCAATCAACGCAGAAAACAAAACAAATACTTGGAATGACATTCACTTTTCTCTTCAATTGCACAATCTTAAAGCGAAACAAAAACTTTTCAATTTCATTCCTTTCACTAAATGCACTTAGAAGTGAATCGAAATGAAATGTTTCATTTTTTAAAGAGAAACGAAACAAAAATATTTTTGTATTTTTCTTATAATCACTATGCAAAATGTAGAATGTAAATCAAAAACAGTGCTTTGAGTACTAATGAAATCTCTCAAAACGCATACAAGAGGCAAAGATTCGAAAATCAAAGAGAGACCCAAACCAGTTTCCTCAAAACAAGACACTCTTCATTTCTACATTGATCAATCACTCAAAGAAAATAAACTTTAGTTGAAAGCAAGCAATTGTGATCTATGCTTGATAGCGAAAAGAAACTCAAATGCACTCAAGGTTGACACTTGGAAAATCTACCCGCGAGAACCGATCAAAAGACAAACTAAATCAAACAAAAATCCTAAAAGATACAACAAGACTTGATTCAATAAGAAGTCTAGAAATCAACAAAGCAAGCAACTACTTGGATGACTCGAAAACACCTAGAAACCCTAGGATGACAAGGATGCACTAGCCTTGCAAAAGAGAAAACCAAAGATGTGAAACTTGAATAAAAAATTTCGTTGAACAGAGAAGAACAAGAGCTATTCAAACAACAAAGAAAACTTAGAAGGACAAGACCCACCAGCTGACTAATTGAAGGAAACCCTAAAAATTTATACACAGAAATTGGCGCAGTTGTTAAGCTGCAACCCACGTTGGAAGAGGAAAAGCGGTACTATGCAAATGCATTCAGCACCGATCGGCGTGACTATGAGAGAAATACTAGCTCCGATCGAGGAGAAGACTTGAAAATAAAAGGGTTTGCTAAACTAACACCAAGTTTGTCACTTCAACAGAGAGATGAATGTCTATAAGTAGTTACAAAAGCTACAGAGACAAGGAGATGGACACTTGACGAATATTGATGACAAACAAAAAATCAAAAATTGAAAACAGGAGACTTAAAAGCTAGCACTCCCCAGCAGAGTCGCCAATTTTCTATGCAGGAAAATCCTCTCTACAGAAAGAGACGATCCCTCTAACCCTAGGATGGGTCTAGTAACAATAGGGAACAATTTAAAGCCTTCTTTCCTAGATTGCAAATGGACATAGATCATGAATATATCACCTACCTCGATCTGATGATGTTGCTTGCTTGAATCCTTTGATCCTTCGCGCTCTGTAGTCAGATCCTCGCTTTCGCCAATGCTTGGTTACCTGCACAAGAGATCAAATAACATCAAACGTGAAAGCATAACATATATCTTGCATAAAAAATCTACCTAGTTGATCAAGGAGAACTATAAATCCAATCATACATTAAAGACGAGAATGGAAAGAAAAAATCAATTGTATTATATTAATATAGAGAGGGGGAGTTACAACCTGTGCCTTGATCTCGCAGCTCTCCTTCAACGGGTCCAGATCCAGGCATGTCTCCAAAGTGCTCGTTTCAACTTGATATGAGGGGGCTGAAGGTCTCAACTCTTGCTCAATGCCTAAAACAACAAATATCTCTCTGTTGTTCTTCTATATCTATTCTAACTAGTAGAGGTATGGGAGGATGTCCATTTTATAGCAAGGGAAGAGGGAACATGGATCCACTTAAGGTGGTGAAATGGGTTATCCCTTTGGGTAGTTCCACTTTTGTAGGAAAAAGAAGCCCAAAGGGATAAGCTTGGCTCTATCCTCAAGAACAAATGACCTGCTCTCTGCCACGAAGCTTCTAGATCTTGAAGCTTCACTTCCATTTTTTAAAAACTTTCCAGAAGTGGATTAGCGAGGGTATGATTCCCATACCAGCGCCGATCAGCACTTCCCCAAACCAAAAAAGAGCAATCGGCATGAGTGAGACATGCAGAGGGTGCATCGCTCCAGATAACCAGGTTTTTAAGGAGTTGCTTCAGGAATAGTCAATAGAGAGTTTGTTCAATATGTTTCAAGGGATATAATGGCACATTTTCTTGATGGAAAATAGACACATGGGTCATTGTTAAGGGTCTCCAGGATCAGGAACAGGGAGTACAGGGACAGTGACAATTTTTTGTGTAACAATGTTCCATTACCGTTAACATTTAATGCCAATGATAAACATGTGTCCGCTCAAGCCACGGAGAAGGTGGTCCAACAAACCGCGATATTTTTTATTTAAAAAAAAAAATGGACTTTAGGAATTATTGGAAAAATTAAAGCGTCGGCAATTTCGCCCCGTTTTTGGTGGAATTGGTGCTCCATTAGATCTTTTGGGGGCGAAATTGTAGGATGGTGCCAGATCTGGTGGAAAATGTGGAGCAGTTAGTGCCAAAAATTGGGGATGTCATAACTTACTCAATTTTTGACCAAATTCGATGCATAAAGAGGCTACATAGGGAATTTTTGGCATTCTGGAGCTGATGGAATAGGATCAGGAGTTGTTTTAGTATTTTAAACATATGTAATCACACTTTTAAGCATAAAAGAAGAGGGCCAAGTCATTAGAAGATGGACCAAGGAGACGTAGCCCAGGCGGGGTGAACTCCTTCATCATGTGTTGTTGTGTTATTGTTTATGGTGATGTTCATGTTTGTTAGATGTTGTTTTTAAGTGTTTTTTTTTATGTTAATTTGATCAAGAAATTCACATAAAAACTCATGTTTAACTTGAAATTTACCTCATAATCCTCAAGCACTTTGTTTATATTCTGACTTGGAATTTAGCACAACAAAAACTAACTTTCCCATTTATATCAAGTTGGTATCAGAGCACTAGTTTTACTTGTTCAAGGAGGAATTAATTAATTTTCAAGTGTTTAAATGCTTACAATGTTGAAGCTCAAGAGAGAAGAAGGAAAGCTTGTGGGTGAAGGTTCTCTAGTTGGAGCAAGGAGAAGGAGGGCACAATTGCCACAATCTCCACCACAAGATTCACCTCCAGTTGCAGTATAGGCTTCAATAAGCATGTCTCATGAAGGAGGAAATGATAACATGACATAGGATGAGAAGGCTTTTAGGAATGCTTTCTTTTACATGGCAAAGATGGTGAAGGTCCTTTATGAAGAGAGGAATACAAGGTTGCAAGGTGAAAGCTACAGGCCTCCAAGAGGAGAGGGTTATCTAGGAGGAGGAGGTAATGGAAATGGTGACAAGCCACCATCTACTCCACCATCATCCTAAACACCATCTTCACCTTCATCTTCATACTCTTCCACTACTACAACCCTTACTCATACTCATCAACATGCCTCAAAATGAATTGGTAAACAACTCTTGTTAAAACTTGATATTAAATTTGTGTTTCCTATGTATAATGGTGAAGTGAATGTAGAGAAGCTTGAAAATTGTGTTCGTTAGTTGGAGGTCCAATGCAGGATTCAAAACCTTTAATATGATGATACAAATATTCAGCTAGATTCCTTGAGACTAGAGGGTGTAGCACTAGTATGGTGGGAAGTTAAGACGCAAGATGAGATTAAAAAAAAAAAAAAAAAAAAAAACATGGCAATATCTCACTCTCTTGGTCTAATTTCATTTTTGCAATTAAAAGACAATTTTACCCTCTAGCACATATGCATAAATCCATCATGAATTGGCAGAGCTTTAGACAACTTAAAGGTCAAAGTGTGCAAGATTACACCCAAGAATTTAGAAAAAGAGCTCTTATGTTAGGTGTTTATTTGCAATCACAAGACATGTTGCTGAAGTATATAGGGGGTTTACATAGCTACCTAAGTCATACTATACTTATGTTCAATCCCACTAGTCTAGATGAGGTTTGTGTGCAAGCCACTCGCCTTGAGGCAAGAGGGAAAAATATTCCAGAAAAGGGTAAAAAGAATTCATTTATGGGTGGAGAGAAAGGAAAGGGTTTCAAAGGAAAAGGAAAAAAAAAATGCATCCGTTAAAAAAGGAGATAAAATGACATGTAAACATTGTTTTAAATATGGTCACGATGAAGACCATTGTTGGAAGCTTCATCCAGAGATGAGGCCCAAGAAATTCAATAACAAGGGAAAACAAAAAATAGCTGCAAACACTCAACAGGATTTTGGATCCGACTCGGGTGATGAAACTAAAATTACAGCCATGGGTATGAAGGGAAAAGAATCCATTGCTAGCACTAGTTCATCAAATTATCACACTAGTACTCCAAATGAAGAAACAAGGATTGAATTATTTCATGTGAGGGTTATTTCAAAATATACAAAAATTGACACACTATTTGATAGTGGGTCTCAAGCCAATTTGATATTTGAAGACTTGGTCAAGAAACTTAATATTGAAACCTTTCCACATCACAAACCATATCCATTGGGTTGGATATGAAAGAACACAAATTTACAGGTTACAAGAAAGTGTATTCTTCGGTTTGCAATCACAAAAAACTTCATTGACGAAGTTGAATTATATGTTGTACCACTTGATATTTCAGGAATTTTTTTGGGTAGTCCTTACCTCTATGATAGAAAATCCATCTTCTATCGCCATGAAAACAAGTACCACTTTTTTAAATATGGTGTGGAGTATATTGTGAGAGCTCATCGCAAGAAACTAAATCTTTCATTAGTTAATGTGGGGAAAATGAAAAGACTAGTGAATTCAAGCAAGAATTGTGTGCTTCTTATGATTAAACCAAAGAATGACGTTGATTATGAAGCATTCCAAGGTTGTTATCCAAAGTTGAAATCTGATTTGATTGAAGTGGTTAATTAAAATAATGAGATGTTTCAGGAACCAAAGGGATTACCTCCCAAGAGGGGAATCCAGCATGAAATACAGTTGCAGCAACATTGTCATATTCCTAACATTGGCATGTATAGAATGTAGGTGATAGAGAGTGTTGAACTAAAAAAGAAAATTCAAGAGTTGTTGGACAAAGGGATCATCCGACCAAGTACTTTGCCATGTAGGTCACCTATTGTGTTGGTGCCAAAGAAGGATGGAGCATGGCGCATGTGTGTAGATTTTAGTGCATTGAACAATATTATGGTAAAGAACCGTTATCCACTTCCTATAATAGATTATTTACTTGATCAATTGAAATATGAAAATTATTTTACTATGTTGGACTTAAGGAGTGGTTACCATCAAATTAGAATTGTTGAAGGTGACATTTGGAAGGCATCATTCAAGACAAAACAAGGTTTGTTTGAATGGCTTGTTATGCCTTATGGTTTATGTAATGCTCCTGCTACCTTCATGCATGTGATGAATGATGTTTTGAGGCCATTTATTGATGATTTTTTCATCGTCTACTTAGATGATATCTTAATTTTCAAGAAATCACTTGATGAACATGTCATGCATGTAATAAAAGTACTTGATGTCTTAAGGAAAGAACAATTGTTTTTGAAGATGTCAAAACGTGATTTTGGTAAAACTTCTTTGGTGTACTTGGTGCATATTGTTGGAGGAGGTGAGTTGAAAATAGACCCATATAAGGTTGAGGTCAATGTGAATTGGCCAACACCCAATACAATCACTGAGGTAAGAAATTTTTTGGGAGCCGCCCAATATTGGAGAAATTTTATTGCCAACTTCTCTTCTATCGCAACTCCATTGCATGCATTGACTAGTGTTAAAAATGTCTTCCATTGGGGATGCAAGTAGAAAAAAACATTTTTTGCTTTAAAACAGAAGATCGTTTCAGCCCCAGTACTTGCACTACTGGACTTGAGACATCCCTTTGAGATTCAAACTGATGCAAGTGACTATGCCATGGGTGAAGTCCTTATGCAACATGGCAAGACCATTTCATTTCATTCAGAAACTTTCGATGGTGCAATGATTAACTATCCTACTTATGAAAAGGAGCTTTATGTGTTGGTTCAAAGTGTGAAAAAGTGGAAACACTACCTGATGGGAAAGAAAACCATCATACACACTGAACACCAACCATTGCAATACTTGCAATCGCAAACTAAGTTGCAGCAATCAATGGATGGGTTTCCTACAGCAATTCCACTTGGTCATCAGGTATAAGAAAGGTATATACAACAAGGTTGTTCATATGCTTTCTAGGCCTATTTTTAGTGCAACTACTTTAATCAAGCATAATTTTGTTTTGCATGAAAGTTATGTTGAGTGTTGTCTATGACACCTCCTCATTTAAATTTTTTATCTTCAATTCCTCCCCCCTTAACTTTCAAGTTCCATGTCTTGGCCTAATACATTCGTTTTGCTGACTGTTGCTTATTCCTCCCTCTGGAACGCATCAGAAAACACTACGGGCACACATTCGGAATCACAAGAGGTCTAGCCCCTTCAGTCGCGGCCCCCTATATTTTATTGTCCGCATAACCGTGTCTCGGGACCGGATGTCAAGCCCCAAAGGTGCTTATCATACATATCCATCGGGCGCATTTTGTGCCATCCGATTAGGCCGAAGATCAACGGTCCATAACCAGTCCCTGTCCGGTGGTCCCCTCACCCGCACTCATTGTAAAAACCAGCATGTAAATTTCACACCACCTTTCGAAGGCAGGCGGTATTCCACGAATCGCAGCGATTTCACACGCTGCTTGCCAAGTGTCCCGGTGTACGATTCTAAAACCGCTCTATTTCACGCATTAACGTTTGGACAAAGACACGCAGCGAAATCTATGTTGGTCGTCCGATCCAAAGAGCTTCATCCGACGGCTATAATGCTTTGGAGTTGCGCAGAGTTTAATCCATATATTAATCACCCCGGGCCCGCCACGCCATCGCTCTCCAATGCATTTTAGACCGTTTATCTCGTCTTATGATCGTGTGGCTCAGATCATTTGTATAACCTATTGGTTGACTGAGTCTTTCTCCACGACGTACTTCCACCCATCCTTCGTACATCCTCGTCATCATCCCATGTGTCTATCGTGTCTTCCGCCATCATTCATAAGACAGTGCACGCGTCATATTTTAGTGTTTACGTTATAACCCCCCACACCGTCTATTCATTGTCACCCCTTTGTATTTTTCATCGTCACCCTTCATGCTTCCACCATTCCGCTACGTCGCTCTGTCGCTCCCGCCATCTCCACTATACCCACTCTCCCGTACACCGGTTTTCTTAACATGTTCGTGGGTTTTAAAGGTTGCAGCGACGTGGAATTGCCATCAGATTCTGCCTCCATTACAGAAATCGAAGATGCATCTAAGGATTTGCTGGCAGAGGAAAAATTCATAAAGAAAGATCCGAGGTAGCTATTGCGGCGTGATCATCATTTAAGGAGCAGCGCTTGAAAAACATCAAACCCTCCGGGGTCATTCAAATGCACAGGTTGAGCGGTTGGAAAATTAATGGCGCAGATAAAGAATGTCAGTCAGAGAGCAAGAGATTCAACGTATGGAGCTAAAGATTTTAAATTACAATTCAGCATTCAGAAGGCCAATAGTACAAGTGCAACAAAATTATATCCTCCAGGTTTAATTTCAATAGATTTTTCTCTCAGGAAAGGACAGGATGTTGCATATTTTATTCTTCATAACTTATCCCTGGAGAAATTGGCACTCACAGCATTTACTTCATGGAGCAGCCACAGAGTACTTTCAGCATCTTAGAGTCGTCGAATAGTATGGGCGCGAAATGTTTCCGCCATTTTGTTTTAATGTAACAATTAATTGTTTTCACCTACTTCTTCTATGAGTTTCTCTTCTTCTCCTTCTATAAATAGGAGGAAGAAAAACATTGTAAAGGTTCTAGATTTTTATCAGAAATTGGTGTTGTGAAAGGCATTTTGTATACATTTTGTAAAAACTTCTGTATGAGGGCACAGAGCCCGTAGGGTCTCAGTGAGGTGGAGTTCTATCTGTAATGAGGATTTTGGTCTTTGATATCTCACAGTGTGTAAACTTCTTTTACGTGCTTAATACAATATTTCATTTCATATATCTTCTTCTTGTATCATGATCCTGGAATGCGAGTGGCTCACTGATTTTAGGTAAGGATTCATCCTAGTTGATGCCCATGCTTGAAACAGTCTAGCACTTTAAATTGGCTCAGGCATGATATACTGTTTCACATTCATTTCATCCATATTTCAGCTATATTAGTTGCTTGAGGAGGGTGCTTTTAAAATGCCATTGTCATGTATGGATTCTTAGATTGATAAGCCCATACGTGGTTCTGTTGTGTATCTGGGTATCGGCCTCATGTTAACTAGTATCTTCTTGATATTCTCTTCACTGCACACACCTTCTGATACTTGATTTCTCTGGCATATTATTTGAATCGGCCCTCTTTACAGTAAATTGTCTCTTAACTGTCTGATGCTTTTGTGTTGGAGCTTTGCACCTTGTCTCTGCAAGATTACTCTCCCTGTGGCAGTTTTTGTAAGTTCTGGTCCCATTTAGACCCATTACCTTGTTTTACAAGAGATAGCAGGAGAGCTTTTGGATTGACAACCCAGCTTTATTATGCATTCCTTGCTATGCTAAGATGTCCTAGGCACTGGTCTATAGCAACTATAGGTTGTCTCTAGGAGTGACTATAATTTTCGACAACATCTTTCTGGCGTCGTTGCCGGGGATCGAAGTTAAGAAAATCATTATCCCTGGGCCTCGACAAATCATATTCACTCTCTAATCAGGTGAGCACAGAGAGTTGAAGAGTTGTGTATCCCTCACCTTGGCGGCTCCACTGTTATTCATTTGATAAATCTATTGGTAGTCCTGGCTCCCCGAAAGCCACATTTAAGGTCAGATATGTCCAAATCGAAGATACCCTCTGTGTCTGACCCAGAGAATATTATACATAGAAGAAGTTGGAAAGAGAGGAAATCAGCCTATGCTGAAATCCCTGAGTTTTTCGAAGAAGATGGTCCATCTTCCTCTTCTCAATAAATTCCAGTAGGAAATCCCGACTCCACTGAGGAAAATCCTGAATACTACTCAGATAGCCCACCCAAGGGAAGTGCTAGAACCAAAGAGAACTTTTGTCCAACCCCTGAGGCTGAAGAAGTTAAAGAAGTTACAGAAGTAGCCCCTGTTAACCGTGAATTGTTCCAATCTATGCCTCAGGCTGCTATATAGTATACCCCCATTGTTATTCATACCCCACTTCCTCCTACTCCTCTTCCTTCATTTGTACACCAGATTGTTGCACAACCCCCACCTCCTCCAATGGCAAATGTTCCAGCCTTTTTATTGAACAAATATGCTCCCCTGGCATTACCTCAAGTGCTAAATGATATGCCATAGGATTATTTAAAGGTATTTCCCATATTCACTGGAGAAAATGAGATTGATGCTCAAAAACATCTTGAGACTTTCTGCTCTTTTGTAGAGAACTTTAATGTTGAACATTTAGATGTGGTCTTAAGATTATTCATGCAGTATCTGGATGGTGAAGCCAAAAAATGGTTTAAGACATTGGGAAACCATTCTGTAACCACTTGGGACGATATGGAAAATAATTTTCTCAGAAAATGGGGAGAAAATAAAGATCATGGATAGTGTCTTACTGAGTCCAATACACTCAAGAAGAAACATAATGAAGGGGTGTCAGAATTTATCAAAAGATTTAACAAGTTATATCTAAATCTCCCTGCTGATATCAAGCCTCATCAGAATGCTGCCAAAGTTGTTTTCATAGCAGCCTTTGATTCAGATTTTGGTTTCTCTCTCAGAGAAAGGAAGCCTACCACCCTAGATGATGCTTAGTCAGATTCTCTTGAGTTGGAGGCAAATTTCTCCTCCACTGGAAAATTGAAATGGAAAGCTGAACAAGATACCAGAAGAAGGGGTAAGGAGGAAGTATCTACTTCTAATCAGGATAAGGATCCAAATATAATTGAAGAAATGAGCAAAATGATTAAGAATCTTTCTAATAAATTGGTCAAGCTTGAATTGGAAACCAAGAACTCAGCTCCCAAGAATCTTCAGAATGCTCCAAACAGGGGTTACAATCCTCAGTATAGAAGGCCACCCCTGCAAATATTACCAAGGGAAGCAAAGGAGCAACAAGATCAAGTTCCACACCCATTGTACCTGGAAGGCCCAGTAGATGACTCCACTGAAGATGCTGCCTATGAACTGCGAGATGTAAATCTTGCTTTCTCTAACGATGATGAAGCGGAGTTTCCATTGCACGAAGAAGAGGAAAAGGTCAGAGACACAGAAGATGCAGAAATTGATCACTATTGAAAACAGTTTAATGATTTCATGCAAGCACATTTTAACAGAAGATACGATCTCAGGTCTTCCAGGAAGAGAACTCGAACTCAAGATCAAGAAGAGGAGCCTCCCCAGAAGGAAGCATCTGCTCCAAAGGAGCCAACAATGCAGAAAGCCACAAACAAAGGTAAGAGTCCTCTGAACAAACCTTTGCAGTCTAATGATCAAATTCCTTCTTCCTCAAAAGTAGTCACTCCTCCTAATGCTGAGTCTATATTAAAAGAAGTTAAACCTTCAGCCGAAAATAAAGAGTCAAAAGAAGTTATAATAGAAAAGCTCCCTCCTGCTTTTAATCTGCAGAAAGAACTTGAGAAAGTCAAAATCCCAGTCCCCCTGATTGAGCTGCTGAAACAACCTGCATATCAATCTCAAGTTACTTCTTTCATGTTCCCTCCTGAAGCACCAATAATTCCAGATAGTCTTAACCTCCAAGAAGAAATACCCATGGTAGTATTTGGCCCACATGTCGAGGATATAGATCCCTCTACTCCTCCATTTTATGTGTCTCTAGTAATTCATGAATTGTTGTTACACAATTGTATGTTAGACTCTGGAGCTTCCCATAATCTTATGCCTCTGTCAGTCATGGAACAACTAGGACTGCAAATCATGCACCCATACAAAGACCTTTATTCATTTGATTCCAAAAGAGTTAAATTCTTGGGGATGATTAAATATTTAGTGGTCAATTTGGCCCAAATTCCAGCAAAAAGTGTAGTGATGGACATTGTTGTGCCTGATATCCCAGCTCGCTTCGGCATGCTGTTTTCAAGGTCCTGGGGAACAAAAATTGGTGGGTCACTCAAGTTAGACTTAACATATGCTACTATTCCAATTTTTGGAGGCCAAGAGAGGAGGTTTTACAGAGAAACGAGATTTGTCAAGATGGTGACTAAGGTTGACAGCTCAGAAAATTCACCAGTTTACAGCAAGGAAGGAGATTTCTCGTGTTTAATGTTAGAAGAAGATCAAAATTATGCTCAGGAACCTTCCTTCTGCCAGTTAAATACTGAGCAGCCTTCAGGGAACCATGAAGTAGGAGTATGGACTCTACATTTTGATGGAGCAAATTCAAGAGAAGGTAATGGGGCTAGAGTATTATTGATTTCTCCTACAGGAAAATGGATCCCACTGTCTTTTAAATTGGAAGATGAAGCTACTAATAATGTGGCCGAAAATGAAGTGCTATTATTGGGATTGCAGACAGCCCAAAGCATGGGCATACAGTGTTTAAAGGTTCTGGGAGACTCTGAGCTGGTGGTCAGACAGGTCAGAAATCAATTTCAAACTAAACATCCACGGCTGAGAGCTTATAGAAATGAAGTATGGGACATGGTGGAGAATTTCTTCTCAGCATTTAATATCCAGTTCATGCCCCAGGAGCAAAATAGAATGGCAGATTCTCTTGCTGTGGCTGCTAGTACATTTTGTCCTCCTCAGAATCCTCTCCTGAGGTATGAAATTAAGGTACGTTACAGACCATCAATCCCAGATAATATTAAGCATTGGCAGGTATTTGAGGATGATGAACAGATGAAGAAATTTCTGGAGACAGTGGGAGAATTTTCTAATATGGAAATTGATGATTGTGAGGAAGATGAGGCAGAAAATGTTTCAGATAATAAATGGGAAGAGAAAGTGGCAGGAGGTAAAGTGTTGCAGCTAAAAGGAAATGTCATCCCTAGAGGGTTGGTGCCCCTAGAAAGATTATTTGATAAAAATGATGTCCCTTTCCAGCCAAGTAAAGTAATAGAAGAAGATCAGGTAGAAGATTTGAATTTGGGCACTGATGCTGAGCCCAAAGTTGTAAAATTGTCCAAGAAGATATCAGTAGAATATAAGAAGAAATACCTGGAATTATTTCAGTCATATAAGGATGTATTTGCATGGTCCTATCAGGACCTTAAAACTTTTGATATTAGTATAATGCAGCATAAAATTCCTTTAAGGGAAGACGCAAAACCTTACAAGTAGAAGCTCAGATAGATAAATCCTCTGCTGCTTCCCTCTATTGAAAAAGAAATCAAGAAGCTGCTAAAGGCCAAAATAATTGTGCCATTAAGGTACTCAGAATGGGTTGCTAATTTGGTCCCTGTTCGAAAGAAGAATGGAGAAATAAGGTTGTGTGTGGATTTCAGGAATTTAAACAGAGCATCTTTAAAAGACAATTATCCACTACCCAAGATGGACCACATCCTGCAAAAAGTAGTTGGAGCTTCCAGAATGTCAATGATGGATGGATTCTCCGGTTATAACCAGGTGGCTGTACTCCTAGAAGATCAGAAGAAAACTGCTTTCACCACACCATGGGGTACATTTATGTATGCCAGGATGCCTTTTGGACTGATTAATGCAGGGGCCACTTTTCAGAGGGCTATGGACATAGCCTTTTTTGGGGAGCATGATAAATTTCTGGTGGTGTACCTTGATGATATTACAGTGTTTTCAAAAGGTGATGCTAAACATATTGAACATTTACAAAGAACCTTTGAAAAATGCAGAAGGTATGGCCTTTCTCTTAACCCACAAAAGTCTTTATTTGCATTAGAGGAAGGAAAAATTTTAGGGCATATTGTAACTAAAGATGGGGTGAGAATAGATCCTAAAAGAGTAGAGGTTATAAATAACATCTCTCTCCCCGGGAATAAGAAAGAAGTGCAAGTTTTTTTAGGACGAATAAATTTTCTGAGAAGATTCATCCCTAACTATGCTGAGATAGTTAGGCATATAACAGATATGCTAAAGAAGAATAGTGAGGTGAAGTGGTCACAAGAATCACGGGAGGCCTTTGCTAGAATTAAAGCTGCATTTGCTGAAGCCCCTGTGCTAGCTGGACCAGATTATGCAAATCCATTTATGATCTTTTCTTTTGCATCACCACATACAGTAGCCGAAGTGTTATTACAGAAAAATGAAGAAGGATATGAGCAGCCTATAGCTTTCTTTAGCCAGGTGCTCCATGATGCTGAGTTGAAATATAACATATTGGAGAAGCAGGCATATGCCCTGGTGAAATCCCTTAAAGCTTTTTGCATGTATGTTTTGCAGTCTCACACTACTGCATATGTCCCTACAGCAGCTGTCAAAGACATTCTCATTCAGGGAGACAGTGAAGGAAAAAGAGGAAGGTGGATTGCAAAAATACAGGAATACGATTTGGATATCAGACCTACTAAGCTGATTAAAGGACAGGGGCTTGCAAAGATCTTATCAGAATCAAATTATCAAGCTCTAGGCATAAATTTGTCTATGAATGCAAATGAAGAGTCTAAGAAAGAACAAGAGCAGCAAGGTCTGGAAATGGCTACTCAGAGAGTACACATAAAATACCTCACCAGTCCATGGTACAAAGAAATAGTTGAATATCTTTTGACACTCAGCCACCCTCCAAGTTGTGATAAAGCAAAATACAGGGCTCTAAGATTGAAATCGCAGAAGTACATAGTTGCTAATGGGCATCTATATTGGAGAGATCCTTCTGGAATTCTACTCCTATGCCTCACAGAAAATGAAGTGGAAAATATAATGATGGAATTTCATGAAGGAATCTGTGGAGGACATTACAGCTGGAGGGCTGCACTTCATAAAATCTTGAAGGCTAGTTTCTACTGGCCAAAGTTGTTTGGAGATGTTTTTACTTGGGTCAGAGCATGTGATAAGTGTCAGAAGTTTGTTGAGAAGCAGAAATTGGCAGCTCTACCCCTGATTCCAGTTTATGTGAATGAACCATTTCAGCAATGGGGATTAGATTTTATAGGAGAAATGCATCCCCCATCAAGTGGCCAACATAAATGGATATTAACAGCCACAGATTAT
This sequence comes from Pinus albicaulis, assembly GCA_034641835.2. Lineage (NCBI taxonomy): Eukaryota > Viridiplantae > Streptophyta > Pinopsida > Pinales > Pinaceae > Pinus > Pinus albicaulis. Next base: position 84,012,493 of record CM076579.1, read on the forward strand.
TTTACAAAATGGGTAGAAGCCATACCTACAAGGAATGCTACAGACACTGTGATCATCAAATTCATGGAAGAAAACATCATATCCAGGTTTGGTTGTCCTGCTAGAATAGTGACTGATAATGCACAAGCCTTCAAGTCTGCAAAATTTGTAAATTTCTTTCAGCAGTATAATATTACATTGAATCATTCTACAGCTTACTATCCACAGGGGAATGGTCTGGCAGAGTCTTCCAACAAAACTCTGGTGAGGGCCTTGAAGAAGACTATTAATGAAAATCATAAGAATTGGGATTCCCAATTGAAGTTTGCTCTGTGGGCAAATAGAATAACTAGCAAGAGATCGACTGGGAAATCCCCTTATGAATTGGTATATGGACGAGCAGCAGTGTTTCCGGTGCAGCTGGCTTTACCAGTGGCCCGATTCATGCAGGAAAGTCAGGAAGAACCAGATGATATGGTCAGAAGAATCCATCAATTGGTGGAATTAGAGGAAACACGGAACCAAGTGAACCAGAGATTAACAGAATATCAAGAGAAAATGAAACACATATTTGATCAGCACGCAAAAGACAGAAAATTGCAGACTGGAGATCTAGTGCTCAAATGGGATGTCCGGAGGGCTGAAAAGGGAAAGCATTGCAAATTTCATCCCCTCTGGTTTGGTCCTTTCAAAATTGTGGAATGAGGAGGTAATAACACATTTATATTGGAAAATTTACAAGGGGATGTGCTGGATGCCCCTGTAAATGGCCAATTTCTGAAACCCTACTTCCAATTCTGATTCAGGCAGAGCAAGCCTGATGTACCATAATGTATATTAGTTTTTGCTACAGTTTTTGTTTATACAAGTTGAGCGTGTTGATGATTCATAAAGTGAAAGGTAAGAAGGCCCGAAGAACAGAGTTTACATGAGATTATGATCTGGAGGTCTACAGTTTCTCGACACGTCCAAGTATGAACGCGCCACCCCCAGTTGGAGCCAATGTTGTCTATGACACCTCCTCATTTAAATTTTTGATCTTCAATTCCTCCCCCCTTAACTTTCAAGTTCCATGTCTTGGCCTAATACATTCGTTTTGTTGATTGTTGCTTATTCCTCCCTCTGGAACGCATCAGAAAACACTACGGGTGCACATTCGGAATCATAAGAGGTCTAGCCCCTTCAGTCGCGGCCCCCTGTATTTTATTTTCCACATAACCGTGTCTCAGGACCGGTTGTCAAGCCCAAAAGGTGCTTATCATACATATCCATCGAGCGCATTTTGCGCCGTCCGATCAGGCCGCAGATCAACGGTCCGAAACCAGTCCCTGTCCGGTGGTCCCCTCACCCGCACTCATTGTAAAAACCAGCCTGTAAATTTCGCACCACCTTTCGAAGGCAGGCGGTATTCCGCAAATCGCAGTGATTCCACACGCTGCTTGTCAAGTGTCCCGGTGTACAATTCTAAAACCGCTCTATTTCGCGCATTAACGTTCGAACAAAGACATGCAGTTAAATCTATGGTGGTCGTCCGATCCAAAGAGCTTCATCCAACTGCTATAATGCTTTGGAGCTGTGCAGAGTTTAATCCATATATTAATCACCCCGGACCCGCCACGCCATCGCTCTCCAACGCATTTTAGACCGTTTATCTTGTCTTATGATCGTGTGGTTCAGATCATTTGTATAACATATTGGTTGACGGAGTCTTTCTCCACGACGTACTTCCACCCGTCCTTCGTACATCCTCGTCATCATCCCATGTGTCTATCGTGTCTTCTGCCATCATTCATAAGATAGTGCACACATCATAATTTAGTGTTTATGTTATAACCCCCCACACCGTCTATTCATTGTCACCCCTTTGTATTTTTCATCGTCACCCTTCATGCTTCCACCATTCTGCTACGTCGCTTTGTTGCTCCCGCCATCTCCACTATACCCACTCTCCTGTACACCGATTTTCTTAACATGTTCATGGGTTTTAAAGGTTGCAGCGACGTGGAATTGCCATCAGATTCTGCCTCCATTACAGAAATCGAAGATGCATCTAAGGATCTGCTGGCAAAGGAAAAATTCATAAAGAAAGATCCGGGGTAGCTGCTGTGGAGTGATCATCATTTAAGATGCAGCGCTTGAAAAACATCAAACCCTCCGGGGTCATTCAAATGCACAGGTTGAGCGGTTGGAAAATTAATGGCGCAGATAAAGAATGTCAATCAGAGAGCAAGAGATTCAACGTATGGAGCTGAAGATTTTAAATTACAATTTAGCATTCAGAAGGCCAACAGTACAAGTGCAACAAAATTATATCCTCCAGGTTTAATTTCAATATATTTTTCTCTCAGGAAAGTACAGGATGTTGCATATTTTATTCTTCATATCTTATCCCTGGAGAAATTGGCACTCACAGCATTTACTTCATGGAGCAGCCACAGAGTACTTTCAGCATCCTAGAGTCGTCGAATAGTATGGGTGCGAAATGTTTCCGCAATTTTGTTTTAATGTAACAATTAATTGTTTTCACCTACTTCTTCTATGAGTTTCTCTTCTTCTCCTTCTATAAATAGGAGGAAGAAAAACATTGTAAAGGTTCTAGATTTTTATCATAAATTGGTGTTGTGAAAGGAATTTTGTATACATTTTGTAAAAACTTTTGTATGAGGGCACAGAGCCCGTAGGGTCTCAGTGAGGAGGAGTTCTATCTGTAATGAGGATTCTAGTCTTTGATATCTCACAGTGTGTAAATCTCTTTTACATGCTTAATACAATATTTCATTTCATATATCTTCTTCTTGTATCATGATCCTGGAATGCGAGTGGCTCACTGATTTTAGGTAAGGATTCATCCTAGTTGATTCCCATGCTTGAAACAATCTAGCACTTTAAATTGGCTCAGGCATGATATACTATTTCACATTCATTTCATCCATATTTCAGCTATATTAGTTGCTTGAGGAGGGTGCTTTTAAAACGCCATTGTCATGTATGGATTCTTAGATTGATAAGCCCATACGTGGTTCTGTTGTGTATCTGGGTATCGGCCTCATGTTAACTAGTATCTTCTTGATATTCTCTTCACTGCACACACCTTCTGATACTTGATTTCTCTGGCATATTATTTGAATCGGCCCTCTTTACAGTAAATTGTCTCTTAACTGTCTGATGCTTTTGTGTTGGAGCTTTGCACCTTGTCTCTGCAAGATTACTCTCCCTGTGGCAGTTTCTGTAAGTTCTAGTCCCATTTAGACCTATTACCTTGTTTTACAAGAGATAGCAGGAGAGCTTTTGGATTGACAACCCAGCTTTATTATGCATTCCTTGCTATGCTAAGATGTCCTAGGCACTGGTCTATAGCAACTCTAGGCTGTCTCTAGGAGTGACTATAATTTTCGACAACATTGAGCAATATGCATTTTATAATGACTTTCAAAATGTTTATGCAAACTTGAGTCAAGGAAACCAAGTAGAAGAATTGGATTACCATGTCCATAATAATGTGTTGTACCATTTGGGCAAGATTTTTATTCCACGGGGGGAGAGAGTGAATGTCATAAGGGAAGTAAACACTTCTCGTATTGTTGGACATTTCGGTGTAAGAAAAACAGTGTCACATCTTCGGAGGTAATTTTATTGGCCTCGTATGCTTGAAAGTGTGTCACATTTCATTAAGGGTTGTTCATTATGTGCAGTCAGTAAGCCTATCAATAGGACGTTAGGATTGTACAGAACACTTCATGTGCCTTCACGTCCATGGGAGAGTGTTTCTATGGATTTTGTAGTAGGTCTTCCTTTGTAAAAAATAGGTCATGATTATTTGTATGTAGTTTTGGATACGGTCAACAAGATGTGTATATTAATGGCATGTAAAAAGAAAATCACAGCTGAAAAACATCTCACTTATTTTTTCAACATGTTTGGTTTCATTTTGAATTGCCCACATCCATTGTTAGTGATCGAGATTCTCGATTTGTTGGGATTTTTTTGTCAAGTTGTGGGACTTGATGTATACTAAGTTGAAAAAGAGTACAACCTTTCATCCACAAATAGATGGTCAAACCAAGGTGTTCAATCAAAAAGTCATACATCTTCTTCGAGGATACTACAACAAGCATCTTAAGTAGTGGGATGAAAACTTGCACTACATTCAACATTCTTACAACTGTGCAAAACACTCTTCTACACAAACATCGTCATTTGAGGCATGTCTTGGATACTTGCCTAGATTGCCATTGGATTTCATTTTTGGGAGGGATGTGGCTATTGATGGCCATAGAAACATAGACAAAGCCAAGAAGTTCATAGAAAAAATCCAATTGATACATCAAATAGTTCAAGATCAACTTGAAAAGAGCCAAGGCAAGTACAAAGCAAGGCACGATAAACATCGTGTAGATCACAAGTTCCAAGTTGCTGATGAAGTTTGGCTTCACATTAGCAAAGAGAGGATTTAAGGGGAAGGTAAAAACTGAAACCAATTCATTATGGTCCTTTCAAAATTATGGAAAATATTGGTGAAAATGCCTTCAAGTTAGATTTTCCTTCATACATTAAAATTTACTATATTGTTAATGTTGAGAACTTGAGGTTGTATGAGCCTCCTTTGATTGAATATCAAGGAGAACAGGTTCAAATTCCTTCCATAGAAGATTTTTCTCTAGAATACCTTGATGAGCTTCAGCAAGATACCATTCTTGACAGAAGAACAAGGACATCAAAATGAGGGAGTGTATACTACCTTCGTGGGGCTCAAAGGCACAAATCCAAGCAAGGCCAAATGGATCGAGATCGGAAAGGTGAGGGAAATGTACCCTCATATGTTGAACAACTAAAAGTGATCTTTTTGGGTTCAAAAGCTCCCAGTGGGGAGGATTCATCAGGTGCTCAAAATTATGCTCAAAAATGAAAGTTATCGGATTGGTGTGGAACCTAAACGACCACATAGATCTCGTCATTCTGAATCTGGTGCAATTTTTTCGCGGAAAACCGACACCATATGCTCCGAGAAACGTGTTTTGTCCACTTTTTCAAACAGGAAAATTAAAAAAAAAAAAATGCAAGACAACCCAATCAACAGTCCATACAGCTGATTAGGCATACCTACGTGACAGGGTGACTAGGCATGCACAGTGGACGATTGACTTGGTTAACGGATCTCCTCTGGCATATGATATTGTGTCAAGTGGCATGTTTTTATTGGGTCGAAATGGCAATTTTTAATTGGTTGTTTGGGTGGCCAATCACAGGCTACCATGTGGCCCATCCAGGGGTTGCCACGTGGCAACCCGAGGGCCACCAAAATTGTGGTTATATTCTAAGCAAAGGAGGCGAGTGTCGAACCCACGACCTCCAAGTACCGAGCACAAGTCATTACCAATACGCTACGCATTTTTTTCTTAATAAATATTGATGTCGGGTTTGTTTTATGGTGATTTGGGTTCCGCCATGGGGGAGGGGGTTGTGGTCTAGCCCCAGCCCTGGTCACCGCTGAGGGTGGGACCATGGGCGGGAGGCTAGCCCCACACCACCCCCCCCCCCCAATGGTCCATAACCGTTAATGTTTAATGCCAACAATGGACATGTGTCCGCTCAAGCCACGGAGAAGGAGGTATAACAAACTGCACATTTTTTATTTTGAAATAAATAAATTAAATAAATTAAAATAAATTAAATTTTAAATTTTAAAAAATTAAAAAAAATAAAAATAAAATCAGACTTTAAGCATTATTGGAAAAATTAAAGCACTAACAATTTCACCCGGTTTTGTGGAATTAGCGCTCCATTAGCGCTTTTGGGGGCAAAATTTTAGGATGGTGCCAGATTTGGTGGAAAATGTGGAGCAGTTAGTGCCAAAACTTGGGGAAGTCATAACTTACTAGTTTTTGACCAAATTCGATGCAAAAAGAGGCTACGCGGGAAATTTTGGTCATTCTAGAGCTAATGGAATAGGTTTCATAGTTGTTTGAGCATTGTAAACATATATAATCACACTTTTGAGCATAATAGAAGAGGTCCAAGCCATTGGAAGTTGGACTAAGGGGACGTAGCCCAGCAGGGTGAACTTCTTCATCATGTGTTGTTGTGTTATTGTTTATGGCGATGTTCATGTTTGTTAGATGATGATGTTCAGTGTTTTTTTATGTTAATTTTCTCAAGAAATTCACATAAAAACTCATGTTTAACTTGCAATTTACCTCATAATCCTGAAGCACTTTGTTTATATTCAAAATTGATATTTATCACAGCAAACACTAACTTTCCCATTCATATCACTCCCACATATACCAAATTAAACCGGGGTAAACATGTGACGATGAGTTACTATGATATGATTCAACGCCCTATGTATCAGTTAAGGAAGTGGAAATGACGAAACACAACCAACCTAACCTTTTGTATGTGCAACAGAACCCCCAGGAGCCATCCAACCCTTCCAGGTGACCATCCCCTGAGAAAACCTGATATTTTACTACATTAAATCCTCAATGTTTCCCATGAAATGGGCATGCATGCAACTGGGACCCTCCAGTCTCTCCCACAGCAAGGGCATGCCTACGACTGGGGACTCTTCCAGTTAGTTTTGTGCCAACAACTCTGGATTATGTGCCACTTTTTCAAGGCCATGACTCAGGCCACTGCCGAGAAATCCATGAAACTTCCATAAATGAAAAGTAACATCGAAAAAATCATACAAATGCAAATACTTGAACAAGGACTTGACTAGACCCCTACTAGCCATGACAAACATTTCGTCAAATATGTCACAAATATGCCTTCTATAGGTTAAAACAACAAAACTAAGCAAAAGGGTCTCACACTTATCTAAGAATCGCTAAGAAGCATTGATGCCTCATCACAATAATTTCATTACCATATATGAATCAATATATTCATTTTACATTCATTGATTAATCAAAATGTGATGAGATCCATACATCATCGTTGTCATACAAATCACTCATAAACACCACATAACCAACATAAATATTAAGGATATAACAGCCATATAAACCACACATAACAAGTATATTTACCCATAAAATACCAAGGAGAAAGAGCTCTTATTGATGATTGCATAGGTTGACTAGGCATGGGACTTCGATGAACCACCTAACCATAAATTAGGTTGTACTAAATATTTCTTTCAGCCAATCACCCCCGTGCCATATTCCAAGAATGAATGTGGGATCTCATAAAAAAAATCAATCAAAACAAATCCAGGGATTCCAAAGGAAAAACCACCTCAACCCTCAACCAGTGATTTCACCTCATGATCGAACATCACTAACCATCGCCAGATTGGTCTCTACGCAAGTTGTCCAGGGCTCCAGAGTGTTTGTTCCAACCAAAGCTTCCAAGACTAGTAACTCAACCCAAAACTGTCACCAGGATTCTAGAGCGTTTATCCAACCAGAGCTTCCAGGACTAGTAACTCAACCCACCAAGGGCTTCAAGGGAGTTTTTCCAACCAAGGCTTCCAGGACTAGTAACTCAACCCAAATTATTACAAGGATTCTACAGCGTTTTTCCAACCAAGGCTTCTAGGAACTAATAACTCAACTCATAGCCAAAGGCACATGAAAACCAACCAGCAAAAAAAAAAAAAAAAAAAAAAAATTAAAACCCATAACAGCATGGCTATCCAGGAAATGGAAAGGCTAGGAAAAAAATTGTCAATCCAGGCAATCCTCCATGCCAATGACAAATTGTAACCAAATAACCACATGCATATTCCATGCATGCCAAAACTAGTAAATAAATCATGCATGAGTCTCTATACCTGCAAGCAAAACCCATTGTAGCTGTTGATCCCGATGTCCTCTTACGTGTTCCTGTATTTCATTTTCCTTCTTGCTCCAAATCCCAAGTATGCCACACTTCTCCAAGAATGCTCCAAGAAAAAATCTAAGGGTCTAAGAGTATGAGAGATATAGAGAATATAATGAAAGCTCTAAAATTGAACTGACTAAAGTCTGAGAAAAAGCTTGTCAACTGATCCTCATAAGCCTTTTATCAATGAGGCCTCTATTTTCTTCATTTTCCATTATTTTCCTTTAATTTCCTCCTCAGATGCAACTTGTGACCTTTCACCTTCCTTTTCTCCTAATTTCCATTATTTTCATAAATAAAATGCCAATAAATGCCTCATGCCTTTCCAAAGCCTTTCCCATTTCCTTAGCCATAATAAACTGAAATGAACACCCACTATGATGTTTTTTCCCACCATTCAACTTGGAGTACGTGTCCCACGACCAAGGTTTTATTTCACACTTATTAACTTTTACATGGATTTTTTACCAGGGTTGTTACAGTTTGGTGACCTCCACTTCCTACGGAAGGATGTAGGAGCTCCCACATGCTCCCTAATATCTTGCACCGACTTTTAAACCTCTCTGGTTCTCTTCCTCCCCTCTCTGGAATAGTTTGGTTGAGTGGGTGTCTCTACTTAGCCTCCTCTCTACTCCTCAATATGTGGATGTTCCAAAACATCTTGAAGCTCTATCTGAGCTCCTCCTTTGGAGCTAGAAGCTCATCTTCTAGTGGGATACTCAGCTAGAGAGCATATCATAGTCTCCTCGTCATAAAATTTCACATCTCTCCTCACCATTGTCATCCTGAGTGAGGGAGAATACACCCGGTAATTATGTGGTGTCTCTGTGTATCCTACAAAGACTCCAATCTTAGTTTCAGGCTCCAATTTTTTCCTGTTATCCTTGGAGACATGGTAATACATAGTAGATCCAAAAATTCAAAAATGGGATACATCTAACTTTCTCCCAAAGAAAGATTCATTGGATGTGATCATGCCAAGTATTCTATGAGGGCTCCTTTTCAACAAATAATTTTTTTTGTTGCATGCTTCTACCCATAGATGAAATGGCATCCCTTTGTCATGCAACATAGCTCTTATTGTTGCCACTATGCTTATGTTTTTCTTTTCAACCACCCCATTTTGTTGTGGGCTATGAGGTGTTATCAATTCTCTTCTAATACCCTCTTTGACACAAAATTCCTTGAAGGTGTTAGATAAAAATTATCCTCCATTATCCTTTCTAAGGGATTTAAATTTCTGACTAGTCTCCTTTTCAACCAATGCTTTGGATTCAGCAAATTTAGAAAAAAATTCATCTTTTTTCCTCATGAAGAAGATCCAACATTTTCGAGAAAATTCATCAACAAAAATCACATAGTCATTGTGTTTTTTATGTAGAGACGGTAGAAAATGGTCCACATACATTAGAGTGGACTTGCTCCAATGTTGTGTAACCAACTCCAAAAAGAGAAGAAAAGAGATATCAACACCTTAGAAATAAGCCACTTCGAGAGGGCAACCTCCAATACATTACATAAATGAACAATTCTTGGATGATACAATTTACAAAACCTCCTTTCTATATATAGGAGTCCATGGGGCCATAATGTAATCCTAGTGGGCCACAATGTAATCCTAGCTGACCTAACAATAATAATTTAAGGGCACAATAATAACAAAATGGGGGTTACAAGGGTACAATAATAACAATAAAGGGGGCTACACTAACATAATAAGGGACTACACTATTAATATAGGGACTTAACATGCCCCTCTCCTTCAAACAAGTGTTGTCCTCAACGCTTGATTATTTCTTAATGCTTCTATATAAAATTATCATCCTCCCATGTGGAATCTTCTATAGTAAAGTTCTTCCACTTGCTGAGATACTTTCAAATTGATTGTACTTGTCGAGTTCTTTTTTCTGTGACTACTTCAGAACTTCTTTCGATGTGATGTTGATCTTCCTGTTGTTTCATTAGATTCTGCACCAAAGTTAGGTTATCCTTTGAGAGTTGGAGAACTTGTTGTTGATGCTCGATGTGATCTTCCACTAATTTATCATCCATATTAGCTATTATTTGATCCTTAAAACCATCCAACTTAGCCTCCATTTCTGCTTTTAAACCATCTATTTCATCTTCGATTGCTCTTCGTAAGATCGAAACTTGTTGCACTTGGTACCGTAATTTTGATATCTCATACTGCAACTCTTCCTCTTCATGCGTCATAGTATAGATTTTTGAGGGATTAATGGGTATGGAATTATTTTTTGGAGGCATAATAGAACCCATTACTGACAAAAATTCTCCAATATTCCCTTGGAATCAATTCAACTTGATTCTTCAAACAAGACTTATGCAATTCGGAAAAAAACAATACACACCTTTTTCTTGCTTTAAGGAGCTCGATATTTAAATTGAATTATCTATGTAATTGAAAATCTTCGATATCTGAAATTAAGACTTGTAGTAGCCCTATGAAGCTTCTTTCAAATTCCACAGGTCTGACCTGATTTGGATCCCCAAGACAAAGTTGTGTCCAATCTCCCACAATGACCTAATTCTGGACAGGTTCAGTAGAGCGAACTTGTACGACTTGCCACGTGTCACTGTTTTGTCATTTGTCTCTGAAATTGATAGCAAAGAAACTACAGTTCGTGTACTTGCGACCAATTTTTACGCCACTCAAATCCACTTCCCAGAGAGAGATTTATTGAACTTTTCCCACGATCACCTCTTTGAGATGCAATTCTGGAGCCTGAAAAAGCACTACCTTCCACAGATCATATCTCCGAAAATATTGCGAACCAAGCTCTGAAATTTTTTGACGAATTTCCTCAGGATTTCAGCTTCGCACCATATGAATTTCAGATTCTGAAAATTCGTAGAAAAATTTTTATAGCGAAAATTCCACGATGACCTGTTTAGGAGCTTGAAAAAAGACCTAACTTCCACAGATGATATCTCCGAAAATATTACGAACCAAGCTCTGAAATTTTTAGACAATCTTCCTCAGGATTTCAGCTTCGCACCCTAAAAATTTCAGCTTCTGAAACTTCGTAGAAAAACAATTATAGCGAAAATGCCACGATGACCTGTTTGGAGCAGTGAAACCCTAGAATCCAAAGCTCTGATACCAAATGTTGTGTAACCAACTCCAAAAAGAGAAGAAAAGAGATATCAACGCCTTATAAATAGGCCACTTCGAGGGGGAAACCTCCAATACATTACATGAATGAACAATTCTTGGATGATACAAATGAACAAAACCTCCTTCTATATATAGGAGTCCATGGGGCCATAATATAATCCTAGTGGGGCCATAATGTAATCCTACCCGACCTAACAATAATAATGTAAGGGCACAATAATAAAAATATGGGGGTTATAGTGGTACAATAATAACAATAAGGGGGGCTACACTAACATAATAAGGGGCTACACTATTAATATAGGGACTTAACATCCAAGATTTATCCAGCTCTTCTATCTCGGTCGTGGAAGGTTCATTTGACATATTTCCCAAGTGTGCATCCCTTGCAGACATCATGCTAGTCAAGGGCGCATTTTGGGATCCCGATGGTAATTTTCTGCACGATTTTGAAGGCCCCATGGTGTAATTGTCCCATGTGTCTATGCCGGATTTCTCCAACATATTGACTATGCACATTTTATTCCTTTCTACTCAGTTCAACGCAAGCATCCACCTCAATTTTGTAGATATTTTTCACTCTAACTCCGATTTGTTTCACTTTCCCCATGGCTACATGCTTCAAGAAATATTTTCCCTTACTGAACACAATATCATAACCTTTGTCCTCCAATACAGCAACAAAAATCCAATTCTTCTTCATCTCAGGTACATACATGACATCTTTCAGATAAAGTTGGTATCCTAACTCAATCTCAAAGGTGACAATACAAATTCCTTTGGTACTATAACTCCCATCATCTCCAAGTTTTATGTGCATCTAGAGATTCTTCACCTATAGGCTATTGAATAATTATTTGCATCATGTCATATGGAACGAGGCATTAGAATCAAGGTACCACACAATCCTCACTATATTGCTTGTCATTCATGAAATCAGAGTGGAAGTCCAACACGAATTATGAGGTGAGGGCTTCACCTCCTACTAGTCCTGAAGCCTTCTTATTGGATTTCTTGTGCAGACACTTGGTTGCATAGTGTCTATATTTGTGGTAGTGAATTTTTTTTATATTAATGAGGTCCTTCTTCTTTCCATTGTTCTAACAGGCCTCATGATTTCCTTGGTCCTTCTTTCCCTTATTTTCCAAGGAAATTTTTTCTTCCTCCTCAGCTTTGGATGTTACTCCATCTTTGGTGTTCCTTCAAATTTCTTCCTGCACCAAATCAGAGTAAAGTCCCTCTCAATTTGGTAATTTGTCCCTTCCATTTACAAATTCCTAATAGTTATGCCAGGATTTGAGAATACCTAGGAGAGGTAGGTTCACTAGCTCATATGATGGCACATTTTCTCCTACTCCTCCAAGTTCATCTTGAACCTGAGTGAATATGGAGAGGTAATGTACAATAGTTTCATTTTTCTACATGTGGATGTTTCTGAGTTTGTCCTTCAATGCCAATTTCCTAGCATCACTGTTATTCTTAAATAATTCAGTGAGGGTCTTCCACATATAAAATGGAGTTTCTTTGCCATGTAAATTTGAGGCTATGTGGTCTCTCACACCCTCCAGGATGATCCTCCTGTCTTTTGCAGTATCGTTCTTCCACTGGGCTAAATGTTGTGTATCTGATGTTGTTCATTTTGCAATGTCAATTTGTGTATATTCAAGCACTCCATTATCATCGAGTACATCTTCCATTTTTTCCTTCCAAGCTATGAAATTTGAGGTTCCCTCTAGGGCATAATCTAATCTCAATCTGTTGAAAGAAATTTTCCCGCGTGAAATAAAACCTCTTCACTGAATCTGAAAATTGAAATTTCTGAAGAAGAAGATCTATTGACTTGTTTCTATTGTGTTTTCAAGCTTTGATACCATGTAGAAATGGCAATAAATTTTCTACTACTGATATATTTTAAATGAATACAAGAGATAAAAATTTCTTCTACAATCCGGGGAATATAAAATTACAAGATAGAAATACGTGCAATGACACGCAACCATCAAAACACAAGGAACAAAATGATTTTATAGGGGAAGCCAACTGGGAAAAACCCCTCCGATGTTATTCATTAATCAAATGAGAATGAGAAACTATTATAATGTCATGCTTCAACTCTGAATAACACCTTGCACTGTAAACCTATTCTCCTACTGACTGACTATCTCTAGCCAACACTTAGCCTATTCAAGCCCCCATCTTCCTCCTATTTCCTTATGAAATATAGGAGAAATTAGGCTCCTAAATAATAGGGTAATTCCCTATTTTCGTGCGCAATTCCAATGGAATTGATCACTTGCTTAATTACAAATCCTGTACACTCAACTAGTATACAATTGATAATTACAATGTGCATTTTCCTTCACTCCATCTAGGCAATTTGAATTCCATGAATGTCTGAGTTATTTTTAGTTGATTGACTAGTTAAATGAGAGATCAATGAGTTAACAATAGTCATAACTACTCAACTAACCTTCAACTGACTCAATTAATGACTAGAGCTTAATTAACTAAGTTTAACTAAAAACAACTTAATTAAATTGTTAAATTTTAGCAATCACTACATGCACGACTCTACTCCAAGCCTACAAATTCGAATTTGTTGATCTAACTAAGAGACAAGGCCATCTCACTCAATTTAATTGCAATCCAAGTCATCCTGTTGATGTGGAAAATCGAATTTCTCCATTTGAATAACGCACTGGTCAAATGAAGCTTTTCTTGCTACATTTCTAACAAGAGCTCGAAAAAGAGGGAAGGCAAACACCCAGGCATTAGGTGCATATGACATATTATTGGGCATGGACTAGTTGTAAATGCACAAGACTAAGGTGGATTATTTTGAGAAGGAGATTGAGTGTTTTGATGAGCAAGGAGAAAGAAGAGTTATGCAAGGAAAAATAAAGCCTACATCGGTGAGATTGATTACAACTATGCAATCCAAGAGAAGCAACAGAGAGGGATGCACATTGTTTGTAGTACATATTTATAGTGATGAGAAAGTTGGTAGTGATATTGAGAATGAGGATATGGAACTATTGAGAAGGTACCCTGTTTTGTAGCAGTATGCAAATGTCTTCCCAGTGCAGGTTTTTTCATTACCTCCTTATAGATAGATATATTTCTCGTTTGATTTGTTACCTGGAGAGCACCAACATCCAAGAACATACCGGATGAGTAACCCTAAGTTGGTGGAGCTAAAATTGCAGCTAAATGAAATTCTTGAAAAAGGCTACAGAAGTCCAAGTGTGTCTCCATGAGGAAAACATGTATTGTTTGTAAAGAATAAGGAACCCTTCAATTATGCATTGATTACAAGAAATTAAACAAGTTAACCATAAAGAACAAGTACCCATTGCCAAGAATTGATGATCTCTTTGATTATATAATGGGAGTAGTAGTATTCTCCAAGATGGACTTGAGTTAAAGATATCATCAAATAAGGATCCAGGAGGAGGAAATTCACAAGACTTCTTTCAGGACAAGGTATGGACACTATGGGTTTCTAGTGGTACCGTTAAGGATTACTAATGCCCCTACCTTGTTCATGTGTCTAATGAACAGTGTACTGCATCCCTATTTGGACAAGTTTTTCACTATATTTTTTGATGACATGTCAGTGTACTCAAAGACAGAGGAGGAGCATATGAAGCACTTAGTTGTAGTACCAGAATTTTTGAGGGAGCAAAGGCTCTATGCAAAGCTCAACAAGTGTGACTTTTTCCACTTGAAAAAACACTACTTGGGGAATATTATACCCAAATAAGGGATATCAGTTGACCCATAAAAGAACAAAGCTATAATGTAATGGCCAACACCAAGGAATGTGAATGATGTCAGATCATTCATGGGATTGGTGGGCATTATAGGGGATTTACCAAAAATTTAACCAATATAGGCGATCCTATCACATCCTTGTTGAGAAAATGGAAGAGATTTGAGTGGCCAGATTGGTGTGTCGCAAGTTTTGAGAAACTGAAACAGTTACTCATAAATGTACCAGTGCTAAGGATTGCAGATCTTGATAAGGATTTTGTGGTGTGCACAGATTCCTGAAACGAAGGGCTTAGTGGAGTCCTAATGTAGGAAGGACAAGTAGTATGTTATGAGTCAAGAAAATTAAATGAACATGAGGTGAATTATGTAAGTCATGAATTAGAGTTAGTTTCCATCATTCATGCTTTGAAAATGTGGAGGCATTACATCATTGGTAGGAAATTCACACTCGTGATAGACCATAGTGGGCTCAAGTATTTGTTTGAATAACCCAAGTTAAATGATATGCAAGCAATATGGCTGGACATGCTCAATGAGTTTTACCTTGAGACTAAATACATTAAAGGTAAAGAAAATAAGGTTTTTGATGCTCTTTATAGAATAATTCAAGTGAATCACTTGGTAGTGGTAAGTTCTTATAAAACAGACCTGGTAGAAAGGGTAAAAAATACAGGACTGCGTGATGAAAAATATCAGCAGATAAAAGAAAAATCGTTACAAGATGGAGTGGGTGAAGAATATTATCTCAATGATGATGGCCTAATCAAGTTTAAAAACAGAATTTGTGTCAGGCAGTGATGAATTAAAGAGACTCATAATGAAAGAGTTTCATGTCAATCCTTATTCAAGGAATCCAGGATACAAAACGACCCTCACTTCCATTAAAAAGTACTATTATTGGTCGAATTTAAAGAAAGAAGTGGTTGATTTTGTTGCTAAATGCATAGAATGTTAGCAAGTGAAGGTTGAATTCAAGCATCCAGCAAGGTTTTTGTAGTCCATTCCCATTCCGGAATGGAAGTGGGAGGCACTTTTTTATGGATTTCATCATAGATATGCCTAGGACCTCTAAGCGTCATGATGAAATCATGGTGGTAATTGACAAGTTGAGAAAAGTGGCTCATTCTGTAGTAGCTAAATCCACTAATTTTGCTAGTGAAGTGGCACAATTCATGATAAAGGATATTGTGAGACTTCATGGTATCTCCAAGAAAAGTATCTCAGACCGAGATGCCAATTTCACTTCAATATTTTTGAAGGATTTTTTTGTAGTTATGGGGACCTATTTGGAATTTAGTGCATCATATAATCCACAAACATATGGGAAAACATAGAGGACAAATATGATCCTTGAGGACATGTTAAGGATGTATGTGATGCATTATCCCAAGAAGTGGGAATAATATCTTCCACTGGTGGAATTTGCATATAATAATGGGTACCAAGAATCCATAAATATGAGTCCATTTGAGGCATTGAATGGGGGGGAGTTACAATACTCCTAATTTCTGAAATGATCTAGTGAATAGGGTCCTCATTGGGTCTGATATGCTCGAGGAAATGGAGTAGCAAGTTTAGTTTATAAAGCATAATTTAAAAGTGGCATGGGATAGGTAGAAAAGTTATGCATACAATCATAGGGTGCACAAATATTTCCAAGTTGGGGAACATGTTTACCTAAGAATTAAACCCAAGTAGAGTTCTTTAATTATTTGGTCATGTGCCAATTTGGCACCACAATATTGTGGGCCTTTTGAGATCCTTGAGAGGATTGAACCAATGGCCTACAAGTTGGCCTTAACTCCTTCAGTCAAAATTCATGGTGTTTTCCATGTTCTTTGATTAACATATATGTGCATAACTCTAATCAGTGATTGATTGGTCTATGCTATAGGTGGAACCAGAGGGATAGTTTTAGCTAGAGCCATAGAGCATTCTAGATTGGAGTCACATGCTTCGGAATCAAGCCATAGAGCAATTCAAAGTGCAGTGGAAGCACTTTGGGCCAAAGGAAGCCAATTGGGAAACGGTTGATGCCATGAAGGCTAATTATCCTTTTTTGTTTGTTGACTGAAGCAAATGTAAATGATTGTAAATATTTTTTACATTTGTGTATATAAAACTCCATAAAAATAGTATGCATTTGTAATTTATTTTTGGTGTTGCATAGGAGCAAAAGAACATCAAGGGCGGTGTTCCCTTAAAGGGGAGTGGTCTATGACAACCCCAACCATGGATATCTCATAAAAATGCATTATAAATATTTTTTTATAGGAGTAGAATTTAAAATGGGCTGAGGATGAGGAACATGTATTCCATATCTGAGGAGGAGGTTGTTTTCTTGGGATAATTATGGGTTTATTGTGTAGAAATTTGAACTATCTTTGGGACATCCATTAAAGGTTGGTTTGTGAGGCTTAATATATTGGTCATGAATTTAATTTGGGTTGCAAGATAAGTACACAGGGCCATGTTGCATTGAGAAACACTCACAAGGAAAGGAGGAGAAGGAGTGATGAATTTGATTGTGCTCGAAACAATGAAGGAAAAGAGGGCATTAGAACTCATCTAGAGGAAGTTACAGAGAGAATAGAGCTCGAATTCATGCAACTGATCGAACAGGCAGAGAATAGCATAGGAAAAAAAAGAGGATATTTCAAGCTTATGCAAGAGCACTCTCACTCGTTCATGTAGACAGAAATTTTCCACTCACTCATTCAGCCATACAGGAATCAACATTCAGCAAGAAGAGAACACAGAGAACTTATTCTAGTTCGAAATATTGGTGACATATGGTTTCTCGTTGGTGAGGAGGAATTCTTATGAATTCCCTGTAAATCCAGAGAATGGAGATGGTTTTTCTCTGGATTCCCTTAGTGGTGTGGGTGGAGGATTGTGTCCTTGGATTCCTATAGGGAGAACCCTTAAAACCTTCTTGTTTTCGATTACAGTGGGTTTTGGATTCCACTAAGTGGTTGGAACCACTGTGTTTTGTTTAAGGGTGGATATTTACTCTTTAGATTCCATTGGTATATCCAACCTCTATATTCCTTGTTTTTTAATTCACCTATTGCGGATGGTGGGTGGAGGAAGGAGGTCCTATGAAGTCCCCATTTCAGCCATTAGTTGATGAATTAATCTCTAATAAATTATCTATGGTCTCTAGAATCTGGCTCAGGGGTGACAGATGCAAGTAAGCTTGGTTGCAGTTGTCTAAGGTTGGGTGTGTTAGTGTCAGTATTTGCATCCTGCCATCAATGATCAAAAATCCTCTTTTCATATCATTTTAAGGGTCCCACTCAAAATGTTTTTATCATTCCACTAGGTCATGCAAAAATTTAGTCACTGATAGTAGCCCTAGTCCAAAAATATCACTATTCCTCAAATTTTATTACTTACTGACATAGTTTCATACCTTGCTGAATGTACACCATCCATAAAGTTAATATCATCATGTCATTACATCAGTCATGTCATCATGAAGTCCAGTCTTTCAAGGTTTCATTAGGTATTTTAAGCTCAATCAAGGTTGCCATTAGGTCATTAGGGTTTCCAAGGTCCAATAAAACTTCATTTTCACTGCATAAGACCAGCAAGTAAAGGGTGATCAAATAACATCTCTTCACCATATGAAGATGATTTGTAAAGAAAAATTCTTGTTCTAGCATGTAATTTTTGTTTTAAAATGTAATTTTTAATTTTCATTATGTAATTTTATGTTATTCAAAATGTAATAAGTTCATGATTCCCATGCTGCTAACTCAGAGTTTCAACATGCCAAAGCATCAAAATGTCAAATCAAAGAGTTCTCAAAGTCATTAGGTGATCAGTTTTCAAAGAAAAAAGTAAAATGCAAAGGTATAGTCTCAAAGTGTAAAGGAAGTGAAGAAAGGAAAAAATGGGTCCCAAAGCCCAATTCATTCAAATGATGAAGTATAAATACCACCAAGACATCGAAATCAAACTCATTTTCACTCCCAAAAGTCGATCTTGCACTCCCTTGGTTCAAAAAATCAAATTGCAAGGTCAGTGATAGATTTTTTTGTGGTGTTGCGCTTAGAGGAGGGTGGCATTGCACTTTTTCAACTAACGTTGCGCTTTTAGCAGGCAGCACTGCGCTTTTCCTCAACAGGCGATGCGCTTCTGGGCAAGGCACTTCTCTTTTTCCCAATGAGCTCTCCGTTAGGGTCCTATAATAATAGGCATCATAATTTTGAATTGACTATGTTAAAGTCTTGTTATATTGTACATACCTTTGCTTTCTGCAAATGTTTTCTCATATTAAAAAATGAAAAGAGGGTATGTCCTAAGAAAAATAAAAGGACCAAAAGAGAAGAAGATCAAAAAAGAATATAAAGTATGAACCCCACCAAAAAGAAACAAAAATAGATCCTGAAAGTGTTGCACATTCAAATGCCACTACTCTTAGTTTACTTTATGCAAATAAAATTGTGTGCAGCTTGTTTAAAATGCCACAATTCATGATGATCAAACTGTTCAATCTTAATTCATTCATGTTTTTAAATTTCATGTAATGATAGTTAGTGAATAAAGATCTGGCCAAACCATTTAATCTTGGCAGATCAGTAGTTAGGTAGAGAAAAAAATGAGCTCATCAGTTTAATATGATCCATTGGAAGTTATAAGGTTGTAAGTAGATTAGTTTTCTTATCAAAAGAAAATAAAAAGGGTCAGTAGGCTCAAATGCACCCAATAAATGAAGTAAAAAATGTTAGGGTAAATAAAGGGTAGGTAGATTAATTTCACAAGTAATGGAAAGTATCAATTGGTTCATCTCTTATCATTAATATCCTCCTAAAAATCCCCTTCCCCTTGATAAAATCCTATTTCCACTCTTGGAAGTCATTTTCCCTAGTTAAAAATCCATTTCCATTTAAAAATTTAATTTTCCCTTTACTAACTCCCATTTTCCATTCAAAACATGAAAAACCCATTTTATCCAAAGTTTTAAATGTTTAAAATATATCAGGCCCCACTACAAAAACCCCTTCCCAATATTATTTTAACCCATTCCTAGTCTATTTCTAACATCCCACCATCATATATCCTAACGCATTTATACTTATTTACCCCATATTATATTAATTTCCAGATTTAATATATCCCCGGGTCCCACTTTAGTTTAACCCCACATTATATTTCCTAACCCATCGCTTATATAAATATCCTCCACTTTAATATATTGCTCCCCGATCCCATCTATTATTAAAACCTTCGCATAAATATTATATCACCCCGCATATACAATCTCGGGTCCCACCTTGTTACACCAATTTTTGGTCATCTAACCTGTTACTATTAGATGGACCAAATTACACCATGTAAGACCAATTTTACCCTAAGTAAAATTGCTTTCACTATGAAAAATAACTTAGTAATCCTTATGTATTAAGTTGTTTATGGTCTAAACAGGAAACCCCATGAGAAAATATTAAATAAATCCACATTTGTTTGATTTTCCTCAAGGAATAATTTAATTAATATTCCTGGTCATATTTAACCCAAAACAGGAAAATTAATTAGATAAATCAATATTTATCTTATTATTTTCTAGGAATAATTATTTAAACCTTATTTAAATAATATTCCTTGTTAAATTTGACTAAATTATTTATAAATAGTTGAATAAATCATTATTTATTTGATTATTACTCAACCACATCCTTAAAATAATAAATAAATCATTTATTTATTTATTATTTACAAATAAAGGGATTTGACCAAATTCAAATTCATTTTCCCTCCAACAAATATAATAAAATATTCCATAAAAGTTGGATCTAGAATTGGTTAATAATATTTTAATTATGCACCAATATCTAGACTAACTCAATATTTTGTTATAAATATAAGGGTTTTTTCATTCACTCACTACCTTTTGTTGCCTAAAGATCACTCTGGATCTATACTTTTGGTCTGACTTTGATCCTCCATCATTGTCATATTTTGCTACCATTTTTTCTTGTGAGCTCCCTTTGAGTTTAATTTTTGTCTAGGTTTTCTACACCATCAAGAGAGAGAGATCTTAGATCTGAAATGTTGAGTACTTACAAGAACCCATCCCATTGGGGGGGACTGGTAACATCTTTCTATGTTCCCTTCTCAGGTGTCAAAAAATACAAAATTTCTTTAAAAATATTCTTGTCTTGTCTATTGGATGCATGGAGCAACTCTTGCTTTTATTTACTGCTTAATGTCTCTTACTGCATAGATCTAGATTTTGCAGCATTTATCTTGGTCAACTAACTATATATCTAAATAAATTGGCAGTCATCTTTGATGTTAGGGCTGTTTTTTATGCACAGCTAAAGTGAGTTTTTTTTCGTACGCTTGCGATTAAGATTCATACTAACAACTGGTGACTCCACAAGGGTTTACGATTACAACCTCTGTCGTTTTTCATATCCTTGCATGGCCGGATGCTTCAAACCCTAGGATTTCTCTTCAGCTTCTTGTTTTTCTTTTCTTGATGTTGTTTTTAACCTATAAACCCTAAAACATTAAAAATTCTAACTTCCGTGTGTTTTCGGACCTATTGCGCAGGTGACAAGCATCAACCGCAGCTGAGACGACAAACTTCTCTGAAACTTGCTCCTGAGAGTGCCAGAAGTGCAGGTCGCACTTTTTGGGCCAAAACCTACGACCTGAACCTCTAGGACGCAGAAAACAGGCCAAAACCTACGACCTCTGCAGAAATCATGTCAGAAACTATGACTTGTACTTTTTGCGGGAAATTTTCTGAGATTTTTTTGGGTTTGTCTGGGCCTCTGTTCAGGATTTTCTGACATCCATCTCTGCTAGTTTTGGACCTGTACTTGCTCTGTTTTTCTCATCAAAGCGAGAACCTAGCCCCTCAGGGCTTCAATACCCTCCACCTTTCTAGGAGGAGTTTTAACTATTGCAAGTCATCTGAAATTTCAGTGTGTTCAGCCATTTTTTCGGATCTGATCCCTTACCTTCAGATCCACTTCATATTGGTTATTCATACATCCAAAACACTTCCTTTTAGTTTTGTTTGGGTCTTCCTCTAGGGTCCCCTCCGTTTCCCTCCAAGTTGTAGCCTTTCGCCACCCCATTTACAGCAATTTTCCCTCTGATTTTTTGTTGTTTTTCTGCACCTATTTCCAGCAGATCTAACCTTTAGATCATTGTCCCTCCCGACTTTAGATCCATTGGCTATTTTGGTGTGTTTTGACTAGATTTTTGCCCACCCACAGACTAGTTGTTCAGAGGCCCACCTCCTTGGGTTTAGATTAATGCATAATTAACTGTTTATTTTCTGTTATTTCAATTTCATATACTGTTAGCTACAGGTTTATTTACAGTTATACAACACACTTTTTCTTTTTCTCTGCAAATTTATGGGTTTAAAAATTAAAATTTACACACTTTTCACACACACCCTAAGTGAATAAGAGCTTCGTTAACACCGCCAGGAAAATACTTTAACATTGTAATCAATTGATCCAGCACCTCTCTGCCCTTGTTTCAACATTGTAATCATTTGATCCTACACCTCGCCGCCCTTTTTGGTCTCTCTTCCCTTTGTGTCGTGTTTGTGCTTTCATCATTACGCTCCCAAGGCATTAATCCCAGAGACTTCTTGGCCTTCATCCTCAGTTTCTAGTAGGAAGACTTACTCCTCCACGTAGGATTCAAGTTAGTCCGCACTCCGACTCCTCTTTTGGTTCACTGGGTTCCCCTTCTGGTTCCATCCCCGGTTCTCCCCCTGTCACCTTCACCATGTCTGGTTCAGGACCGAACACTGGTGGTAGCCCCGGCCCTAATGCTGGGAATACTACTAGCGGGACCGCAACAGGAACTATCCTGGCTGCTCCCTTGCTCCCCTATATGGCAGGCCTCAGTCTTACCGATTTTAACCAATTGATCAATGACCCCATATGCCATGACATTGGTTGGCCTGTTATGCCAAACAAGCTCCCTTCTGACATCCCCAATTTTGAATTTCTTCCTAGAGAAGATCCTACAAACCATGTTCGATATTTCCACATGCGGTGTTCGTCTAACTCCATTACCGATGACTTTGTCCATATTCGGTTGTTCCAATGTACGCTTACTGGCGAAGCTTCTAAGTGGTATGTTGATCAGGCCTCCTCCTCTAATACCACCTTTGAAACTCTTGCCCAGGATTTTCTGTCTTATTTCTAGCTTCCCCTTCGTTATGACACTGGTACCGAACTTTTGACTTCTTTCCGTCAATCCTCTACAACCCACCTATCCTATCATGTCGTGGAATGACAAAGAAGAAAGAGCCTATGTCGAGCCCCTACCTTCGAAGATCGTGTCTACATGGACTGGTTCCTTAGATCCCTTTTGCCTTCTATAGGAAAATATGTTGCATCGCATTTCCCTCAAACCAAAGAAGTTGCTCTCCAGATTGCATTAAAATATGACTTTATCTATGCTCAGTGTGGTTATGTTTATACCATCCTACCTAATCTCCCTAGACCCGGTGGTGTCAATGCACCGGGGGCATCCCATGCCACTGACGGTATCGTTAGAGCTCTTTCTCATCCATACGCTCATCCTCCCATGGGTTATGGTTTCCCTCAAGGAAGGGCCAGCTCCTCCAGCACCTTTCCCCCTCCCGGTAGCATGTATCCAAGATACGGCATGCCTCCTCCTTTTGCCCAACCTATTTCCCACAATGTTACCCAACCTCCTTATTATCTGTATCTGCAGCCTGGTGCTCCATCTCCCCCAGCATTAGCACCCCCGCCTCCCTTTCCTTCTCAACCCCCGAAATAGCAGCCACCGGAACCCCAGGGGCAGGTATATGCACAGCAGGGCGCGACTAATCCTCCTACTTCCAAAAAGAAGAGGAAAGGCACCCAAAATCAATCTGACCCAAGTAATCTAGGACCTAATCCCTAAGGTAATGCACCTAACACTGCTAACCAGAAACAGCGCACTCAGCCCAAGTAGGACAGGCCTGTTCGCACGAACAAGCCTTGTTCATGTTGCGGTGTCTATGGTCATTACACCCACGATTGTCCTCTTTTACCACAGATGTGTCAGATGTGGGAGACTCAAGAAGCATCATGAGGACAACAAGCCTCCCCTTCGGTTCCTCCCAATGTTGCGCCTAGCCAGCCGGCTGTGTTTACTAATCCTTTCCCTAAACAAGGATTTGTGGCTACCCAACCACCTGAAGGTCAGGCAGTCACTCAACCTCCTCCATCTGGTACCTCTGATTACCAAATTATCATGATGAACTATGACCAACCCATTATCGTTGACCTCAACTTTCAGACTCGGTCCCGTCAGTACAACAAGCCTCCCGCTATGTCTGCCCCCGAGCCTCCTTCTTCAGGTTCTACAGAGCCTCTTTCGACAACCAATGGTCTTTTACAGATCCCTCAGCCTAAGGCAGAGGTTTATACCAAGATCCCCAACGGACCATTATGCTGAAACGATGCTTCTGGCAAAGCTGCCCATTCGTATAGTATAGTAGATTATTTGGCGCAATCTCCTGCTACCATCTCAACGTTGGAACTCCTCCAGTCGTGCCCTTCACAACAAAAATCTCTACTATCTGCCATGGGCTCTATATATCCTTCATATGATCATTTGATCATCTTACATGTTGACCGGTCAGAACATCCTCCCCTTCCTACCTCTGTTGCCTTCCAAATCCCCGTCAAGATCCGGAATGCCAATGTTTCTCAATGTATCATTGATGAGGGGGAATCCACCTGTGTGATGTTTGATTCGGTTTGGAAGCAACTTGGATCACCTGAGTTGGACCCTTCCACTATCACCCTCCGAGCGTGGGATGGCCACTCCTCCAAACCCATTGGCATGTTCCGCAATTGTCCTATTACTCTTGCGAGCAAGACTATTTGCGTTGACGTAGAAGTCATTGACGCCCCCTTAGATTATAACATTCTATTGGGTCGTAGCTACACCTATGTGATGTTTGTTGTACCATCTGCAGTTCACCGCAAGATGTCATTCCCTCATAATGGAAAGATATTCACCATTGACCAGTTGACATATTACGAACCGAAGTCTCAGACCTCCCATGATTCCATCATATCTTCGGTGGCCAATAAGCAAACCGTCGACCCCTTGACTAGTTTCTCACACGGAGTCTACAAAAACTCCTCTTTGCTTGGTTCATTCCCTGGTCTTCCTCCTCCTATCTCTGATCCCATCTCATCGAATGTTTGCATGATGCAATCGTCTTGGGCTTCCCTCAAGCAACCTGCTTCAGCTAGTCAGCAACCCCTCCCTCCGCAACCTGCTCCTAACACTTCGACTCAGCCTTCTGGACCCCCTCCTCCTGGCCCTTCCCCTACAGCTGGTATCCATGAGCCTCTCTACCCTCCTGGCACAGTTCCTCCTGGCCTTAACCATCTTAGATTTGTCCCGCCTGGCCATTACCCCTTCAGTCGGATATCGTTCCTAGATCCCCCTCCTAGAGTGTTCTCAGGACCTGTCATGGCTACCCTATCCGTTCCTAACCTGACCCTAGGGATTCCCATATGGTACATCGATCCCCCAGCCACTACCCCGACTGGTCAACCCAAACCTTATCTTTCTTTGACCCCGTTCCAACCATTCCCCATGACCCTCCTGCTGCTACCATGCCTCAGCCACCTCAACGGGAACCTTCTCCTGTTGCGCCAGCTTTGGGTAAAAGGGGAAAAGCTCGCAAGAAGGCACCAAAAGGCAAGGCTGCCCCGACTGACCCTGCTCCTCCTCAGCCTCCAAAGCGTACACCTTAGTGTGCTTTGTGTGATGTTTTTGGTCATGCCACCCATAATTGTCCTGAATTGCCTCGTCTCAAGCCCATGGTTAACGAAGCATTTCCTAAGTCTAATATCCCAAAGGTATATGTCACTATACTCGATTCAGTCCCGAAACTCAAGTCTTTACACACAAATCATCCTTGTGCTTTGTGTGATTTCCATGGCCACTATACTCACCTTTGTCCCCGCCTCGAGGACTTCCGCACCTCTCTAGCGGTAGTTCACCAATTCGAGGCCAAGAGCAACGAGTCCACCGCTCCCTTATTTGAATGTTTTGCTTTAACAGAACCAGAGGACACATCCACTCCTATTTATATTCTCCCTCCTGATGTGGATATGACTGAGTCTTCGGCCACCGTCCACTACCTGTCATCATCTATGAGATCCACGGTGGAAGACCCCCCTGGGACTTCCCCTTATGATTCGCCTGACCTCCCTTCAGCGATCACCTTGGGCTCAACATCAGTGGATCCTTCATCTACTTATTCTTCAGTCACCCTCCATGACAATGTGCATGTGAACCTTTCTTCTCATGACGATGAGTCAGGTAGCTTCGCCGCATCATGTGATCTCTCTTCCTCCGGTCACCCCATATTCTACTGTGATGATGATATCATGGATGCCTTTTCCACCCCTGACTTCCTCTTTCCTGCCGATAAGAAATTTGGCACCATCCATGTCTATGGTGACTTTCGTGACTTGAGCACAACTTGCCCCCAAGGTAGCTCCCACACACCACCTACCCATCAGTGTGTGGGTGGTAGACATAATACCCATAGCACTCCCTCTAACAGTGTTTGTTCGATTTCTACCTTGCGCTCAGGTTGCCAACATTTTTCATCATCCTCTCATTTTTTTTCTTGTGGCACCTTTCAGATGGACCCTCCGTCCACACCATATATCGGTTATGCCGATGGTGCCAGTCGCTACTCTCGGAATCTAGCCTCGGAAGGTTGGGCCATTTTTACCCCTTTACATTCGCTTGTTCTCTCGAATGATGTATGCATTGGTACTGCCATCAATAACCAGGCTGAATATGATGTTGTGAGAGATTTATTAGCCGATGCCCTTTCCCATCACATCCTCCACCTTCATGTTCGTTTATATTCCCTAATTCTTGTCATGCAATTGAATGGTGTCTATTGTGTGCACAATCCTATCCTTTTTAGAAGATATTTATGAGTGGAGCTTTTGATGTGTGAATTTGAAATCATTACATTCAATCATGTACCTAGAGCACAAAATCACTGTGTAGATAGCATTGAAAACAATATTCTAGATTGGCACTTAACACACGCATTTAAGACAAGACAATAACATAAAACCATCAAAACGATGCATATCCATTATATGTGGCGTATAAAATGTTTTAGAGTCCATTAACTCTGATATATATGACATGCCCATAGCATGTTACAAAAACTCAAAACTGGGGGCACCACCTGCCCCTACATTTAATTACTATCTGGAGGATCCCGAGCCATTGGCTCTGCTCCTGCAGCTCGTAGATAGTGCATCCCCTGTCCGGAATCACCATGAGCTGCATGAACCCTCGCCACTCCGAGGGTAGAGAAATACATGGCTCTATGTACTGGTCATCAAAGTCTTTCCAGCCGCGCTCTGAAACACCGGTCAAAATCCTCTCACATCTACGATAGATTTCCTCTAGGAGGGCTGCTGCATCCTCATTTTGCAGTGCTCTCGATCCACTAGGTCCTACAGCTCCTAATACTGCAGTCCATCCCATGTACCTGTCTAGTTTTACCAGTCTTGTATCTGCATACCAAAAGTGAAAGAATCAGTACCATATACAATATTCTGAAACTTTACAATGCACATAAAAGATTAGCAACTTGTCACTTACCATCGGGCCCCCATACTCGACCAGGGGACAGTGGAAAGGTCGGGTCCCCACGATAACTCATCCCACTATATGGATAGTCGTCTATGTACAGTGGCATCTAATGTTAATGAGTAAATAACTCAGGTCGGCACACCCGTCCGACTGCCCCACCTTCTCCTCTGCACAGTAGTCACCCCCACCAGCGAATCCTGGGCTCTCTAGGGCCCCCATCCTAGATCTGTATGCGAGGTCAAAGTGTCGGGATCTTCTCAAATAAGAGCGAGCACAACATTATTCCATATGAACAGTCATGGTTCACTTGTCGCTTGCATAGTGATAACTGTCATTTCAACAACAACAGCATCATCTGGGCCCACCCATAGTAGGTCCCACTCAACACACTCTCAACAAGCATCATCTTCCTTCCAATGATGTGGTGGAGTACCTGGTTGCCCAGGATTCGCAACACTTATGCGGCCACAGCACGTGTCTCTAACCTCTCTAGATCCCCGATCGGTACCCATGTCCCTTTGACATGGAAACCTGGTCGACAATGCTATTCTACAAACTCCATGATGTTATGCCCTCGCAGTAACACTGGTTGAGTATTCCCTACCATCCCAAGTGGTGGGAGACCAGTCAGAAAATATATATCCTAGACCGTCAACTCAATCTGGTGCCCCTGCACTATAAAGACCTCATGGTCTGGATCCCAATAACTGATAATCTGGGCCAACAAGGGCTCTCCAACTCTCATCAAAGGGTTCTCTACAAACTTCAAAACCCCATACCTGGCCAATGCATTGCAAACACCATGATCCTCTCGGATCTCTGACCGTAATGTGTCCAGGTCTCTCTCTCTCAAGTTGATCAGGAATTTTGCCATATCTGCACAAAAACATTATATTGTTAGTGTACATAAAGGAAATACTACTTTCAAACATAAAAACCTAGCTCTCAGCCTAAAAACAGCATAGAAAAACCCCTCTCTGTCAGGTCACACTTTTCAGGCAAAATCCTCGGACAGGTCACACTTATATGCCCAAAACCTGCTACCTAGGTCGAAGATATTGCCCCAAAAAGTGCGACCCGGCCGTGAAGAGGAGCAGGGGTCTCTTCCTGAGCTCTGGACACCTAAACTGAACTTTCAATCCACTGAAATGAAAGATTAGGGTTAGGCCTCTTACATGCAACTAACGGATCTCGATTCCAACGGTCGGTTTGTCTGCTACGATCGCCGCAAGATTTAGGGCCTTCTCTCCTCTCTACATTCACCATAGCTACACTTGCAAATGAGTGAATTTGGAGGGAAAATGCCTTATTAAAAGATAAACCCCATATTTTTATTTCACCTATTGCGGCCAAACCGTAGCTCAGTTTGAAAAACCGTCTATACTGTTGGAAATATCTCACCGAGCTCTCAAATCAGTATCTGTTAGTTTTTTGTGATTTGACACTTCACCAGGACACATTTTGTCGAAGAAGCATCACTTCACCACTCCTCAAAATAAAATTTCTTCACTTGCAACACTTGTACTTGGGGCACCACTTTTCCTCCATACTTATCCATGCTCATGTCGAATTTCGTCATGAGTAACCACCTTTTACTCATGTTTTTATGGTCCCCATTGGACCTTTTCTATGTGGCAACATCATCGAGTCGCCCTTGTTTAGGGCATCCGAGTTGAGTCATCATCACATCCATGGAGTCTATCCTAAGTCCCTTTGTATCTCACTATAGTCCTCCATCATTCATTTCTTGGTTCCTCTCTCATGTCACACATTATGGCCTTCAATCCTACTATCCCTTGTCCCCTTTGATATTGTGTCAGTTGCTTCCAGGTCATCCATGTCCTTTATGCTCTAACAAGGGAATTCGTTTGTCTGCTACTCAGTACCCCCCATTTCATCCTCATCCCCGGTGTTAGTTTGTCAGTCACTCTACTATTACCTCTTGTGCCTTAGTTGAGGATCCCTTATTACCTCACCTATGGCAGACCTCCTTCTGTCGACATCAGATCATTCATTCCAGAAGACAAGTCTAGAGGGCGGTGTACCTTGGTTCCAATTTCCACTCTTGTTTGATGCCTCGGATTAGGAAAAGGGACTCCTTATTTCCCTTTGACTTGATTTTTTCTCAGCTCCAGCTCCTTACAGCATGATCGAGATCCGTATACTTGATGGTTCAGTGATGCAGAAAATTGTACCAGTGATTCCCGGGTATGTGTGATATGTTTCAGACCTCATGAGGGGGTGGCCCTTTAGGTGGCCCCCCACATGCCCGGCTGACCTCTTCATTACAGCCTTTGATGCAGCTCCATAGATTTGATGGTGTTGGCCTCAGCCTCTTGCAACGCCTTTTAGTTTGCATGTATCATTCAGATTTTCAGAGCCCTTTCTTGTTTACAGGGGCACTTTGGTTGTACTTATATCTCATGTACTCAAATATTATTGTATAATTCTTGGTTGTTATCCTAGGCATAGTATGTATGTGGAATCCATTATCATGTTTTTATATGGCTCATGTTTATGCCAGCATGTACTATATAGTTCAATCCCTTGTTTACTGGATGCATTATTCTTTGTACTTTGTCTTGACGAGCATACGTATGCCTCCCCCGCTGCCTATAGCACAAGTAATCACTCATAAAAGATACTTGTCGCACCTATAAGTCTCGCCTCCTTAGGGTCTAGTCCTCTAGAGCTTGGATCTACCTTATATTTCTCTCTCTTTGACTTCCCCTTCGGTGTCTAGTGATTGAGTTCTTACAACGTACTTCAGTCATACGATTAGCTCCTAATGCTCGCACGCTGGGGGGAAATTTGTTACACCAATTTTTGGTCATCTAACCTATTACTATTAGATGGACCAAAGTACACCATGTGAGACCAATTTTACCCTAAGTAAAATTTCTTTCACTGTGAAAAATAACTTAGTAATCCTTATGTATTAAGTTGTTTATGGTCTAAATAGGAAATCCCATGAGAATATATTAAATAAATCCACATTAATTTGATTTTCCTCAAGGAATACTTAGTTAAACAGTAGTTTAATTAATATTCCTGGTCATATTTAACCCAAAACAGGAAAATTAATTGGATAAATCATTATTTATCTTATTATTTTCTAGGAATAATTATTTAAATCTTATTTAAATAATATTCCTTGTTAAATTTGACTAAATCATTTATAAATAATTGAATAAATCATTATTTATTTGATTATTACTCAAGATAGCATCCTTAAAATAATAAATAAATCATTTATTTATTTATTATTTACAAATCAAGGGTTTGACCAAGTGGAGTCTAAAATCTAAACTTTCCCTCAACAACATTAATAAAATATTCCATAAAATTTGGATCTAGATTTGGTTAATAATATTTTAATTATGCACCAATATCTAGACTAACTCAATATTTTGTTATAAATATAAGTGTTTTTTCATTCACTCACTACCTTTTGTTGCCTAAAGATCACTCTAGATCTATACTTTTGGTCTGACTTTGATCCTCCATCATTGTCATATTTTTCTACCATTTTTTCTTGTGAGCTCCCTTTGAGTTCCATTTTTGTTTGGGTTTTCTACACCATCAAGAGAGAGAGATCTTAGATCTGAAGTGTTGAGGACTTTGAAGAACCCATCCCATTGGGGCGGACTAGTAACATCTTTCTATGTTCCCTTCCCAGGTGTCAAAAAATACAAAAATTGTTTAAAAATATTCTTATCTTGTCTATTGGATACATGAAGAAACTCTTGCTTTTATTTACTGCTTAATGTCTCTTACCGCATAGATCTGGATTTTGTAGCATTTATCTTGGTAAACTAACTACAGATCTAAAGAAATTGGCAGCCATCTTTGATGT
Organism: Pinus albicaulis; assembly: GCA_034641835.2. Classification (NCBI taxonomy): domain Eukaryota; kingdom Viridiplantae; phylum Streptophyta; class Pinopsida; order Pinales; family Pinaceae; genus Pinus; species Pinus albicaulis. The sequence goes on from CM076579.1 coordinate 84,043,719, forward strand.
TAGGGCTGTTTTTAATGCACAACTAAAGTAAGATTTTTTCGTACACTTGTGATTAAGATTATACTAACACACCTATCAAAACCCCCTATTCTTCCATTCGTCCAATCGCCATTTCATCAAATCCTACGCCCAATAAGAATTTTTGCACCCCTAACAATCCAATGTTTAAAGTCGTGGGGGGGGTGGGGGTGCGAAATGGGTGGTTTCGCACCCCCACCCATTTGCCACGCGGCAGTCCCACATTCCATCGCACCCCCCATCCTAAAAACCACTATACTGCTTTTTGCGATGTGATAACCACTAATCTATTTCCGCCCATTACAATCAAACCAGTTACTGTTTGAAAATTAAACCTTCGCGCCATATGATTAACGACCTTTGGTTAAAAGCAATAAAGACTGCCCTAAAACATTCTTTCACCATTTTTGTTGAAAATTGAGAGAAAGAAGTCGTTGCCGACCCATTTTGAAGCCATTCTAGACCGGAACTGAAGCTTATTGCTGCTAGGACCATTGCAAACTTAGAGTTAAAGCTTTCTAGACCAATAAAGCCCATGTTGCGGATAGAACCCCTTCCAAAGACTGAATTCGACCTTTTCCAGGTAATGTTGAGCCACCTGAGACCATTAAATTAAGAAAAGAAAGTAATAAATTGATACAATAAACGAATCAATGGCCTATGTCGAGCCCCTACCTTCAAAGACCGTGTCTACATGGACTGGTTCCTTAGATCCCTTTTGCCTTCTATAGGAGAATATGTTGCATCGCATTTCCCTCAAACCAAAGAAGCTGCTCTCCAGATTGCATTAAAATATGACTTTATCTATGCTCAGTATGGTTATGTTTATACCATCCTACCTAATCTCCCTAGACCCGGTGGTGTCAATGCACCGGGGGCATCCCATGCCACCGACGGTATCGTTAGAGCTCTTTCTCATCCATACGCTCATCCTCCCATGGGTTATGGTTTCCCTCAAGGAAGGGCCATCTCCTCCAGCACCTTTGCCCCTCCCAGTAGCATGTATCCAAGATACGGCATGCCTCCTCCTTTTGCCCAACCTACTTCCCACAATGTTACCCAACCTCCTTATTATCCGTATCTGCAGCCTGGTGCTCCAGCTCCCCCAGCATTAGCACCCCCGCCTCCCTTTCCTTCTCAACCCCCACAATAGCAGCCACCGGCACCCAGGGGCAGGTATATGCACATCAGGGCGCGACTAATCCTCCTACTTCCAAAAAGAAGAGGAAAGGCACCCAATATCAATCTGACCCAAGTAATCCAGGACATAATCCCCAAGGTAATGCACCTAACACTGCTAACCAGAAACAGCACACTCAGCCCAAGTAAGACAGGCATGTTCGCACGAACAAGCCTTGTTCATGTTGCGGTGTCTATGGTCATTACACCCACGATTTTCCTCTTTTACCACAGATGCGTCAGATGTGGGAGACTCAAGAAGCATCATGAGGACAACAAGCCTCCCCTTCGGTTCCTCCCAATGTTGCACCTAGCCAGCCAGCTGTGTTTACTAATCCTTTCCCTAAGCAAGGATTTGTGGCTACCCAACCACCTGAAGGTCAGGCAGTCACTCAACCTCCTCCATTTGGTACCTCTGATTACCAGATTATCATGATGAACTATGACCAACCCATTACCTTTGACCTCAACTTTCAGACTCGGTCCCGTCAGTACAACAAGCCTCCCGCTATGTCTACCCCCGATCCTCCTTCTTCAGGTTCTACAGAGCCTCTTTCGACAACCAATGGTCTTTTACAGATCCCTCAGCCTAAGGCAGAGGTTCATACCAAGATCCCCGACGGACCATTATGCTGAAACGTTGCTTCTGGCAAAGCTGCCCATTCGTATAGTATAGTAGATTATTTGGCGCAATCTCCTGCTACCATCTCAACGTTGGAACTCCTCCAGTCGTGCCCTTCACAACAAAAATCTCTACTATCTGCCATGGGCTCTATATATCCTTCATATGATCATTTGATCATCTTCGATGTTGACCGGTCAGAACATCCTCCCCTTCCTGCTTATGTTGCCTTCCAAATCCCCATCAAGATCCGGAATGCCAATGTTTCTCGGTGTATCATTGATGAGGGGGCATCCACCTGTGTGATGTTTGATTCTGTTTGGAAGCAACTTGGATCACCTGAGTTGGACCCTTCCACTATCACCCTCCGAGCATGGGATGGCCACTCCTCCAAGCCCATTGGCATGTTCCGCAATTTTCCTATTACTCTTGCGAGCAAGACTATTTGCGTTGACGTAGAAGTCATTGACGCCCCCTTAGATTACAACATTCTATTGGGTCATAGCTACACCTATGTGATGTTTGTTGTACCATCTACAGGTCACCGCAAGATGTCATTCCCTCATAATGGAAATATATTCACCATTGAACAGTTGACATATTACGAACCGAAGTCTCAGACCTCCCATTATTCCATCATATCTTCGGTGGCCAATAAGCAAACCGTCGACCCCTTGTCTAGTTTCTCACACGGAGTCTAAAAAAACTTTTCTTTGCTTGGTTCATTCCCTGGTCTTCCTCCTCCTATCTCTGATCCCATCTCATCAAATTTTTGCATGATGCAATCATCTTAGGCTTCCCTCAAGCGACCTGCTTCAGCTAATCAGCAACCCCTCCCTCCGCAACCTGCTCCTAACACTTCGACTCAGCCTTCTGGACCCCTTCCTCCTGGCCCTTCCCCTACAGCTGGTATCCATGAGCCTCTCTACCCTCCTGGCACGGTTCCTCCTGGCCTTAACCATCTTAGATTTGTCCCGCCTGGCCATTACCCCTTCAGTCGGATATCGTTCCTAGATCCCCCTCCTAAAGTGTTCTCGGGACCTGTCATGGCTACCCTATCCGTTCCGAACCTAAACCTAAGGATTCCCATATGGTACATCAATCCCCCAGCCACTACCCCGCCTAGTCAACCCAAACCTTATCTTTCTTTGACCCCGGTCCAACCATTCCCCATGACCCCTCCTGCTACTACCATGCCTCAGCCACCTCAACAGGAACCTTCTCCTGTTGCGCCAGCTTCGGGTAAAAGGGGCAAAGCTCGCAAGAAGGCACCAAAAGGCAAGGCTGCCCCAACTGACCCTGCTCATCCTCAGCCTCCAAAGCGTACACCTTAGTGTGCTTTGTGTGATGTTTTCGGTCATGCCACCCATAATTGTCCTGAATTACCTCGTCTCAAGCCCATGGTTAACGAAGCATTTCCTGAGTCTAATATCCCAAAGGTATATGTCACTATACCCGATTCAGTCCCGAAACTCAAGTCTTTACACTCAAATCATCCTTGTGCTTTGTGTGATTTCCATGGCCACTATACTCACCTTTGTCCCCGCCTCGAGGACTTCCGCACCTCTCTAGCGGTAGTTCGCCAATTCGAGGCCAAGCGCAACGAGTCCACCGCTCCCTTATTTGAATGTTTTGCTTTAGCAGAACCAGAGGACACATCCACTCCTATTTATATTCTCCCTCCTGATGTGGATATGACTGAGTCTTCGCCCACCGTCCACTACCTATCATCATCTATGAGATCCACGGTGGAAGACCCCCCTGGGACTTCCCCTTATGATTCGCCTGACCTCCCTTCAGCGATCACCTTGGGCTCAACATCAGTGGATACTTCATCTACTTGTTCTTCAGTCACCCTCCATGACAATGCACATGTGAACCTTTCTTCTCATGACGATGAGTCAGGTAGCTTCGCCGCATCATGTGATCTCTCTTCCTCCGGTCACCCCATATTCTACTGTGATGATGACGTCATGGATGCCTTTTCCACCCCTGACTTCATCTTTCCCACCCATAAGAAATTTGGCACCATCCATGTCTATGGTGACTTTCGTGACTTGAGCACAACCTGCCCCCAAGGTAGCTCCCGCACACCACCTACCCATCGGTGTGTGGGTGGTAGACATAATACCCATAGCACTCCCTCTAACAGTGTTTGTTCGATTTCTACCTTGCACTCAGGTTGCCAACATTTTTCATCATCCTCTCATTTTTTTTCTTGTAGCACCTTTCAGATGGACCCTCCGTCCACACCATATATCGGTTATGCCGATGGTGCCAGTCGCTACTCTCGGAATCTAGCCTCGGAAGGTTGGGCCATTTTTACCCCTTTACATTCGCTTGTTCTCTCGAATGATGTATGCATTGGTACTTCCATCAATAACTAGGCTGAATATGATGTTGTGAGAGGTTTATTAGCTTATGCCCTTTCCCATCGCATCCTCCACCTTCATGTTCGTTTATATTCCCTGATTCTTGTCATGCAATTGAATGGTGTCTATTGTGTGCACAATCCTATCCTTTTTAGAAGATATTTATGAGTGGAGCTTTTGATGTGTGAATTTGAAATCATTACATTCAATCATGTACCTAGAGCACAAAATCACTGTGTAGATAGCATTGAAAACAATATTCTAGATTGGCACTTAAAACACGCATTTAAGACAAGACAATAACATAAAACCATCAAAACGATGCATATCCATTATATGTGGCGTATAAAATGTTTTAGATTCCATTAACTCTGATATATATGACATGCCCATAGCATGTTACAAAAACTCAAAACTGGGGCACCACCTGCCCCTACATTTAATCACTATCTGGAGGATCCCGAGCCATTGGCTCTGCTCCTGCAGCTCGTAGATCGCGCATCCCCTATCCGGAATCGCCATGAGCTGCATGACCCCTCGCCACTCTGAGGGTAGAGAAATACATGGCTCTATGTACTGGTCATCCAAGTTTTTCCAGCCGCGCTCTGAAACACCGGTCAAAAGCCTCTCACATCTACGATAGATTTCCTCCAGGAGGGCTGTTGCATCCTCATTTTGGAGTGCTCTCGATCCACTAGGTCCTACAGCTCCTAATATTGCAGTCCATCCCATGTACCTGTCTATTTTTACCAGTCTTGTATCTGCATACCAAAAGTGAAAGAATCAGTACCATATACAATATTCTGAAACTTTACAATGCACATAAAAGATTAGCAACTTGTCACTTACCATCGGGCCCCCATACTCGACCAGGGGACAGTGGAAAGGTCGGGTCCCCACGATAACTCATCCCACTATAGGGATAGTCATCTATGTATAGTGGCATCTAATGTTAATGAGTAAATAACTCAGGTCGGCACACCCATCCGACTGCCCCACCTCCTCCTCTGCACAGTAGTCGCCCCCACCGACGAATCTTGGGCTCTCTAGGGCCCCCATCCTAGATCTGTATGCGAGGTCGAAATGTCGGGATCTTCTCAAATAAGAGCGAGCACAACATTATTCCATATGAACAGTCATGGTTCACTTGTCGCTTGCATAGTGATAACTATCGTTTCAACGACAACAGCATCATCTGGGCCCACCCATAGTAGGTCCCACTCAACACACTCTGAACAAGCGTCATCTTCCTTCCAATGATGTGGTGGAGTACCTGGTTACCCAGGATTCACAACACTTCTGCGGCCACAGCACGTGTCTCTAACCTCTCTAGATCCCCGATCGGTATCCATGTCCCTTTGACATGGAAACCTGGTTGACAATGCCGTTCTACAAACTCCATGATGTTCTGCCCTCACAGTAACACTAGTTGAGTATTCCCTACCATCCCAAGTGGTGGGAGACCAGTCAGAAAATATATATCCTAGACCGTCAACTCAATCTGGTGCCCCTGCACTATAAAGACCTCATGGTCCGGATCCCAATAACTGACAATCCGGGCCAACAAGGGCTCTCCAGCTCTCATCAAAGGGTTCTCTACAAACTTCAAAACCCCATACCTGGCCAATGCATTGCAAACACCATTATCCTCTCGGATCTCTGACCGTAATGTGTCCAGGTCTCTCTCTCTCAAGTTGATCTGCAATTTTGCCATATCTGTACAAAAACATCATATTTGTCAGTGTACATAAAGGAAAGACTGCTTTCAAACATAAAAACCCAACTCTCAGCCTAAAAACTGCACAGAAAAAGCCCTCTCTATCAAGTCACAATTTTCAGGCAAAATCCTAGGACAGGTCACACTTATATGCCCAAAACTTGCTACCTAGGTCGAAGATATTGCCCCAAAAAGTGCGACCCAGCCATGAAGAGGAGCAGGGGTCTGTTCCTGAGCTCTGGACACCTAAACTGAACTTTCAATCCACTGAAATGAAAGAGTAGGGTTAGGCCTCTTACATGCAACTAACGGATCTCGATTCCAACGGTCGGTTTGTCTGCTACGATCGCCGCAAGATTTAGGGCCTTCTCTCCTCTCTACATTCACCATAGCTACACTTGCAAATGAGTGAATTTGGAGGGAAAATGCCTTATTAAAAGAGAAACCCCATATTTTTATTTCGTCTATTGCGGCCAAACCGTAGCTCAGTTTGACAAACCGTCTATACTGTTGGAAATATCTCACCGAGCTCTCAAATCAGTATCTGTTAGTTTTTTGTGATTTGACACTTCACCAAGACACATTTTGTCGAAGAAGCATCACTTCACCACTCCTCAAAATCGAATTTCTTCACTTGCAACACTCATACTAGGGGAACCATTTGGCCTCCATACTTATCCATGCTCGTGTTGATGTTTGTCGTGAGTTCCCATCTTGTACTCATGTTTTTATGGTCCCCCATTGGACCTTTACTATGTGGCAGCACTATCGAGTCGCCCTTGTTTAGAGAATCCAAGTTGAGTCATCATTGCATTCATGGAGTCTATCCTGAGTCCCTTTGTACCCCGCTATAGTCCTCCATCCTTCATTGCTTGGTCTCTCTCTTGTGTCGCATATTATGACCTTCAGTCCTCTTGTCCCTTGGAACCTTTGATATTGTGTCGATTGCTGCCAGGTCATCCATGCCCTTTATGCTCTATGAGGAATTCGTCATGCGCTGCTCGGTACCCCCATTTCATCCTCATCCACGGTGTTAGTTTGTCAGTGGTGTTAGTTTGTCAGTCACTCTACTATTACCTCTTGTGCCTTAGTTGAGGATCCCTTATTACCTCACCTATGGCAGACCTCCTTCTGTCGACATCAGATCATTCATTCCAGAAGACAAGTCTAGAGGGCGGTGTACCTTGGTTCCAACTTCCACTCTTGTTTGATGCCTCGGATCAGGAAAAGGGACTCCTTATTTCCCTTTGACTTGATTTTTTCTCAGCTCCAGCTCCTTACAGCATGATCGAGATCCGTATACTTGATGGTTCAGTGATGCAGCAAATTGTACCAGTGATTCCCGGGGATGTGTGATATGTTTCAGACCTCATGAGGGGGTGGCCCTTGAGGTGGCCCCCCACATGCCCGGCTGACCTCTTCATTACAGCCGTTGATGCAGCTCCATAGATTTGATGGTGTCAGCCTCAGCCTCTTGCAACGCCTTTTAGTTTTCATGTATCATTCAGATTTTCAGAGCCCTTTCTTGTTTACAGGGGCACTTTGGTTGTACTTATATCTCATGTACTCAAATATTATTGTAAAAGTCTTGGCTGTTATCCCAGGCATAGTATGTATGTGGAATCCATTATCATGTTTTTATATGGCTCATGTTTATGCCAGCATGTACTATATAGTTCAATCCCTTGTTTACTGCATGCATTATTCTTTGTACTTTGTCTCGACGAGCATACTTATGCCTCCCCCGCCGCCTATAGCACAAGTACTCACTCATAAAAGATACTTGTTGCACCTATAAGTCTCGCCTCCTTAGGGTCTAGTCCTCTAGAGCTTGGGTCTACCTTATATTTCTCTCTCTTTGACTTCCCCTTCGGTGTCTAGTGATTGAATTCTTACAACGTACTTCGGTCATACGATTAGCTCCTAATGCTCGCACGCTGGGGGGCAATCTGTTACACCAATTTTTGGTCATCTAACCTATTACTATTAGATGGACCAAAGTACACCATGTAAGACCAATTTTACCCTAAGTAAAATTTCTTTCACTGTGAAAAATAACTTAGTAATCCTTATGTATTAAGTTGTTTATGGTCTAAATAGGAAATCCCATGAGAATATATTAAATAAATCCACATTAATTTAATTTTCCTCAAGGAATACTTAGTTAAACAGCAGTTTAATTAATATTCCTGGTCATATTTAACCCAAAATAGGAAAATTAATTGGATAAATCATTATTTATCTTATTATTTTCTAGGAATAATTATTTAAATCTTATTTAAATAATATTCCTTGTTAAATTTGACTAAATCATTTATAAATAATTGAATAAATCATTATTTATTTGATTATTACTCAACCGCATCCTTAAAATAATAAATAAATCATTTATTTATTTATTATTTACAAATCAAGGGATTTGACCAAATTCAAATTCATTTTCCCTCCAACAAATATAATAAAATATTCCATAAAATTTGGATCTAGATTTGGTTAATAATATTTTAATTATGCACCAATATCTAGACTAACTCAATATTTTGTTATAAATATAAGTGTTTTTTCATTCACTCAATACCTTTTGTTGCCTAAAGATCACTCTAGATCTATACTTTTGGTCTGACTTTGATCCTCCATCATTGTCATATTTTTCTACCATTTTTTCTTGTGAGCTCCCTTTGAGTTCCATTTTTGTTTGGGTTTTCTACACCATCAAGAGAGAGAGATCTTAGATCTGAAGTGTTGAGGACTTACAAGAACCCATCCCATTGGGGCGGACTAGTAACATCTTTCTATGTTCCCTTCCCAAGTGTCAAAAAATACAAAAATTGTTTAAAAATATTCTTGTCTTGTCTATTGGATACATGGAGAAACTCTTGCTTTTATTTACTGCTTAATGTCTCTTACCACATAGATCTGGATTTTGTAGCATTTATCTTGGTAAACTAACTACAGATCTAAAGAAATTGGCAGCCATCTTTGATGTTAGGGCTGTTTTTAATGCACAACTAAAGTAAGCTTTTTTCGTACACTTGTGATTAAGATTATACTAACACACCTATCAAAACCCCATATTCTTCCATTCGTCCAATCGCCATTTCATCAAATCCTACGCCCAATAAGAATTTTTGCACCCCTAACAATCCAATGTTTAAAGTCGTGGGGGGGGTGGGGGTGCGAAATGGGTGGTTTTGCACCCCCACCCATTTGCCACGCGGCAGTCCCACATTTCATCGCACCCCCCATCCTAAAAACCACTATACTGCTTTTTGTGATGTGATAACCACTAATCCATTTCTGCCCATTACAATCAAACCAGTTACTGTTTGAAAATTAAACCTTCGCGCCATATGATTAACGACCTTTAGTTAAAAACAATAAAGATTGCCCTAAAACATTCTTTCACCATTTTCGTTGAAAATTGCGAAAAAGAAGTCATTTCAGACCCATTTTGAAGCCATTCTAGACCGGAACTGAAGCTTATTGCTGCTAGGACCATTGCAAACTCAGAGTTAAAGCTTTGTAGACCAATAAAGCCCATGTTGCAGCTAGAACCCCTTCCAAAGACTGAATTCGACCTTTTCCAGGTAATCCTAAGACCATTAAATTAAGAAAAGAAAGTAATAAATTGATACAATAAACGAATCAATGGCCTCCTAGAGCATAATATATGTTAACCCTCTGCAAACACCTGTGGTAGATGTTGACCACACACCTCTTGCTGATAAAGATTGCAAAACCAGTGATACAGTCACTGATTTCAACCTTCTAGAGCTCCACTGCTGGTGTCATGATAAATTCATAGACCAGGCTTATGATATCCACCTCTGGGACTCAAACCTACCCAGGTACATCTTCCCACAAACCTTTTAGTTTCCTAAAATCATCAGACTCTACGAGATTAATTATTTTCCCAATGAAAGAGCTCTAGTAACCCAAAACCAAGAGATTTTATTCACCATCACTGCACAATCAATAAATCAAATGTTACATTTCCAACCAAAGCCTGATGAAGTCCCATTATCTATTGAAATCCTCACTGAACTTACCTGAAGCTAGACTTCCCAAAATAATTCCAAATATTCCATACCTTCCTTCCTCCATCAGTAGAAACCCCAAAAAGTAATCCTCCATACTTAGCTTCCATATTTTTAGAGAGAACCAGACAGATTGTCACAATGTTTTCATGTATTTTAGGGTATTTTACTGATGAATATGTAGATGCATCTGTCCTAGGTTTTCTGTCCATATTATGTCCAGGTCAGCTTCCTGCTTCAACCTTTAACTTTTCCCAATGTCTAACAAATATAATCCATGACCAACTGGTCAAATTACCAGAGGAAGGAGTATTTAAATACTCTTCAGTTTTGTTCCATTTGTTCTTATATTTCCAATCAGAAAGGTTTGCAGTTAGCCTCCAAAAACTGGAAAGAGAGGGTAACCCCCAATTTGTAGTCTTCTGGACATCCTTAATCAGAAAAGATTCCATACAATTCAGTTATAAATACTTCATTGATTCATTTGTTTATCCAATTGTCAATATGCTAAGCAGTAGCATTCATCCTAGATTCAGTGAAGAGATAAAGAAAGTATTATAGTTGTCAGATCAAAGTATAACAGGAGACTGGTATTTATACTAGAATCATACAAAAATTATGGTGTATGGAAGCCAAATCACTCCATACAAGCTTCCCAAATACCTCCCAATGAGGTTATTTGCATTGGAATACATCAGACAAATCCTAAATTCAAATGAAGTTAATTTCCTCTCGACAGAGAAGAAAACTCAATTTAAGATCAAGAACCAGTTAGGGCCTTTTATTTGCAATAATAGGAATGATGGTCAGTAAGCAGATAAGTGTTTAAAAGATTTCAAATTCAGTAGTAGTTTCAAATGGAATTCTAATCCTTTTGGAGTCATAAGTAAGTTAAGAGTCAAATTCAAATTGACACCTTTTGTTCATGAGTCAAAACCTGAAGTTGAAAAGTATTCCAACCAGACAGAGTGGTTGGAAAATACTTTACAGGAGATGGAGAAGTCGTTTGATACTAGTTCCATCCTGCTTACTCCAACCCCACAGGACAGAAATTCAAATAGAGCAAGAGAGGAAGGCTCTTATTCTGCAGAGACTACTTCTGACACCAAATTCAAGTTAATGTACAGGAAAAATAAAAATCGAATCTAGCGATAGAGATAGTTGAGATAGTTGATATAGTGGACATCATTGATACAAATATAGTTGTTAGAGATCATGTACCTCCAACCATTTCAAAAGAAACACAGCCACCATCAACCTCCAGTGCACAAATCATTCAGAAACAGCATAGTGCAGAGGTTTCATCATCAAGAAAACCAATGGATAAAGAGAAATACATAATGGAAAAATACAAAGAAATCAAAATTTGGAATGAAACATTGAAAGCTGATACTTATACCCAGTATTGGAAACAAACTCCCAGTGACCAAAGTAGGTTACTTTCAGCTTTTGATTACAAGACTAGAAAGATGCAAATGGCATTTTTGCAGCCAACAGTGCAAGCTCCAAAATCATCAGCAGATTACAAGAAAACAGCCTTTAAAGTTCTTGATAACTATGTGCATCCCATATATCAAATTAAGTTTCATAAACAAGCTGGAGAAATTATCTATTCTGCTATGACAAACAAGGCTTTAAGTGTACAAAAGCTACATAACTCTCTAGAAAATATCAGGACGCAGTTAAAACTAGATAAATCTTCTTCACAGGAAAAGGATAACAGAATAAAATCACTTGAAGAATTGATCATGGAGGTTGGATATGATCCAAAGAATATCAAAGCAGCAGAAGAGCCCATCAAGAAGAAGAATGCAGACATAGATGCATTGAAGAAACAGCAGAAGTTACCTACAACAGAGCATCCACAAACTAAAGAAGTTTTGGAAAATGAAAATCAGAAGGATGAAATGATGAATCACATCATTCAGTTGACAGCTCAACTGAAAGAGATGGAAAATGAAATGGACAAATTAGTGCAGGAAAAGCAAGCTAACATGGAAGCAGTTCCTATTGCTGCCATTCCTATAGCTTCTACATCAGCTCCATTACCTACAGCAGTTCTAGTGACAACAGAAGTTCCAACAACCACACCAGCAACATCATCATCCCATCCCAATGATGAGGCAAGTAAATTAATCAAGGCAATGCAAGACATGTCCATACAAACTACTGAGATCAATAGGCTAAAAGAATAAGTGAAAAATCTAGAAGATGAAAATAAATTGGCTCAAGTAATGTATAAAGAAGAATCACAGAAAGCAAATAGATTAACTAATAGAATTCATCAGTTAGAAAAGGAATTATCACTAAAAGAGCCACTATCCCAAGCAAAATGACATTTGTGGGCCAATATCATTAACTCAGTTAATGATATTTGGCCTTCCATGCAGGTAATATTTGAACAAAAAGAATTGATAAAGGAGGCTAGTGATGCAACCCAAAAGGTCAAGGAGGAACTTAGAAAGAAACCAGAGGAATCCACTGAGATAATAAAGTTCCTCGATTCTAAAAACAGGTAGTAATTAGATTAAATTGGGATAACAGATAGAACAAAGAATATATTAGAGGTGAAGAAGGTGATTTTCAAGAGAAAATTCATGATACAGCTTGAAGACAAATGCCAAACAATGGAACTGGCGGTCAACAGATTCATGAAAAAATTTGATTTTTTGAGGCAGAAAGGTCTGTCTAATCCATTAGTGATTAATGATAAACTAATGAGGCATGAAGATTATGATAAAAATATCAGGGAAGTAGCTAAAGAGACTTCCAACAATTCAACAATGAAAGGAGTTCCTACAGGCAAAGTACTCCTTCAGAATTTAGAGAACTTCTTCTTCCTTCAACATGAGGTAAATCACATTTTTGTAAACAAGCCTACATTTACCAAGTACACTGAGGTAGATGAGATTTACAAGATGATGGTAAAGATCAAAATTCCAGATGAAGAAGCCTGGGAAAAATGGTGTGATTTATTGTGACAGGTAAAAGTAAAAATAGTTAAAAGAGAGACAAGGTAAAAATAAACAGAGCAGACAGATAAAGTAGTAATAGATTGAAGAATATGTAAACAGATAAAAGATATAGTTAAAGACAAGTCAGATGAAAGACAGCGTGAAAGAAAACCCAGCAAGAAAAACAGCCAGCGTAAAAGACAACAAAATATCAAAGAAACAAACAGCAAATGAATAAAACAGGGACGGCTTGCATTCAGTTAATAGGTGTCTCTAAATTCTTGCATGAAGATATTTATTTTCCTCAATTAAATCCTAATCAGTTGATAGGATATTTTTTATTAATTTTTTTATAGATACTTCATCAATTCGAAGTAGTGAGGGTGGATTCCTGAATATTTCTATAGTTGAATTGATCTACTCCCTGAGGGTTTATTGTACCACTTCCAAGTTGACAGACAGGACAAGTAATAAAGGCATTTCTTTACAGGATTCATGTGTTGAGCCACTTCAGTGAAGTATTTCCAATTGTTCATGTTATGTTCTTAAGTATTCCATAAACTTGCATGTTTTCTAAATCTTAATGTTATAACAGGAATTTTATTTCAGAATTTGTTTAAATACACTATGTTTTGAACTGCTAAACATTTATCTGTTTTCTTATGATATCTGGTTTAGAGAACCCTTAATTTTTCTCCAATCCTGATTAACCTCTTTCAACTTCATTCATTATTCGGTTTAAGGAATCCTTAATTGCTCCTTGATCCCGATTGAAAACCACTTCACCATTCAGCCTTTAAAGATCTGATTTTGCTCAGCTACCTTGCCCTGTAACACTTCCTTTATAACTTGGATCTGTTTTGTTTTCTTGATATATTGACTCCATAGCCCAATGGAAAATAGGCAGGCACCTATCCATCTAAATCAGTAATTCCACCAACAAATCAAAATCAAACCAAATCAAGCATACATAACTAGCCTAAAATCAATTAAAACAAAAAATTTAAATCATTAAGAGAGAGCCCTCTTTGAGCATTAGGAAGGCTAGATCCTAATCTCCAAAAGTAGTTGATAGTTACCTCTGATATTTATTTTAACACAACATAACAACCCTTGGGAAATTTTGGAGAGATAACAGTATCCAAGCTCCAAAACTCAACCAATTCTATCAAAACCTTCAACAAATGCCTCTAACACTCTCTAGCAAGTAAGTGCAACAAATTTCTTGCCTCCTTGCACTCCTAAACATTGATTTCATAGTGTTTTTGTTTCTAAATGAAATTGGAATTTGGTATAGTGAAGAAACCCTAGTTTTATTCCTAATTCTGAAATTTGATGCCCTAATACCCTGCATTTCCTTCCCACATATCTAAAAACCCTATCCCTACCCCTACACTACAATTTCCTAGTCCCTAAATCCATTTCCCTTAAAACCCTAAGTCTTGGGCTTCTAAATTTCCTAGGCAACCACTCCCTCAAACCTGTAATTTAATTCTCATTTCCAACTCCCTTAACATTTCAACGTCCTATTACCTCCCAAATCTCTATAACCCCTTCCCCCATCACCCTAAATTTTCCTAGACTTATCCCTATTCCCTAGAACTATCTTCACTCCCCATTCCCATCCACCTTATCCCTAGGGTTTTATTTCCCACCAAACACTATGGAGGAAGACAGAGACTATATGGAAGAGGAGTGTAGACAAGAAGAGGAGGATAGAGAACAGAGAAGGCCTCACAAAGGAGGAAGAATCCTAAGGCTGGAGCCCACCAACACAAATGAACTGATGGCCTCTCCTATGACTGTCAGTTGTTTTTAGTATGTAGGTTGCCTTGATTTTTTCAACATCATTCAGAGGGTCCAAAATCATCCTATGTTGAGTAGAGTCTTCATTTCAAACCTCAGATACAATCAAGTTACCCTTGCAAGTGTGACCTTCAGTATATCTACATCTATCATTGTCGTTGCCATGGGGATTCCAAACATGGGTGAGAAGTGGTTTAAATCCAAAGATTTGGAGGCTCAATACTATGAACCATTCATTAAACCAAGGTACATAAATGAGAGGAAGAGGGTCTTCCCTTTCAGCTACCTTCTTGATAGGTATGCCCCCATGATGAAAATCATCATGAAGTACTTCTCTTGTGAAGGAAGATTTTATAGGCTCCACACATACCACATTAGACTCTTGATGCACTTCACAAGAGTAAAATTTCTCAATATCCCATACTATCTATTCAGGAGCATAGATAAAATGGCTTTTATTGTACAAAAGAGAGACTATGACCAGCAAATGAACAACCTCTTTCACCACTCATTGATCAAAATCATTGTTCTTCGTCACCTTGACCAGTTGAAAATCTCATGGGACACCTTCATTTCCAATGACATCTTCACTACTCCACATGCTAAATATGTGCCTTCTCCATCTCATCCTGCTACATCTATGCCTCCATCTCATTCCACTTCACCATCACCATTTCATGGTCAGGATGAGTCACCAATCAGAGCTATGATCAGCAAGCCTAAGAGGGATGAATTGGGAATATTGGAAAGGACATATCAGAGAGGGTATAGGAAGGCATTTTCCCCACATATTGTGGGAGGGGCCCTACCTTCTTCATCATCAAAGCAGGTACAGAAGGGGAAACAAAATATGGCAGAGGAAGATGTACATGAGGAAGTCATTCATGAGGAGGAAGTCATCCGTGAGACAGAAACTGAATTTGACCTTGTTGACTTCGATGAGAAGCATGATTATGAGGCCTCCAGTGTGATTATCAAGGATAATGATACCCAAATCAGGGAGCTTCGGACCAACTTAGAGAGATCTAAGTTTTTAATTTCATATTATTAGCAGGAAAATCAACAACTCAAAACCAAGCAGGCAATCATGGAGATGAAGATTCTCAAGGAAAAGAGAGAAGAAAACAAGGAAAATGCTTTGCTTGGTGAGGCTTATGATAGTTATGGTGAAAAAAATTAGGTAGAAGAACAATTTCCAAGAAGGAGACCTAGGACTAGAGGGCTGAAAAGAGATCTAGAACTAGAGAGGCAAAAGGAGGTTGAACTTGCCAATCAACTCACTTTAAATGAGAAGTTTTCCATCATGGTCAATGAAAACCGGAAGCATTAGCTTGAGAGGACCAATGATAATATTGATAAGCTCCTATAGAAGGCAAATAATTACAATGACATACTGAGGAAGAGGGCAAAACACTACTTCAAGAGAAATCAAATTGCAAGGTCAAATCTCCAAAAGGCCAAATCTAGACTTGAAACCAAGAAAAATGAAGGGGAAAAGCTTGATATCATTTCTAAGGCATAACTCATTACCTAACATACCTCATAAGACTCCCAAGGAATAAATTTTGAAGAAATTTGAGCAATTTTAGAAAATTTTGGTATTTTTTTCATTTTTGGCAGTTTAGCACAGTGTTATAGTCAAAAGCACAGAGCCCTAGGCATTGTACTTTTTATAGGGACCTCCAATGGAAAAAATGAAGGCACTATTGGATTCAGCAGGCCAATTACAGTTAGGAAAACAACTTTACAAAACTTTTTTGAGTCAAATGAACAGTCAAAAAGTCAAAAAAAACACTCAAAAAATCGCATTTCTGCCCTGTTTTGGAGGTTGGCGCTGCGCTTTTGACCAGTCTTGGGAGAATCAAATTTTGGAGGGTCAAATAAAAACCATTTTTGAAACCAAGAATATATATGGTAACTATACTATACAGGATTTCCAATGAGCTATCCTGAGCTCAATTTGGCCACATGGAACCCCCTCAAAAGTGGAGTTGAAGTTGGCATTGCTCTTTTGACAAATTTTCTAAGTTTGCTAATGTTTCCAAACTTCCTCAGTATTTTCATTTTCACCTTGGAAAATGGTGATTTACAAATGTAATTCATGATTTAAATGTAATTTTGTTGTTTTTACACTTACCTAGGGTAAATACATTAGATGAAAACTTTTCATGATGATGTAATCAATCAGTTTCCAAAAAGTGAGGGATGAGTCAGTTTGACCTCCCTACACTCTAGGTATCAGTTCAGTTTTTCGTGGAACTTCTCCTCCACTCAGGCATTCTACCCCTGAGTTTGGGAGAAGTTGTTTTGTGGTATATATCTTATACGTTTTGACTCATTTCAGAGGTTTTATGTTGTTGCATTGATCAGAGACTCTAGTGTAATCAACATTTGGCAGGAAATTAATGAAAGAGTTGTAGACATTTCTTTGGGATACCTGTGGTATGGAAATTTATCAGAGTTTATTCTTATGTTACACATGTATGAATTTTTTGTCTTCATGATCCATTTCATCTCTATTATATTTTGGTTTTCAAGTTGATAAACAGAATACATCTCTCATGCTCTGTTTTGGGAAAATCTTCATATTTTGTTCATTTTCTTCAGTTTAGAAAGAATACATGTCTTGCCTTTCTCTTTCTAGCTCCTCATCAGTATGATACATCTCACCCTGAAACCCTAAAGTGTTAGCTTTCCTACCTACCTTTCCCCATTGAATCTCTACAACCCTAATCTTATTTACCCTGACCTAGCCTCTTTGACCTAATTCACCCATCCAGCAAACCAATTCAAACAAACAAACCCCTATACTCATACCTAGCCTAAAACCCTAATTCATCCAGCCCTCTTGGCTGTGAATTTGTGCAGAGAGCCCTCTCCGGTTTGGTAGGGCTAGCTACCAAACTAAAATATTGGTCTGTGGTTACCTATGTTTGGACTCTTTTTTAGCCTTAGAGATTCGGTGGAGTGATAACATACTGGCGTCGTTGCCGGGGAACGAAAGATTTATTTTCCCTTGGTGTACGACAAGAACCATTGGAATAATCTTCCTACTTTTTTTTTCCCATTGAATAAGCTTGTTCGTGGAAAGAGCCCTCAGCCCCAAGCCTATCACATGCTCCCAAGGGCGCCTCATCAAAGAGAGCTTACGCATTCCATTGGAGAGAAACTATTGATCAAGCTCCATAGACCGGTGACATCCCATGTGGATTGATCCACGCAGAGATTTCCAGGCGGATCGAAGTCCAAAGCTAAAAAATTATTGAAGGCGTTACTGTTAGCACTGAAGCTAACCAACGTAGAGCCTGAATGCCGAATTGCAAATCCACAGCATTGAGGGAGTGTTGAAGTTGAACGCAGAAGCGTTGTTAAAAGTGATCGTGAGTGACTGTTGAGTGAACGCATAGCTTGAACGTTGATTGTCAAGCTACAGGTGAATGCAGAGCTTGAACGCTGATTGTCAAGCTACAGGTGAACGTAGAGCTTGAACGCTGATTGTGAAGCTACAGGTGAACGCAGAAGTCGTTGAACACCGAGAAGGAAAGCTACAGATGTGTGGCCTTGATCGATTTCCTGCAGAGCCGAAGTTAATTGAAATAATCATGTGAGACTTGCTCACTCTTTTATGAAATGCGTAAGGTGGACTGTATAGAGAATAAGGAAGTCGCATCTCCTAATGAAATGCAGAGTTGAACCTTGGTTGATTCAATTGGTAAACATCGATATCTGGAGGCGATAGCAACTAATGAGTTTGGTATTATTCAATTGTGTTTGTAAATTTGTGCTTGGACTTACGTGCTTTTTTATATATATATATTTGTTACTTACATTTACAATGATCCTGTGAGGATTCAATAACCATTGTGAGAATTAAAGTTTATGTAAGTGGTAAAATTTTACGAGTTTTTGAAATTGCGTAAGTACAAAACGTTGATTGGTTTATCAACGATGCAAATTGACATATAATTTGTATGTGAATTGTCCACTTGCAAGTAAGATATATATCATTTTGAGAGATTGGTAAAGGCTACGTTTGGAAGTAGTCAAGCCACAACATGAAAGTATTTGCATGCCTCAATGGTATCACACCAAATGCAGTGGTAACGCAGCATGGTAAGATGCTTGTGTAGGGGAGTTAGAGACTGTTGTCAAACGGTGGTATGGCTTGATGATTGCGTTATATAGGTAAAAGCATGATTATAAAGGCTCTTTAAAGAGTGATTTGGGAAAGATAAGGAGTGAAATTTTTTTGTAATTGGATTTATAAGGGAGAAAATTGAAATTTAATTTTTTATTTTTTGGAGAAATAAGGATCATTATTTGTAACTCAAAGTATCTTTTTACTTTGAGGGGGGGTGTAAAAAAAAAGAGAGAGAGATTTGTAATAGCATTGTCAAATTTTGCAAAGATTTCATTGTAAACACTCAACGAGAAATTGAGTAGAGCCAAGTTCAAAGCTCAGTCATTTTTCTCCTTTTTTGAACGACTATACAAGGGTCAAGGCCAAGCCCCGATAGATCATTTTTTTGCATGGCGTGTGTCGTTTTTGGCATGGCGTGTTTCGTGTGACGAGTTTTGTGCTTGATTATTTTGGTGCACTGCTTCAACACTACAATGTCGAAGTTAATTAATCTGTTCTCTGAATCTAATAAAATAGAAGGAGTGAAATCTTATAAGACATGGCAACGTCTAATTGAAAGCACTCTCATATATAATGAATTGTGGCATGAAATTTGTGATGGAAACATTAAGCCAAATAAACGAACAGATGCAGATTCACTTGCAAAATGGGAAGCAAAAAATGACAAAGCATTAGCTCTTATAAAAGCTTCAGTTAATAATGAAATGTACATATATATTGAAAAATCCTCATATGCATGGACTGATTTACGTACATTCAAAGATCTCTTTGATACACAACCTGAATCAAAGAAGTTTGATCTTCAATTAAAATTGCTTCAACAGAAATTAACTGAAGGTGGTGATGTCCTTAAGTATATTTCACGACTTAAAAATATAAAGCATGAAATAATAAATGTTGGTTTTCAAGATGTTGATGAAAGTTGCTTTACCACAATTTTGATTGCTGGATTTCCATCATCATATACACATTTTTTGGAAACTTTTCAAGTCACTGGAAAGTTAGAGAAGATAAATTTTGATGAATTGAGTGACATGTTAGCCCAACATGATAAAACCTTTGGGAAGAAGAAACAGATTGGAGAAGATTTCTTCTTCACCGAAGCCAGCTCAAGTAATTCCTTAGCTGATAGTTCAAAAAATAGAGGAAGAGGAAATTTCAATCAAAATCAAGCATCCCAAGGTCGTGGTCGCAGTCAAAGCAGAGGAAACAATTTCAACAGAGGCTACAATTTAGGTAGGAGAAATTTTCAAGGAAGAGTCAACAATCAAAATAGAGGATGTCATCAAGGCAGAGGACAAAGTCCAGGCAAAGGACAAACTCAAAACAGAGGCCAAAGCAAAGGCTAAGGAGAGTCTCAAGGTAGAGGCAGTGATTTCAGTCAAATTGTTTGCAGGAGATGTAACAAAGTTGGCCATTATGCGGCAGATTGTAGAACTTCTATTGTGAAAATTCCCAAGTTTCATCCAAAATCTGCACAGTTTGCAAATGATGAAGATGGTCTTGATGGTTCCGAATATGTTTTCACCAACACAGAATCAACAACTTTCCAGGTTTCAAGCTTTCTCATAAGTGATTATGAAGATGCATGGATTATGGATACAGGCACAACTCAACACATGAATTTTCGACGGGATTTCTTTTGGAATTTCAAATAATTCCATCTAAATTCAATCTATCTTGCTGATAAAACAAAACATACTCCTTCTCGCAAAGGCGTAGTTAAATTTTTTTTACCAGGCATTGGAGAAAGAATGATTTCAAATGTATGGTATGTCCCAACATTCAAGCAAAATTTGCTATCTTTAGTCACAATTTGACAAGCAGGACATATGGTCATTATGGAAGATGGCTTAGTTAAAATTAACTCAGTAAAACAGAACATGAAAATAGTAATGACAGGTTATGAAGATGGAAAATTGTTAAGGATGAAAGGGACAGTTATTCCAATAAATTCTAACTTTGCAGGAGCAGCAAGTATAGACATTTCACCGATTATATTGTGGCATGTAATATATGTCCATCTCAACTTCAAAATTCTCTCTCATTTACAAAAATAGGTAATGGTTAAAGGACTTCCAACCTTCAAAAGGGAAAATGCAAAGTGTGAATCTTGCATTTTTGGAAAACAACATAGAGAGACTTTTCCTACAAGTTCATGGCGCACAAACAGGCATTTGCATTTGTTTCATAGTGATATTTGTGGACCCTTTCCAACTTCACTCGGAATTTGCATATATTTCTTACTCTTTGTTGATGATTTTAGCAGGATGACTTGGGTTTATTTCTTGAAGAAAAAGTCAGAAGCATTTGAAAAGTTCAAAACTTTTCGTCAGCTTATTGAAAATGAAGTAAAGGAGAATATTGGCACTCTTAGAACTGACAATGGCGGATAATTCACTTCAAATGAATTCAAAAATTATTGCATGGAAATGGTATAAAATGACATCTTACCAATGTCTACACTCCGCAGCAAAATGGAGTAGTAGAAAGAATGAATCGTACCTTGTTAGTAATGGCACGATCTATGTTAACTTTCAAAAAGTTAAGTCCTTTATATTGGGCCGAAGCAATTCATACCACTGTCTACTTGAGAAACATATCTCCCACGGCTTCTTTAGATGGAATAACACCTTATGAAGCATGGTTTGGCTTCAAACCTCAGGTAAAACATCTTAGAGTTTTTGGATTAGTCTGTTATGCCTTAGTTCCAAAGGAAAAACGAACTAAGCTTGATGCATGAAGCTTGAAGTGCACAATGATCAGGTATTCCGATGAGAAGAAAGGGTACCGATTGTCGAATGGGAAATTTATTGTAAGCAGAGATGTGATTTTTGATGAAAATGAGAGTAAGAGTGTTGAAGAAGTTGAAAGTATTCTTCAAAAGTTAGAAACAAAAAGTGATAAAAGAAACGGAAATTTACAAAGTCAACCAAATGCACAAAATTGTTATGAACTTGAATTTCCTTCATCTGAAAATGATTCATCCAATCCGTCTTCATCATCAGTGCCATCTGGGTCTTCTAGCAGTTCATCGAACTCTCCTAGTAGCAGCAGTTCTTCTGAAAATGACTCTCCACCCCCAACAAACATCAGTTTGTATCAACCCTCTTTACAATGATGGTGATTTTTCACAATCCCAGACTAGTAAACATCAATTTCCAAAATGGGCAGTTCAACTTTTGAAAGATGTAAGGCCTAATGAACAGAATAAAACAGGAACAAGGGGATCACAAATAAACGAAGGAGCCTTGATAGCAAATGATTTTACTGAACATTCTACATACCGAGAGGCAGTAAAACATAAAGAATGGCAACAAGATATGGTTGATGAATATCAGGCAGTTCAAGACAATAACACTTGGAAACTTGTTGATTGTCCTCAGAATGTTAAACTCATCGGATGCAAATGGGTTTACCGAATTAAGTACAAGCAAAATGGTGAAATTGACAAGTATAAAGCAAGACTTGTTGCTAAGGGTTTTGCGCAGCAGGAAGAGATAGATTATGAGGAAACGTTTGCTCCTACAGCTAAATGGAACACCATTCGACTCACACTTGCCTTAGAAACTCAACAAGGATGGAAAGTTCATCGGATGGATGTAAAAGGTGCTTTCCTCAATGGATATTTACAGGAAGAAGTGTACATGACACAACCACTAGGTTTTGAAATTGAAGGACATGAACATAAAGTCTACAAATTGATAAAGGCTTTATATGGGTTAAAACAAGCTCCCCGAGCTTGGTATGCTAAAATGGATGAATACCTTCGGAAATTTGGTTTTCAACGAAGTGAATCTGAAGATACCTTGTATGTACGTCAACAAGGTAAAAATCTGGTGATTTTGGTTATGTATGTAGATGATTTGATTATCACTGGAAACAATGATGATCATATTGCACAGGTGAAAAAGGAGTTACATGCAGGTTTTAAGATGACATATTTGGGACTACTTCACTACTATCTTGGAGTTGAATTATTCCAACATCCACATCATATCTTCATTTCTCAAAGTAAGCATGCAGCAGAAATTCTTCAGTGATTTGGAATGCAGGATTGCAAGCATTTTCTTACCCCTATGGAACAAAACTTGAAATTTTCAAAATTTGAAGGGGAGGGAATGGTGGATAGCACTACTTATCGACAGTTGATTGGTAGCCTGATTTATCTAAAAACTACTCGATCAGATCTTTCAGTTGATTGGTAGCTTTATGCAGGAACCACGGGACAGCCACTGGAATGCAGCTAAAAGAGTTCTTCGTTATATCCAAGGAAAAAAATATTTTGGTCTTCTTTACAAAAAGACTAAAAATTTTGTACTTGGTGGATTTTCAAATGCCAACTTTGCTGGCATTATTGATGATAGGGCATCAACCTCAAGTTATTTAATGAACATGGGGTCAGCTAAAGTTTCCTAGAGTTGCAAGAAGCATGCTACAGTGGCCACTTCTTCAGCAAAGCAGAGTACATTTCAGCATGGGAAGCAGCATGTGAGATTGTTTAGTTGCGTAGAGTTTTACAGGACTTGGGAATTCCTCCAGCAGAAGCTACTTCGTTATTCATCGACAATCAGTTAACAATAAAGCTTTCCAAGAATCCCATTTTTCATTCAAAGACAAAGCATGTGGACACCAAGTATCATCATATCATATCTCTCATTACAAAAGATGTCATCAAGCTGATTTATTGTCCTTCAAAAGATCAAACCTCCAATATCTTCACCAAACCTCTTGGTAGAAAAAAAAATTTACTAAGTTCAGAGATGAACTTGGTATATGTTGTAATATATCTTTGGTATATGTTGTAATGTATCTGAGGTCAAGTCATTATCTGAGTTAGATCTTAGTTCTCTGAAATTTGAGGAAAATTTTATTTTTGAAGAGATTAAACCTAAATCAGACCTTGACATCAAAGCTTGGATCCAATTCTACCAACAAGAGTCAATACCTGTCTAAACTCAACCTCAATCAATTGTTGATTTTTCATATGCACCCTCGACCTCATCATTTATACCTACTACTTCAGTACCTACAACCGTTGTTCCACTACCTATTCGGCCAACCCATCTCATTTTCAATATAGCACTTCACTCAGCAAGAATCATGGCTAGGTTTTCCCCACTTATATTACCTACTCAATTGAATGATTTACCTCAGGGTTATGGCCAGAGACTCCCCCTGTTTGATGAAAATTCTACCATATCTGCAAAAAAAACACATTTTCAAAGTCACTGACTTTGTAGACTTGGAGGAAGTTCATGTTGACAATGCAAAAATGAGAATTATAGCCCAAAGCTTCTCTGGAGATGTTAAAGTTTGGTTTAGATCCTTGACTGCTAATTCCATTGCCACTCCAGCCCAGCTAGTTGATGCATTTATAGCCCGATGGGAGGTGAATAAAAATCATTTACAGTTGCTTTTTGAGTATGAGAATATAAATAGAAATCCTAATGAAGCAATCCAATATTTCAATACTCGCTTCAATAGAACTTATAATGCAATTCCTGTTGAGATCAAGCATCCTCCAAGCTTAGCTCTCATACTTTATCCAAATGCATTTGATTCAGACATGGCTTACCAACTAAGGGAAAGAAGTCTAGCTACATTGGAAGATATGCAAAAGAACACAGTCAGCGTTGAAGCAAATATGTTGATGAAAAGAGTTAGAACCATAGGTGAGAGAAAATTCACTATTAAAGATGAACCATCCACCTCATCTTCTGATGCTAAGATGGACACTTTGATGAGGACTATTGAAAGAATGGTTGACAGGATGTCCATCACTGGGAGACAGCATGAGGTCAGAAATCCTAACTTCAGAGGCCAATAACAACCTCAGTTAAGGATCAAGCAAAGAGAACAGCGGGCTCCTGAGAAACCAGCACAACAACAGCAAATTAGGACACCCTTGCAGCAAAACTATGCTCAAGGAATAGAAGAAGAAGATGAAGACACAATTGTTGAGGAAAATATCCTTTTCAAGGTTGATGGTCTGCCCATGTTTTTTACGGAAGATGAAGAGTATTTTGAAAATAAATATGAGCCTAAGGATGAATATTTCATCCTTTCCAATGATCATGAATTGGAAACTGAATCAGATGATTTTCAGCGAGGGTACTTGAATGCACTTAGTTCACAAGAAAGGCAGCTCTCATTGAGAAGAAGAGATGTGTCGGTTAATCCCATTCAGAAAAGGGCATCTTAGCAAAAAGATACTCAAACAAAGCAGAATCCTCCGGGTAACCAAAGTAAATGAAAAGAGTCTACATTCACGAATGAGAACAGGGTAAATCAACCATCCACAAGTTCAATAAGTAAGGAAAAGGACATTTAGAAGAAAGAAGCTCCATCAAAGGACCATGTTGACCGACGAGACATCTTCATTAAAGAGGTAGCCAAATCCACTCCTTTCAGCCTAGAAACTAAAATTTCAAAATTGAAATTGTATATTCATTTAACCGAGCTTGTTAAGAATAACCAGTATAAGTCTCATGTTGCCAAAATGCTTAAATTAGATCCTTTGTTTGACATGGTAAATGTCGAAGATGATCAACCCGAACTTATTTTTGGTCCTACTATTGACGTTCAGTTAGAAGATAGTGAGGTTCCCCCATTCTACTTGAGTCTAGGAATCCACCAATGCATTTTACACAATTCCATGTTAAACTCTGAAGCCTCCCATAATCTAATTCCAAAATCCATTATGGAGAAGCTAGGACTTGATATCACTCGTCCTTACCATGAATTATACTCCTTCGATTCAGGTAGATTCTGTTGTATTGACCTTATTAAATATTTGGTAGTCTCCCTAGAGCAGATTATGGCAAAGAATGTTCTAATGGATGTGGTGGTAGCTGAAATACCACCACGGTTTGGCATGTTGTTTTCAAGATCTTGGGGGAAAAAATTGAGAGGCACATTGCAATTATAATTTTCTTATGCTACCATCCCGGTTTTCGGACAATTGAGAAAATTGTACCGAGAAACAAAGATGAAATATATGATCACAAGAAAATAAAAGCGCAACAATCATCTGATAAATGTTGTACATACATATTTAGAGTCATTTATTTTGTTTAATGATAGCAGCTTAAATGATGTAGATAGCCAACTTGTAGAAGTAGAATATGTTCTAGAGATTCATAATTGCATCAGAAAATTTATAGAAAAGGAAAAAGAGAAGATGTCAATCTCATTAGAACAGCCATCAGATGAGGCAGAGAAAAACTCAGAACAGCCATTAGATAAAGCAGAAGAAAGACTAGAAAATCATGAAGAAACAATTCAGAAAGTTGAGCCAAAACATAAATCAAAGTTTCAGCACTTGGAGGATGAAAATGGTCTATGGTCCATGGAATTTGATGGTGCCTTGGTAAAATACGGGGCAGGCATTAGAATCTGGATCCGCAACCCTTTTCATCAGCCTTGTAAGGTCCCTACAAATGTTAGATTATGCTCATACAAGTTAGCTTTTGATTGCACTAACAATGAGGCGGAGTATGAAGCACTGCATACTGGCCTAAATATCTTGAAGAAATTGGGTGAAAAAAGAAATTCAGTACGTGGTGATTCAGAACTTGTGATCAAGAAAGTTAAAGGTGAATATCAAGCTAACCATCCTTGGATGAGAGCATACAGGAATGTAGTCTTATATATTTTTAAAAAAATTCCGGAGTATACACTTTCAATTACGCCAAGGAGTCAAAATCTCATGGCATATTCATTGGCTACAACTGCAATCAATTTTAACATCCCTGTCTATTCAAACAGGAAAATTGAGATTCATGTGAAACGTCGGCCCACCATTCCCAATAACTTGCGGTATTGGCAAGTGTTCTGGGATGATAAGTAGGTAAATAACTTTCTCCAAGGTGAGGTTGAATTTGAGAATTGTTCCATAGATGAAATTTGTGAAAAATATGACCATGATATAGAAGCAACTCAGGTGGACGTACTACAGCTGAAAGACAACAATATTCCAAAAGGTCTCATACCTTTGGAATAATTGTTTAACCAAGATGACATAGCAATAAAGCCTACATTGGTGCCTACAGAAAAAGGTGTGGAGGACGTGAACATCGGGACAACAGACAAACCAAAGATGGTTAAACTTTCCAAGTCTTTATCTCCCGAGGTAAAGGCTAAATATGTTAAATTACTTTCTGAATTTCTGATGTTTTCGCATGGGAATATGCATATTTAAAGGTGTATGACAAGAACATCATTCAACACACTATTCCGATCAAGTCTGATCAAAAGCCCTTTCAGAAAAAGTTGAGAAGGATCAATCTGAGATTGTTGCCATCAATTGAAAAAGAGGTAAACATACTTTTCAAGTCCGGTATTATTGTTCCTATCAGATTTTTTGATTGGGTTTCAAATTTGGTCCCGGTAAGAAAGAATACTGGAGAAATCCGGCTCTGCATATATTTCAGGAACTTGAACAAATTTTCTTTGAAGGAAAACTATCCACTTCCCAAAATGGATCACATCCTTCAAAGAGTTGTTGGTTCTTCTCGTATGTCATTATTGGATGGATATTCGGGATATAACCAGATTCTAGTGCACGAGGATGATCAGGAAAAGACATAATTTACTACACCTTGGGGCACGTTCAAATATGCAAAGATGTCATTCGATTTGAAGAATGCAGGGGGCACGTTTCAGCAGGCCATGGACATAGCATTTGCCAATGAAAAATATGTTCTCTTGGTTGTTTATTTAGATGAATTGATAGTGCTTTCACATTCTGATGATGAACATTTGCATAATTTAAGAATTGTTTTCGAGAGATGCAGGAAGTTCGGAATCTCTCTAAACCCAAAGAAAACTATTTTTTCCATGGAGGAGGGAAAACTTCTCGGTCACATCATCTCCAAGGATGGGATCCGGATTGACCCTTCTCGTATTCAAGCAATTCAGCAAATTGATTTCCCTCACAGCAAAAAGGAAATACAAGCATTCAATGGTAAGATGAATTTCTTACGTAGATACATTCCTAATTTGGTTGAGCATCTTAGAGAGTTGACAAATATGTTGAAGAAAGATAAAGATGTGAAGTGGTCTGAATATGCTCGGAAGTCCTTCAACTCAGTAAATTTTTCCTTGACCACTGCCCCTATTTTAATAAGTCCTGATTATTATATTGATTTCGTAATCTTCTCATTTGCTTCTGAGCACACCATGGCAACAGTATTGATGCACAAAAGGGATAAAACTGAGCTGCCAATTGCATTCTTCAGTTGTAATATTATGGATTCAACCCTTAGGTACAATATCATAGAGAAATAGGCTTTGGCTTTAATTAAAGCGCTGAAATATTACTTTACAAAGTGGATTGAAGCGACCCTAACCAGGCAAGCAATAGATTCTATCATCATTCAGTTTTTATAAACTAATATTTTGTCCCATTTTGGTTGTCCTACTAAGATTATCACAGATAACACAGCAGCATTCAAGTCTAGGAATATGACTAAGTTTTGTGACAGATATAACATTAAGTTGGGACACTCTACAACCTACTACACGCAGGGTAATGGATTGGCGGAGTCCTCTAATAAATCCTTGATCAGTATCATTAAGAAAATGTTAGAGGCAAATAAAAATAATTGGCATAAGAAGTTGATGAATGCATTGTGGGCAAACCAGGTGAGTAGTAAGAAGTTATTGGAATGTCTCATTTTCAAGTTGTGTATGGTATCAATACTCTGTTTCCTTCATCATTAGCATTCCCGGTTATGAAATTGTTGCAAGAAGCAGGGACTGAGGAAAATGACATACAGTGTCGGATTAATCAAATGATCCACCTTCAGCAGATGAGAGATGAGGTATTTCAGAATACTTCAAAACTTCATGACAAGATAAATAATATCTATGACCGGAAAACAAAGGAAGACAACTTCAAGGTTGGAGATGTAGTACTCCACTGGGATGCTAGAAATGAGGATAAGGGTAAGCATGGAAAATTTGAAAATCTATGGAAAGGGCCATATCATATTTCAGCTTCTCGAGGATAGAATGCTTATTTTCTTGAAGAGATGAATGGACAAGAGTGCTTAGGAGGACTAGTCAATGGTATGCTCCTTAAAATCTATCTTTTCTAAAGAACATTTCTCAATCAATTTTCCATTTCATTGTAAATACCAACTTACCTTTTCTACAAGTGTGAAGTAGAGAATCACTGGAGTTCAGAGCTCGAAGTGAAGGCCATGGAGTTTCACTAATTTTCTGTTGTTTTCAAAGTTCAATTTTCAGTCAATTTTTAGTTTGTCTTGAGTCAGTCTATTTCATCTGAGTTATCAGTTTTCAGTCAAGTTTATTAGTTTGAGTTTTGGACCTTATTGGCCCAATGGATAAGGCTTTTTGGTCTACGATGTTCTTAACACCTCTTTCAGATCTATCATCCCCAATAAGGCCAATGTTGTCAGTATTTGCATCCTGCCATCAATGGTCAAAACCCTATTTTCAAATCATTTTAAGGGTCCCACCGAGAAATTTTTTATCATTCCACTAGGCCATGCAAAAATTTAGTCATTGATGGTAGCCCTAGTCCAAAAACATCACTCTTCCTCAAATTTGATTACTTGCTAGCATATTTTCATACCTTGTTGATTGTACACCATCCATAAAGTTAATATCATCATGTCATCATGAAGTCTAGTCTTTCAGGGTTTCATTAGGTCTTTTGAGCTCATTCAAGGTTGCCATTAGGTCATTAGGGTTTCCAAGGTCCAATAAAACTTCATTTTCACTACATAAGACCAACAAGTAAAGGGTGATCAAATAACATCTCTTCACCATATAAATATGCTTTGTAAAGTAAAATTCTTGTTTCAGCATGTAATCTTTGTTTTAAAATGTAATTTTTAATTTTCATTATGTAATTTTATGTTATTCAAAATGTAATCAGTTCATGATTCCCAAGTTGCTAACTCAGAGTTTCAACATGCCAAAGCATCAAAAATGTCAAATCAAAGAGTTCTCAAAGTCATCAGGTGATCAATTTTCAAAGAAAAAAGTAAAATGCAAAGGTATAGTTTCAAAGTGTAAAGTGAAGTGAAGAAAGGAAAAGGTGGGTCCCAAGGCCCAAATCATTCAAATGATGAAGTATAAAAACCACCAAGACATCAAAATCAAACTCATTTTCACTCCCAAAAGTCAAGCTTGCACTCCCTTGGTTCAAAAAATCGAATTGCAAGGTCAGAGGCATATTTTTTTGTGACGTTGCGCTTTCTAAACTAGTGTTGCACTTTTAACAGGCAGTGTCGCGCTTTTCCTCAACGGGCACTGCACTTTTGCCCAGTGAGCTCTCCAAGCTCCAAAACTCAACCAAATCTCTCAAAACCTTCTACAAATGCCTCTAACACTCTCTATTAAGTAAGTACAACAAATTTATTGCCTCCTTGCACTCCTAAACATTGATTTCATAGTGTTTTTGTTCCTAAGTGAAATTGGCATTTGGTCTAGTGAAGAAACCCTAGTTTTATTCCTAATTCGAAATTTTATGCCCTAATACCCTGCGTTTCCATCCCACATATATAAAAACCCTATCCCTACCCCTACACTACCATTTCCTAGTCCCTAAATCCATTTTCCTTAAAACCCTAAGTCCTAGGCTTCTAAATTTCCTAGGCAACCACTCCCTCAAACCTGTAATTAAATTCTCATTTCCAAATCTCTTAAAATTTCAACCTCCTATCACCTCCCAAAGCTCTATAACCCCTTGCCCCATCTCCCTAAATTTTCCTAGACTTATCCCTATTCCATATACCTATCTTCACTCCCCATTCCCATCCACCTTATCCCTATGGTTTTCTTGGCCACCAAACACTATGGAGGAAGACAAAGACTATATAGAAGAGGAGGGTAGACAAGAATAGGAGGATAGAGAACAGAGAATTCCTCACAAAGGAGGAATAATCCTAAGGTTGGAGCCCACCAACACAAATGAACTGATGGCCTCTCCTATTACTGTCAGTTTTTTTGAGTATTTAGGTTGCCTTAATTTTTGCAACATGATTCAGAGGGTCCAATATCATCCTATGTTGAGTAGAGTCTTCATTTCAAACCTCAGAGACAATCAGGTGACCCTTGCAGGTGTGACATTCATTATATCTACATTTATCATTGTTGCTGCCACAGGGATTCCAAACATGGGCGAGAAGTGGTTTAAATCCAAATATTTGGAGGATCAGTACTATGAACCATTCATTAAACCAAGGTATAGAAATGAGAGGAAGAGGGTCTTCCCTTTCAGCTACCTTATTGATAGGTATGCCCCAATGATGAAAATCATCATGAAGTACTTCTCTTGTGAAGGAATATTTTCTAGGCTCTACACATGCCACATTAGACTGTTAATGCACTTCACAAGAGTAAGATTGCTCAATATCTCATACTATCTATTGAGGATCATAGAAAAAATGGCTTTTATTGTACAAAAGAGAGACTATGACCAACAGATGAATATCCTCTTTCACCATTCATTGATCAAAGTCATTGTACTCCATCACCTTTACCAGTTGAACATCTCATGGGACACCTTCATTACCAATGACATCTTCACTACTCCACAAGCTCCACATGCTGAAGATGTGCCTTCTTCATCTCATCTTGCTACATTTATGCCTCCATCTCAGTTCACTTCACCATCACCACCATCATCAACATTTCATGGTTAGGATGAGTCATCAAGCATAGCTATTATCAGCAAGCCTAAGAGGGTTGAATTGGGCATATTGGAAAATACATATCAAAGAGGGTATAGACAGGTGTTTTCCCCACAGGTTTTGGGAGGGGCCCTGCTTCTTCATAAACAAAGCAGGTACAGAAGGGGAAACAAAAGATGGCAGAGGAATATGTACATGAGGAATCCATTCATGAGGAGGAAGACCTCCATGAGACAGAAATTGATTTTGACCTTATTGACTTGGATGAGCAGCATGATTATGAGGCCTCCAATGTGATTATCAAGGATAAGGATTCCAAAATCAGGTAGCTTCAGACCAACTTAGAGAGATCTAAGTTTTTAATTTCATACTATGAGCGGGAAAATCAACAACTTAAAACCAAGCAGGCAATTATGGAGATGCAGCTTCTCAAGGCAAAGAGAGAAGAAAACAAGGCAAACGCTTTGCTTGATGAGGCTTATGAGAGGTATGGTGAAACATATGAGGCAGAATCACAAGTACCAAGAAGGAGACCTAGGACTAGAGGGCTGAAAAGAGCTCTAGAACTAGAGAGGCAAAAGGAGGCTGAACTTACCAATCATCTCACTTTAAATGAGAAGTTTTCCATCATGGTCAATGAAAACTGGGAGAATTGTCTTGAGAGGACCAATGAGAATCTTGAGAATCTCTTGGAGAAGGAAAATAAGGACAATGACATATTGAGGAAGAGGGAAAGACACTTAAAGAGAAATCAAATTGCAAGGTCAAAGCTCCAAAAGGCCAAATCAAGACTTGAAACCCTAACCAAGAAAAATGAAGGGGACAAGATTTATATCATTTTTGAGGCATCACGCATTGCCTAACATACCTCATCAGCCTCCCACAGAATAAATTTTGAAGAAATTTGAGCAATTTTGGAAAATTTTGGTAATTTTTGCATTTTTGGCAGTTTAGCACAATGGCACTGTCAAAAGCGCAACGCCCTAAGCGCTGCGCTTTTTATAAGGACATCCAATGACCAAAATGAAAGCACCATTGGATTTAGAAGGCCAATTACAGTCAGGAAAACAACTTTACACAACTAAAATGGGTCAAAGGAGCAGTCAAAAAGTCAAAAATCACTCAAAAAATCACATTTCTGCCCTGTTTTGGAGGTTGGCATTGCGCTTTTAAATAGTATTGGGAGAATAAAATTTTGGAGGGTCAAATAAACACCATTTTGGAAACCAATAATAGATCTGGAAACTATATTGTACATCCTTTCCAATGATATATCATGAGATCAATTTGGACACCTAGAACCCTCTCAAACGTGGAGCTGAAGTTGGCGCTGTGCTTTTGACAAATTTCCTGAGTTTGCTGATATTTCCAAATTTTCTCAATATTTTCATTTTCACCTTGGAAAATGGTGTTTTTACAAATGTAATTCATGATTTAAATGTAATTTTGGTGTTTTTACACTTACCTAGGGTAAATACATTAGATGAACACTTTTCATGATGACATAATGAATCAATTTCCAAAAAGTGAGGGATGAGTCAATTTGACCTCCCTACACTCTAGGTATCAGTTCGGTTTTTGGTGGAATTGCTCCTCCACTAAGGGATTCGACCCCTAAGGTTGGGAGAAGTTGTTTTTCAGTCTATATCTTGTACATTTTGACTCATTTCAGAGGTTGGATGTTGTTGCATTGATCAGAGACTCTAGTGTAATTAGTATTTGGCAGGAAATTAATGAAAGAGTTGCAGTTATTTCTTTGGGATACCTGTGGTATGGAAATTTAGCATAGTTTCTTATTATGTTACACATGTATGAATGTTTTTTCTTCATGATCCATTTCATATCTATTATATGTTGGTTTTCAATTTGATAAATATAATACATCTCTCATGCTATGTTTTGGGAAAATCTTCATAGTTTGTTCGTTTTCTTCAGTTTAGAAAGAATACATGCCTTGCCTTGCTCTTTCTAGCTCCTCGTCAGTCTGATTCATCTCACCCTAAAACCCTAAAGTGCAGTTATATTTCCTACCTACCTTGCCCCATTGAATCTCTACAACCATAATCTTATTTTCCTTAACCTAGCCTCTTTGACCTAATTCACCCATCCAGCAAACCAATTCAAACAAACAAACCCCTGTACTCATACCTAGCCTAAAACCCTAATTCATCCAGCCCTCTTGGTTGTAACTTTGTGGAGAGAGCCCTATCTGGTTTGGTAGTGATAGCTACCAAGCTAAAATATTTGTTTGTGGTTAGCTCTGTTTGGACTCTTTTTTAGCCTTAGAGATCAAGTGGAGTGATAACAGGGTGGAGATTCCTTGTCCCAGACTCAGTTGCTAAAAATATCACAAGATAAAAATCCTTGTATATATTGTGATGCCAACGAATATGAGTTGTATTTCTTGGATTGAAATGGTGTTTATATGTGCAATGAATAGGTATATTTCATTTATGGTTGATATGTTATTGCAGGGCAATGCCTATGACTACATTCTGTTGTTGTGCTTCTGAATGGTATCTTGTGCCATGTCTTTATATAATAATCAGTGTTATGTTGCATTATAATTGAAATGGTGTGCTTAAGAGTTACCTGAAAATTTTATGAGATAATATAATTTATAACATACACTATGAAGCCTTGAAGGCATTAAATAGAGGCTAAAAAGAACTGACCTAAACCATAGCAACATTTATTATAGGAAGTCTTTCTATCAATGTGTAGTGATCACATTAGAGACTGTTGGTTTCAATAAGGTCGGTGTAAATATGTTGGCTACGGGCCATATTAAAATTATGAGGCATTGTTTTGGTATTGATGGAAACTCCCTCTCATAGTTCTAAGAACCCTTAACCTTGCATGAGGGCTTCTCCAGCCTTGCATTTTCAGCAGTTGAGCATTCCCATTTTAGCAGCGCTGGTGTTGAATTGTCTTTCACCAAACCAATTCATCTATACCATGTCTTGGAGTCTGTTGACGATGTTGGATCCACCAACATGCAAGGGGTCTCCCCGATATGAAGTACCAATTATACCTCACACCGTATGGAGTAGGATCCCCATCTGGAGCATGTCCCAGTTGTCGAAATAGTGGGTTTTAGTGGTATGCCTTGGTTGCGATAACGCATAGAATGATGTATTCGTGAATTTGGTGAAAAAATTGTATAACTCTGTGAAGAGTCAAGTGCAATGCATGATATTTCTATCACAAAAAGAGGGGGATAAGTGATCCCCTGACCCAAATCTTTTACTTCAAGAATGCATACAGAATTGAATTTAAAAGAGCATGTAACCAAGTAACATAAACACATGAAAGAAGTGAAAATCAAAATAAACCATGAGATCAAAGGCACAAGACAATTTGATAACAGAGTGCACCCAATGTGGGCTACATCTTCAAGCCTTGCTCAATGTGGGGAAGCCTCTTTCATTAAATGGCAGCATAAATAAATTACAAGAAATTACAAAATGACACCTTATACCTCCACTTTTGGGGATGGCCTGAAAATGTAGAACTCTGCTAGAGAAACGGGTTGCACGGTAGGATTCCTAGCTAAAAATCATGAAAAATGACTATAAAGTTGACCACCTTCTGACACAGGAACTTCTAGACCCCTAATGAATCTTCTGAGCATCAAAAGATACCCCTGCGTCAGGGTTCCTCTACTGGAACCCAGCGTCAAGGTTCCACAACTCATCATTCCACTGGTTATAACTCCACTCTCTACTCCTCCTCAGTTGGGCACATTGTAAAGAGCTATATGCAATGGAGCGGTGAAACTTAAAACACAAGGGCCAACGACCCATTGGTTGGTGACATCCGAATTAAGACTTTGGTTGGGGAGGTCCCAGGTTAAACCCTGCGGTACCCCCGTTATGGCATGTCGTTTTTATTTTTGGTTACAGTTTTTTGTATGGGTTCGCTCGAGTGGCAGCCCAGCCAACTGGTCAGGTGGGTTCAAACCATGTTGGCCCCGGTGGTATGCCATATGTGGCACGTTGGTTGGGTGGCAGGTCTTGATGGCGACTATTTAATTTAGTTTTTTTATATATGATATATATATATATATATATATATATATATATATATATATATATATATATATATATATATATATATATATATATATATATATATATATATATATATATCTATGGGTGGTGGGTTGGCAAGGTTCGACCACCCACCAACCACTTTTCTATTTTATTATAACATATTATAACCGTTGGGTAGGGGTGGCGGCCCACCATCCCACATTTCATCTTCTTCTTCTTCTTTTAATTTTTATATATTAAGACATATTGGTCAAATATTTTCTGTGAAATTTTTAGGGTCACAAACAAAATTAAATAGGTATGGCTACCGGAATCCATGCATCGACAATTGCCAAATTTTTGCCTCGTTAGTGACTACCACTGGGTCTGGTTTGACCAAAACTTTGATTGGCCATAACTTTCACATACGAACTCGGATTGAGGTGTCATTCACATCATTGGAAAGCTTGCGACGAGATATTTGATCTGAACCTATTTCCACTTCAATCCAGTGACTTTGTATTTGTATTTTTTCCAAAGCCAATTCTGAAGTTTGAGTGTTTCTAGACCCACCTAGATCATTCCTCCCCACTGATGAGCTTTTGGGCGGCAAAAAAAATATCATTCGATTTGAAAGTGAAGGAATTTTTCCTTCACTTTATCCTTCTCAATACAATGGGCCTTACTTGGATGCATTCCCTTGAAACCAATACGAAGGTACTCCATGTCTCCCCATCATGAAGTGCTAGTCCTCTTGTCAATAATGATATCATTAGGTAGTTTGTACAAGTACTCGGTTGAAAATTAGTCCATTGTATAAACTTTTCCAACCTCTTAGGTGTCCGTGATCAAAGGAGGCTCATAAAGCTTCAAGTTTTCAATGTTCATCACTGAAAATATTTGCATGTATGCTGGAAAATTGAGATGAAATGAATTATCTCCAATCTTTTCCAATATGGTGAATGGGCCATATCAAATTGGTATCAACTTCTTTCCTTTGAACTTCATCCTATATTTGACAATGTGGATCCATGCCCTGTCTCTAACCTGGAATTGGTGATCAACTCGGTGCTTGTCATGCCGAGATTTGTATCGAGCTTGACTATTCTCCAACTGCTCCCTCACTTCTTGCTGAATCATCTGAATCTATTGAATGAACTTTCATGCCTTGTCCTTGTCATATTTCCCACTGGAATCTTCATCTCTCCAAAATACCATGTGTAAGGGATCATTTGGAAAATACCCAAAGCATGTCTCGAATGGTAAACTTTGAGTGGATGAATGCATGGCTTGGTTGTATGCATATTTTACATAGGGAAGTTTCTCATCCCACAACTTGGGATGCTTGCCATAATAACCCAGGAGTAAATGTATCATTGTGCGGTTGACAACCTTTGTTTGTCCGTTGGTCTATAGATGAAATGTTGTGCTCCTCTTTAGCTTGGTGCCCATCATTCTCCACAAACTCATCCAAAAATCTCCAATAAAATGAGTGTCTTGATCTGATACAATGGATGTGGGCATCCCAAAGTGGACCCATACAAATTGGAAGAATATATGATCAATTTTCTTTGCAGTGACCTTATTTTTAAAAGGCATTAAGACACACATTTTTCTAAATCGATCCACAACGACATACAAATAGTCATTACCTTTCCTATACAAAGTAAAACCACCAACAAAATCCATTGACACACTTTCCCATGGACGACTCGAAACAGGGAGTGGTGTGTAGAGCCCCAATTTTCTATTAGAGGGCTTGAAAACTGAACACAATACACATCTTTTTACATATCGAGTCACAATATTTTTCATGTGAGGCCAATAACAAAACCTCTGCAAATGACAAAAAGTTCTCCTTGCACCAAAATGACTTGACAAAAGAGAGGTATGTGCCTCTCTGATTACATATATCTGTTCATTGGTGGGAATACAAAGTTTGACAATATGGTACAACAATTTTCCCTACAAATGTAATTGTCCACCTGCGATCCATGAGTCAGCTTTGAATAAACCTCTTTAAAATATTCATCATCAACATATTGTTCAATATAACTTTCCAAAGACAAAGAATCATTTTTCAAAACTATAGATGCAGAGATATGAGGGTGAGAAAGCATATATGCCATTTTGTTGTTGGTGCCCTTCTTCTATTTGATTACCAAGTGAAATTGTTGGCAGAATCCCATCCATCAAAAATGACATGTTTGTTGAAGCTTCATTTATGACTAGAGGTATTGCAAGGGTTGGTGATCTATGTGAATGATGGTCTCCTTGGCAATCAAATAGTGCTTCCACTTTTTCACGCTTTGAACCAAGGCATACAACTCTTTGTCGTATGTGGGATAGTTCACAACAGTTTGGGAGAATGTCTCTGAATGGTAACATATAGGTTTCCTTTGATGCATCAATACTTCTCCCATGTCTTACCTTGGCATCTATCTTGATCTCAAAAGCTAGTCTTGATGTGATCTTTTATTTCAATGTATCAGAGTATTTTTATTACTTTCCTCCCCACTGAAATATTTGTCTCCCGCTTGCCAATGCATTAAATGGGGCTACAATGATAGAGAAGTTGGAAATGAACCTTCTCAAGTATTGCACTGCACCCAAAATCTACGAACTTTTGTAACATTATTGGGTTTAGGCCACTTTACAATGACATCAACTTTAAAAGGATATATTTTTAATTTTCTATCTCCAACAATGTGACCTAAGTAAACCAAAGAGGTCTTACCAAATTCACACTTAGATGTTTAAACATACAAATTTTCCTTTTGCAAACACCAAGCACCTTTTTAACATGACTCACAAAATCTTTCGATGTCCTACTGAAAAAAATAATGTCATTAAGATACACAAGTAAAAAATCATCAAGAAAATGCCTAAAAATATCATTCATCACCCTCATGAATTTGATTGGAGCATTGCATAGTCTGAATGGCATCACCAGCCATTCAAACAAAACATGCTTTGTCTTTAATGCAGTCTTCCATATATCTTGTTCTGCAATCCTAACCTAATGGTAGCCACTGTGCAAGTCGAGTTTTGTGAAACAGACAACCTTTTTCAATTGATCTAATAAATCATCAATGTGAGGGAGATGATACCAGTTCTTGTTGAGTGCTATGTATTCCACGCACATCCTCCATGTATCATCCTTATTTGGCACCAACGCAATAGGTGAACCTCATGGAGAAGAACTTGGTCGTATGACCCCTTGGTTCAGTATTTCCTGCACCTACTTCTTTATCTCCTACATCTCAATGGTTGAAAACCTGTACATACCAATATTTGGTAAAGGAGCATCCTGCTGCAAGTGAATATCATGTTAGATTTCATGCTTTGGAGGAAACCCACTTGGTTCCTGAAAAAATCTCATCATAGTTAGAAACAATTTCATATAATTCTTTTTAATGAGTGGGAATCACAACCTTGGAAATATTCATATGCCTCCACATATTTTGCTCTCACAACCATGAGCATGCACCCTTTGCTGGAATTTACCAGTATCTTCATTTGACCTGCACTTACAAGACTAGCACTAACCTTGGAACGATGAGCCCTAACAATATATTCTGCCTCACGCCGGATGCGGCTGCAGATGGAAATTAATGAGCTGAGGGCTCGCGCGCAGCCTCCAACGCTGCCCACACGCCGTGCCCACATGGCTCATGGCACTATGCCCGCTGGAGCTATTAATTCGCCTGAAACCTGGATCGAAGAGCCGTTCATTTATCTCGTTTTTGGATATATAGGCTGGTTTTATGGAATGTACGCGGTATGGATGGAATGTCGAACGAGTGAGAAGCCATGGCGGACCTTTTCCCCGCTTGATCTTGTTTTGTTCGCTCGTTGCATGACTCCGGTACAAGCGCGGAGGCGGGACGCCGGCTGCAGCATCTTACTTTGTCTGGATATCGTCCCGGGTGTTCATTTCTCCAACAGTCCCTTCTGCGGAGCTTCGGCCTCAACTGGAGCTACAGCAGAATTCGCTGCAGGTAATCCGGCTCTCTCTGGCCTCAATTTGCATTCCTCGGACAATTACTCCACAAGCAAATGTTTTGCTGGTTATATCGTTTCTCCGTCTGGTTATATTGCTTCTCCGTCGGGTTTTATTGCTTCTCGGTACGGTTATTTTGCTTCCTCAGCGCGTTTACTGCTTGCTTCTCGGTCTAGTTGGCCTAACCACAGTACCCTCCTCACTACTCCCCATTCTCGGCCCTCCCTTCTTGGCGGGCCTCGTGGCTGCCACCCCTTGTTAGCCATGCCACGCCTCAGGCAGCGCATGCGCTGCAGAAGAGGCACATGTCGAGGTCTGGCCATGGAAAATCCACCCTCCCCGCTTTCTGAGCTCAGGTCGTCCTCTGAGGATGATGCTCACATGCCCCCGCCTGCCTCTCGAGGTGGTGGAGCCAGAGGAAGAAGCCGGGGTCGGCGTGCGGTGAATTATGCTCCTACAGGCAGAGGGAGGGGTCGTATTCGCGCCAGGAGTTCTGTTGACTTCCCAGGTCTGCCACATCGAGCCTCTGAGCCTTCTGGCCCTCCTGGCACCCTAGCCTCCTCCAGTCAGCCTCCTTCTGACCTCCCTACCCCTCCCAGTCAGCCCACTCCCCGGGAAAGTCACATTCGAGGAGCCACAATCCGTTAAACTACTCAAAATGCCGAACTCCGTTTCCACTGCACCTCCTTCGACTCCATCATCACCGCCCTCATCTCGGTCTCGCTTCGTGAGGAAATTCCGCCTTGTGCCTCCCCTTCCCTCCCCATTGACCATCGCCCCTCTCCCCCTCCACCCACGGAGTTGCGTTCTGGAGTTGACAACAAAGATTTGCAGACTGATAGCCATGCAGGAAAGGAGGACAGCAGCCAGGAGAATGAATATGCATACAGGATTGAAGAGGAACCAATGTCTTCTGAGCACGAGGGCTAAATCCCCTGGCTCATTCACTTCTGGTTTTTTTGAGTTTTGCTGTTACAATTGCTCCACTGATGAGCAGTTTGATGCTTCAAGCTTTTATATTGCTGTTTACATTTTATGTATAATCCTCTGGCCGGTTTCCCTTCTAAGGGCGGCACAGCATCTTCTGCTTAATGGGTTGGTTTCCCACTCTGGGCAACCCAAAACAATCAAGAACAGTGATGTTAATCAGTCCCAGCTCGCTGGCTCACACAGCAGCAGCATGGGTAGTTTTGTAACAGTACTTTTATAAATTAATAGATTAGTCTGATTTAGAAAAAAAAAAAACAATATATTCTGCCTCATCCTTCATGAAATGATACATGTTTTAATGGAAAAATAAAACAGCTTTCCTGTCATACAAATATCGAATCCCCAATACAATGCCACAAATATGCAAGGGTACAACATCAAGATCAACCTCATCTAATAGTTTGGATGTAATCACAAATCTAGCCCTACATTTTTTAGTTACACGTAATTTGGATTTATCACACACCCAACCAAGAGGGTAGGGTTTCAGATGAGGCTTAGTCTCCAATCCTAATTTCCTAACCAAGGATTCTGAAACCAAATTTACTTGTGAGCCCGGATCAAACTGTTGGAAATGTTGTCATTGATGGCAAAGGAGGTAGCAGATGCAGAGACAGGAACAGTTACAAGGAGACAAAGACAGAAAATGGAGGCAGCAAAGAGGAAATGAATATAAACGAGAAAGGCAGAGGCAGAGGAAGCAAATACGGAGACAGAGCCATTATCACAGCAGTAGAGGCAGAGGCAGAGTGACAGAAGTGGCAGAGGCAGAGCCACAGCTGTTATTCCAAGAATATGTATATATATATATATATATAAATTCCGAGAATCTTTTATACAGCCGGGCGTTACACATAACATTTCGGGCTGTATATTCAAATGTGCAGTGGAATGCAATGAGATTGGATATGCTTTGAATCAGTTGGCATTCATTGTTTGAATTATGTTTGAAATTATCCCCATTTTTTAACAGAGCACTTGTATTCGATTGACATGGAGGTTGTATATATGGTAGAACTAGGCGTTATATATATGACAGGACCATGTTGAAATTCCAGAGACTAAGGCCACTTATAATGGAGCAGAACCATAGTCGTAAATTCATTCGAATAATCCCTGTGCATTTAACCCCACTCATAGAAGAACCTTGCGGGAAACCGTGGTCACTTAACTCTGTTTTATGATAATATAATTCTCGCTTTATAGAAATAAATACATTTGTTTGTTCGTGTTAATTGAATTCCTCAACCATAGATTAAACCTGGAGTTAATAAACGAGAATATACAGAGGAGAGCGCAAACCAGATGTACAACCGCGGTCAATCACTGTAGCAAAACCGCGAGCGGGTTTACAAGGTGGGTTGCCCCTCTTCGCACCGCTTTATGTGAGTAAGCAGTAATCCTTGGTTGGGCAACAATTCCACAGGATTGTTGACACGTGGCATAGGCAAGGTTGGAAAACCGCCCGTTAAAGTTCGTCCATCGCTCATTATCATTCGCGCATGTTGGTCGAGCGAAATCCATCGGATTGCATGAGGTAAGGGATCGTGGTAACGACCATCGGATGGGCGCGTGAATTAACAAAGGTGTGGTGCATGCGGTTGATTGGTTATTGATTGCATGTGTGTGGCCCAATCAAACATGTATTAAGGTTTATGGGTTTAATCCAAAGTTGGGATTATATGCGATGATATATATAAGCGACGGTTAACCTTTTATTAAAGTCAGTATATATGTATGAGCGAATGTGCATATATGGCAACATTCGAATGCTGTGTGAATATTCATATGACGTCGTTGAGTTATACACAAGTGCATAATAATCAAGGTATGGTCTAGCATAACGTTGGGTTGCGGCTCTACTGCTAACTATAGTGAGGAATATATGCATTGATATAGAGCGCATAACATAAGGGACTCGGGATTAATATCTCAAATATCAGAGATCTGAGATATTAACACTCTCAGATTTAAATTTAATTGAATTTGCTAGCGTGGAATTAAAGAGAAGCGTGAGATTGCCCGGATTGGGAAAATGATTGGGCAATGAAATTTTGGGATGCATTTACACATAGTTAAGTGAAATATTGAAAAGTACTGGGAATATGGTTGATTTATTAACACTTCAGATTTAAGCATTGAAACTACCAGCGTAGAACAAAGCAGAGATTTTGAGATTGTCCGGACTTGGGAAATGATTGGGAATGAAACTTGAATGCAATTATGGAAAAGGAAAAGAAGAGGAAAGAATGCAGAGATGAAAGTTCGGTGAACAGGAATATGTACAGGAATGAGTTGGACAGGTGAATAAGCACAGAAAACAGGGAATATGCAGATGACAGTGAACAAAGTGTATGCAGAACAGGTTCTTAACAGCGGCAGAAAAAGACAAATCCAGTAAAGCCAAAATCCAGAAAAGGAGCTGAGTGAAATTGAAATGTGTAATTAAAATGTGAATGTAAATGTTGTAATTATTTTTATTGTGTGTGATGCAAAGGCAAGTATCCTAAGGAAAAGAAAAAATCCCACTGTAGCATGGAAATTTGTACATATTGTAGTAATTCTAAAAATGAGTTGGAAAAAGGAATAAGAAGACAGAAGCCAAAGAGTCATGACTGTTCACTCCAAATTCCTTGAGAAATACAAACAGTCATGTGATAATTTCTATATATAATATCAATTTGATAAGCTCAAGCGTGGGAGAGCAAATATAGAGAATGCAGAATATAGAAGAATAAAGCAGAGAAGATTAAGAGAAGAAGAGCAGATACAGAACATAGCTGATATCTTGAGTAAATCAACAAACATTCAGTTTGATAAATTGAGGAAGTTGGAGCTTCCCTATCAAGTTGCAGCTTGATAGCTGTCAGTTGTAGCTGACTAAGGTTGAAGCCTCCTGTAGGTTGGTGCCTGCAGAAAATTGAAGGGAGTTGGTGCTTCCTTGCAAGTTGTAGCTTGCAGAATTGAGGTTGGAGCCTCCTGTAGGTTGGTGCCTGCAGAAAAATAGTGGTGAGAGGGAGTTGGAGCTTGCCTTTGCATCACAACAATAATAAGATGTGGTTTTCTCCTTTTATGGGTTTCCACTTATATCTGGTGTCTCTGTGCATGATATTTATGTATTGATCTGATATGTATCATCTGCTTAATATCTGCTGCTCTCATATTAAGTCTACTGCTATATTATACTAACACTTGCTGCTTACATTCTAAGATTACTCACACATTAAGTTGGATATGAAATGAAGGTGTAAATAAGTTTAATGAAAAGTTCTAAAAGATCAGGAATGTGTTAAACTGATTCACCCCCCCCCCCTCTCAGTTTAACTAAAGGTTCAACAATTGGTATCAGAGCAGGTTCCTTTGTTCAAGTCTAACAACTGAAAGGAGATCCTAGGTTCCCAAGATGGCTAGTAAAGAAGGATGCTCAACCAATAAAGCCCCTTTCTTCACTGGTGAAAATTATGCTTTCTGGAAAATCAGAATGAGTACATACATAATGTCTCTAGGAATAGAAGTCTGGGCTGCTGTGGAATTAGGATATGCCCCAAAGGCAACTGACACAGAAAAAGAAACAAAGCAAGATTTTGTCGCTAATGCAAAAGCCATGAATGCCATCCTGAATGGATTATGTGAAGCAGAGTTTATCAAAGTAATGCACAAAGACTCTGCCAAAGAAATATGGGATACTCTTGAGAACATACATGAGGGAGACAAGAAAGTAAAGACTGCCAAAATTCAAGTCTATAGAGCCCGGTTTGAGAACTTAAAAATGAATGATGATGAAGACATTGCCAGTTTCTTCCTAAAAGCTGCAAAAATTATTAACAATATGAAAGCTCTTGGAGAAAAA
Organism: Pinus albicaulis; assembly: GCA_034641835.2. Lineage (NCBI taxonomy): Eukaryota > Viridiplantae > Streptophyta > Pinopsida > Pinales > Pinaceae > Pinus > Pinus albicaulis. The sequence goes on from CM076579.1 coordinate 84,088,110, forward strand.
ATGCCAGAAGGTATAATTGTGCAAAATATTCTAAGATCTCTTCCATCCAGGTTTAATCCAAAGGTGACTGCAATAGAAGAAACAGCTGATTGGGAGACCTTGACCATGAACCAGCTACTTGGAAATCTAACAGCCTATGAAATGAGGCTCCCACAGAAAAATCCAAGTACGAGGGAAGCAGCCTTTAAAACAGAAAAGAAGAAAGAAGAAGATGGAGAAATATGCTCTTGCTCGGATGAAGAAGAGGCAAAGTTTGTCAAGAAATTGGATAGAGGCTCAGGTAAATACAAAGGTAAACTCCCCTTCAAATGCTTTAACTATGGAAGAGTGGGACACTATGCTGCTAAGTGTCCTCACAAGAAAGTAAGGAATCAGGCTCAAGAGTCAGAGAAAAATAAAACAAAGAACTGGCAGAAAGGAAAGAAGTTCAGTAGAAAGTCCTTCTATGCTCAACAAAAGAACAGTACATCTGAAGATTCAGATGAATCCTCAAGTGAAGAAGGAACCTCTGAATTCTTATTGATGGCCATAGAAGATCTTGAAGGTCTCCTGCTAGAAGATGAAGAAGAAGAAAGTGAAGTCGACCTTGAGGGGGAGCTAAGAAGTGCTCTAGAAGAGATTGATAGACTCAAAATGAAATGCAGAAAACAAAAGGACATTCTCCTCAAATATGTACGAGAAGAACAGAATTCAGAAGTCCTTAAGCAGCTAAAAATAGAGCTTGAAGAAGCCAAGAAGATAGAGGACATGTTACTTAAGCAAATCAAAGAAAAAACTCAAGAACAAGAAAAGTTAGAAGAAGAAGTAGTATGTCTCAGAAAGAAATTAGAAAATGCTCAAAGGAAATTGGTTATAAACTCTTCCCAAACAACATGCTCTATTAAGTTGAATGAAATTTTGGTTGCTCAAAGATCCCCTATGATAAAGACTGGAATAGGCTACGAAGGAGAATCAAGTAAAGGAAAAGAAAAGGTTGACAGAGAGATTATTTTTGTAAAAGAAAAGAAGAATGATGAAGTAGCTCAAACAATTCCTACAAAAGAAGAAATCTGCAATAAGGGAGACAGAGATCAGAAGAAACCACTAGTAGCAAAGAATGTAATAAATACTAAGACCCCTGAATATGTAAAATTTGGAAACCATCAAAGAAGATTCTTCCCTCCAATGAAGAATGCCACATGTTATGTCTGCCACAAGTTGGGACACATTGTTGCATATTGTCATGCAAGAAGGAGTAATTCAAACCAGCAAAAGATGCAAACATTGAAGAGACTGCCTCAAGCAAACAAATGGAAGAGACAACCTTACATCAAGTATGCAAATAGCTTCTATGGTTACTGCTTTTATTGCAAGGAATTTGGTCATAAAATCATTGATTGTAGAAAGTATGGACAAAGATTGATGTTTAACACCTCAAGGAGGTTTATGATTCAAATAAATTTTGTTCATACTCATAACTCTGCAAAAATTATAATCAAATGTTGTGTATGCAATCAAGTTGGACATATACCTTCCAAATGTCCTCTAAGAAAATGTAGTCCATCATCCCACAAAAGATACCAAACAAAAGGGTGCTTCCAGTGGATAAAGAAGGAGAATAAATGTGACCTAGCCCTAACTGCTCAAGACCTGAAAAGCCAGTGGTACCTGGATAGTGGCTGCTCAAAACATATGACTGGAGACAAAAGAAAGTTTATAACTCTTGATGAAAAGAAATCTGGAAATGTTACTTTTGGCAATGATAAATCAGGTAAGATCAAGGGAAAAGGCTCATTCAACATAGATAATGGAAGAGGAAAGGCCCAAGATGTACTATTTGTAGATGGGCTGAAAGTAAATTTACTGAGGGTCAGTCAGATGTGTGACAAAGGTTGTGAAGTTCTCTTTAGAGCACAATATTGTGAAGTAATATCAAGCACAACAGGAAAAACTCTGCTCAAAGGTGTTCGAACAGAGAGTAATGTTTACATAGTAAAAGAGGAGGATGAAGCCTGCCATCTTAGCAAACTTGAGGAGTCATGGTTATGGCATAGGAGATTGGGACATCTCAGCTTCGACCATATCATCAGACTGAGCAAGAAGAAAGTTGTCAGAGATATGCCAGAAATAAAAAGGCCTTCAAATACCATATGCAAATCTTGTCAATTGGGGAAACAGACTCGCACATCCTTTAGATCCAAAGATGAGCTATCAACAAGAAGACCACTCCATCTTGTGCACATGGACCTGTGTGGACCGGCTAGAACAAAGACACCAAGTGGAGAATCCTACTTCATGCTGATAATAGATGATTTCTCCAGAATGACATGGGTTGCTTTTCTCAAGAACAAATCAGAAGCACTGGAAAAGTTTAAGATATTCAAAGCATTAGCAGAAAATCAAACTGGATGCAAGCTAAAATGTATTAGATCAGATAGAGGAGGAGAATTCACAGATTATGACTTTGCAGACCTATGTAATGAACATGGAATAAAGCAACAATTTACCATTGCAGGGACACCTCAGCAGAATGGAGTAGCAGAGAGACAAAACAGGTCTATACAACAAATGGCCAGAGCTATGATGCAAGAGAATAACATTACTCAAACCTTTTGGGCAGAAGCTATACACACAGCAGTACATATTCTAAACAAAGCTCATTTAAGACCTAACAGTGATAAGACACCTTATGAGCTATGGCATGGTAAACCTGCATCAATCAAGCACTTTAGAGTCTTTGGCAGCAAGTGCTACATAAAGAATAATGATGAAAATCTGGGGAAGTTTGATGCAAGAGAAGATGAAGGAATACTCTTAGGATATGCATCCAAGAGTAAAGGATACAGATGCTACAACAAGACTCTTTGAAAGATTGTAGAAAGTATTGATGTAAGATTTGATGAAGAACTTCCAAACAAGACAAGAGATGTAGACTACATCAGCCATCCTGAAAATCATGAAGAAGAGGACCAAGATGATGAAGAAACAAGCAAAACATTAGAAAATTCTGAACTGAACTCAAAAACCCCCTCAAGATACACTCAAAAGAACCATCCAGAAGATCAAATCATAGGAGACAAGAGTGTAGGAGTGCAAACAAGAAGGCATCTAACTGAACAGATAGAAGAAGTATACATAGCAATGTTATCACAAATAGATCCAAAGAAGTTTGAAGAAGCTAGCAAGGACAAGTATTGGGTAAAAGCAATAAATGAAGAATTGAACCAAATTGAGAAGAACAATACCTGGGAACTAGTTCCTAGACCAATTGAGAAGAATATCATTGGTTCAAAATGGGTATTCAAAAACAAAATGAATGAGAAAGGACAAGTAATCAGGAATAAATCCAGGCTGGTCTGCAAAGGATACTCACAAATTGAAGGACTTGATTATGAAGAAACATTTGCCCCTGTAGCCAGAATGGAAGCTATCAGAATTTTCCTGGCATTTGCATGCTACCAAGACTTCAAGGTATATCAAATGGATGTAAAGTCTGCTTTTCTTAATGGAGATCTAGAAGAAGAAGTGTACATGGAACAACCAGAAGGCTTCTCATTGACAGACAAAGAAGACTATGTGTGCAGACTGAAGAAGGCCCTATATGGACTGAAACAGGCTCCTCGTGCTTGGTACTCAAGACTGGATAAATATTTGCAAAAACGGGGTTTTAAGAGAGGTGGAGTAGACAACAATCTATATATAAAAGCCCATGAAAATGAACTCCTGATTGTTGTAGTGTATGTTGATGATATTATGTTTGGAAGCAACAAAGATGAACTAGCAAAAGGGTTTGCTGATGAGATGAAAACAGAGTTTGAAATGTCTATGATTGGAGAACTCAGTTTCTACTTGGGATTGCAAATTCAGCAAAAGAACACAGGCACATTCATTTCTCAAGAAAAATACTTAAAAGAAATGCTGAAAAAATTCAAAATGGAGGACTGCAAACCAATGACAACCCCCATGATCACGGGATGCAAGCTGTGTGCTGATGATAGGTCTGCAGATGTAGATCAAAAACTCTACGGATCCATGATAGGAAGCCTGCTGTACTTGACAGCTTCAAGACCAGACATCATGCTAGCAGTAGGACTAGTGGCAAGATATCAAGCAGCACCTAAACAAAACCATCTTCTGGCAGTAAAAAGAATACTTAGATATCTACAAGGAACAACACAATATGGGCTTTGGTATCCTAAAGGCAAGAGCTTCACCTTAACAGCGTACACAGATGCAGATTGGGCCAGCTGTGTGGATGACAGGAAGAGTACAAGTGGAGGTGCATTCTATCTAGGAGAAAGTTTGGTGGCATGGCTAAGCAAGAAACAAACATCCATATCTCTGTCTACAGCTGAAGCAGAATATATAGCAGCAGCAGCATGTTGTACACAAGTCATGTGGATGAAACAAACTCTTCAAGACATGAAGGTAAGCATTAATGAACCTATCTCAATCAAATGTGATAATACAAGTGCTATAAGTATATCTAAAAATCCTGTACTTCATTCAAAAACTAAACATATTCCAATCAAGTATCATTTCCTCCAAGAACAAGTGGCTCAGAAGATAGTAAAGCTGGAATATGTACCAACAAAAGAACAGACAGCAGATATATTTACCAAACCTCTTGCTAGAGAACCATTTCAATATTTGAGAGATAAACTAGGGGTAGTATCTACAGATGCTACTCTCTGATATAAAGAGAAAACACAATTTCAGGGGAGAACAAAAACAAAAATATCATTTCAGGAGGAGAAAAAAATTGAAAATATCATTCCAGGAGGAGAACAGTCAGCAAGGAAAGCATGAATCAGGTCCTCAGGATCAAAGGATTAAGGCAAAAGAACACCAAGTTATTATCCTAGAGCTATCTACATTATTAAAGCATCAAAAGGTCAATTACAGAGAAAAAGGATCAGTATTGTGCTCTGAAACATTATATTAAGAATCTGAAACATAAAAGACGAGTAGTGATTATCATTTGAAGCCTCTCAGCATTTTAGTTGCTGAATCCAGTCATACATCTCTGACTAGATAAAGCTGATACAATGTATTCTATGAAGTATCATTATTCTCACTTTTAGCTCTATACAAGTGAAAGAATTGTATCAATTTATAGTATATATTCAAATTCGATAATCCTCAAAGTGTTCTCTCAACAAGTCTTATACATCACTATGGAGCAGCATGGTATAAAGTCAGTAGAAGAGGGCCTAAACATAACTCAGAGAGAGGAAATGCAAAAAGCAACCCTTTGCCATTGATGTCAAAGGGGGAGGAAGAGCAAACAACAGGAGAAAGAGCAGGCAAATAGAGAAAATGTATTGCCATCAATGCCAAAGGGGGAGATTGTTGGAAATGTTGTCATTGATGGCAAGGAGGTAGCAGATGTAGAAACAGGAACAGTTACAAGGAGACAAAGATAGACAATGGAGGCAGCAAAGAGGAAATGAATATAAAGGAGAAAGGCAGAGTCGTTATCACAGTAGTAGAGGCAGAGGCAGAGTGACAGAAGCGGCAGAGGCAGAGCCACAACTGTTATTGCAGAGAAACCGTTGTTATTCCAAAAATATGTACATATATATATATAAATTCTGAGAATCTTTTATACAGCCAGGCATTACACATAACATAATTTACATTCCGGACTTTATATTAAAATGTGCATTGGAATGCAATGAGATTGGATATGCTTTGAATCAGTTGGCATTCACTGTTTGAATTATGTTTGAAATTATCCCCATTTTTTAACAGAGCACTTGTATTCAATTGACATGGAGGTTGTATATATGGTAGAATTGTGTGTTATATATATGGCAGGACCGTGTTGAAATGCCAGAGACCAAGGGCACTTATAATGGAGCGGAACCATAGTCGTAAATTCATTCGAATAATCCCTGTGCATTTAACCCCACTCATAGAAGAACCCTGCGGGAAACCATGGTCACTTAACTCTATTTTATGATAATAGAATTCCCGCTTTATAGAAATAAATACATTTGTTTGTTCGTTTTAATTGAATTCCTCAACCGGAGATTAAACCCAGAGTTAATAAACGAGAATATACAGAGGAGAGCGCAAACCAGATGTACAACCGTAGTCAATCACTGTAGCAAAACCGCGAGCGAGTTTACAAGGTGGGTTGCTCCTCTTCGCACCGCTTTAGGCGAGTAAGTGGTAATCCTTGCTTGGGCAGCGATTCCACGGGATTGTTGACACGTGGCATAGGCGAGGTTGGAAAACCGCCTGTTAAAGTTCGTCCATCGCTCATTATCATTCGCGCATGTTGGTCGAGCGAAATCCGTCGGATTGAATGAGGTAAGGGATCGTGGTAACGACCGTCGAATGGGCGCGTGAATTAACAAAGGTGCGGTGCATGCGGTTGATTGGTTATTGATTGCATGTGTGGGGCCCAATCAAACATGTATTAAGGTTTATGGGTTTAATCCAAAGTTGGGATTATATGCGATGATATATATAAGCGACGGTTAACCTTTTATTCAGTTAATCCATATATATATTGAGCGAGATAGAACTGTATTCGAATCTTGTGTGAATATTCATATGACGTCGTTGAGTTATACACAAGCGCATAATAATCAAGGTATGGTTTGGCATAATCCAGGTTGCGGCTCTACTGCTAACTATAGTGAGGAATATATGCATTGATATAGAGCGCATAACATAAGGGACTCGGGATTAATATCTCAAATATTTGAGATATTAACACTCTCATATTTAAATTTAATTGAATTTTCCAGCGTGGAATTAAAGAGAAGTGTGAGATTGCCCGGATTGGGAAAATCATTGGGAAATGAAATTTTGGGATGCATTTACACACAGTTAAGTGAAATATTGAAAAGTACTGGGAATATGGTTGATTTATTAACACTTCAGATTTAAGCATTGAAACTGCCAGCGTAGAACAAACCAGAGATTGTGAGATTGTCCGGACTTGGGAAATGATTGGGAATGAAACTTGAATGCAATTATGGAAAAGGAAAAGAAGAGGAAAGAATGCAGAGATGAAATTTCGGTGAACAGGAATATGTACAGGAATGAGTTGGACAGGTGAATAAGCACAGAAAACAGGGAATATGCAGATGACAGTGAACAAAGTGTATGCAGAACAGGTTCTTAACAGCAGCAGAAAAAGACAAATCCAGTAAAGCCAAAATCCAGAAAAGGAGTTGAGTGAAATTGAAATGTGTAATTAAAAATGTGAATGTAAATGTTGTAATTATTTTTATTGTTTGTGATGCAAAGGCAAGTATCCTAAGGAAAAGACAAAATCCCACTATAGCATGGAAATTTGTACATATTGTAGTAATTCTAAAAATGAGTTGGAAAAAGGAATAAGAAGACAGAAGCCAAAGAGTCATGACTGTTCACTCCAAATTCCTTGAGAAATACAAACAGTCATGTGAGAATTTCTATATATAATATCAATTTGATAAGCTCAAGCGTGGGAGAGCAAATATAGAGAATGCAGAATATAGAAGAATAAAGCATAGAAGATTAAGAGAAGAAGAGCAGATACAGAACATAGCTGATATCTGGAGTAAATCAGCAAACATTCAATTTGATAAATTGAGGAAGTTGGAGCTTCCCTATCAAGTTGTAGCTTGATAGGTGTCAGTTGTAGCTGACTAAGGTTTAAGCCTCCTGTAGGTTGGTGCCTACAGAAAATTGAAGGGAGTTGTTGCTTCCTTGCAAGTTGTAGCTTGCAGAATTGAGGTTAGAGCCTCCTGTAGGTTGGTGCCTGCAAAAAATCAGTGGTGAGAGGGAGTTGGAGCTTGCCTTTGCATCACAACAATAATAATATGTGGTTTTATCCCTTTATGGGTTTCCACTTATATTTGGTGTCTCTGTGCATGATATTTATATATTGATCTGATATGTATCATCTGCTTAATACCTAATGCTCTCATATTAAGTCTATTGCTATATTATACTAACACTTGTTGCTTACATTCTAAGATTACTCACACATTAAATTGGATATGAAATGAAGGTGTAAATAAGTTTAATGAAAAGTTCTAAAAGATCAGGAATGTGTTAAACTGATTCACCCCCCCCCCTCTCAGTTTAACTAAAGGTTCAACACAAACAAGGTTTCCACTTTAGTATGTTTCATCACAACTCTAATGTGGAACAATTCAGTCCTATTTTGTTCATTAACAAGAGACTCGTTTGAAGTACTTGTACTTACATGCATTTCAGAATTTTCCTTAGCATGAAGAGAAAGGTTACCTTGTATTCCCACTATTTTTATCTTTGTTTCATCACTGGAATCGGATCCAAGGTCCTGCTGCATGGTTTTCACCGTATTTTTCTTGCCCTTTCCACCAAATCCCTTTGGATTCAACTCTGAATGCAAATTCCAACAATGTTCATCATCATGTTTTTCCTTCTTGCAGTGTGTGTAAGATGGCTTTGCTCCTTCTTTCTTGGTTGTAGCTTCCTTCTTCTCCTTTCCTTTTCCTTTGAACTTTCCATTATGAGGTTTGAAAGATGATTTCTTCGGTTGATCTTCTCTGTCATTCTTGCCCCTACTTTCAATAGTATTAGGTTCAAACAATAACAAAGAATGAATGATGTAACTTTGAAAAACACCAATACATTTTGTTACAGTTTCTAGTGAATCAACTGGAATGTTCAAATTCAAAGCTTTTTTACTAAACTCTTATGTGAAGCTTTTTACATTTTGACCTTTTCCTTGTCTCAAATATTTTCATTCCATTAAAGCCTTTTGTCGATAACCCAAAGGATAAAACTTGTCTTTTAATGCAAAAACAAAATTGAACCAAGAAGAAAGGAGATTACCCAAGGTTTTTATACCTTTCTACAACTTGTTCTCCCACCAAACGAGAGTGATGCCACTCAATCGAAGAGATGCTAATTGGATATTGGCCTCAACTTCCTCGATCTTCTGAATTCAGAAATAGACCTTGATCTATCTAATACAATTGATTGATTTCTCTACATTACATTCTCCATAATGTGGGCAAATCAAACTTTACATCTAGCTTAAAAAATGGCTTCTTAGATGCATTTCTATGATGCATGTTAGAATGATGAGAAGCGGAAGAAGAAGAACTGTCACTGGTGGATGGAGAGGGAGGAGGCTCTTCTCCTCCACCTCCATGGTGTAATGAGGCATGATCATCGAGCTCTTTCTTCTCATGCTTTATTTCCTTATCATATTCTGCAAATAACTTGTCAACTTTCTCTGCCATGGTGAAGAAGATCTTATGATAATTTCACTCTTCCTCTGCTCGTGCATCCTCATCTGCCATGTTTCATCTTCGTGTTGCATGCCTCGCTTTGGGAAAAAAGGATTTGAGTTTTGCTTCTCCTCTTTGGATATTCTTCCTGATTAGCATTCATGCATGCAACTCGCATCAAGAAGACCTGCTCTGATACCAAACTTGATCCAAATCTTTTACTTCGAGGATGCATACAAAATTGCATTTAAAAGACCAAGTAACCAAGTAACTTAAACACATGAAAGGAGCCAAAATCAAAAGAAACCATGAGATAAAAGGCACAAGACAATTTGATAACGTAGTTCACCCAATGAGGGCTACGTCTTTGGGCCCTGCTCAATGTGGGGAGGCCTATTTCATTAAACAACGGCAAAAATAAATTGCAAGCAATTACAAAATGACACCTTATACCTCCACTTCCGGGGATGGCCTAAAAAGGTAGACCTCTCCTTGAGAAATTGGGTTGCATGGTTGGATTCCTAGCAAAAAATCATGAAAAATGACAATAAAGTTGACCACTTTCTGACGCTGGAACTTCTGGACCCCCAAGGAATATTCTCAGCATCAAAAGATACCCGTGCATCAGGGTTCCGCTCTTGGAACCTAACATTAGGGTTCTGCTACTTGTTCTATTGGTTTGAACTCCTCTCTCAGCTCCTCCTCCATTAGGGGCATTGTAAAGGATTATATGTAGTGGAGCAGCGGAACTTACAACATAAGGTCCAACGGCCAGTTGGTTGGCAACATCCAACTTAAGACTTTGGTTAGGGAGGTCTCGGGGTCCAACCCCGCGAGACCTCCATTATGGCACGTTTTTTTTATTTTGCTTATGGTTTTTTGTATGGGGCCGCCTAGGTGCCAGAATGTACAGCTGGTCAGGCAGGTTCAAACCCCGTTCGGCCTTGGTGGTATTCCATATGTGGCGCGTTGGTTGGGTGGCAAGTCTTCCAATGGCATCCCACCCTCATTTTGGTTTATATATATATATATATATATATATATATATATATATATATATATATATATATATATATATATATATATATATATATATATATATATATATATATATGGGTATGGGTGATGGGTTGGAGGGGTTTGACCACCCGCCAACCACTTTTCTATTTTATTATAACATACGATAACCGTTTGGGAGGGGTGGCAGCCCGCCACCTCACATTTCAAAATTATTTCTTTTAAAAGACATATTGGTCAAATATTTTTCGCTGAATTTTTAGGGTCATCAAAAAAATTAAAGAGGTGAAAAATTCGCCTTTTGGTGCTATTGGAATCCATGCACTGACAATTTCTAGATGGTTGCCTCGTTAATGACTATCATTGGGCCTGGTTTGACAAAAAATTTGACTGCCCATAACTTTCACATATGAACTCGGATTGAGGTGTCGTTCACACCGTTGGAAAGATTGCAACAAGATATTCGATATGACCCTAGTTCCACTTCAATCTAGTGACTTTAATTTTTGATTTTTTCCAAAGCCACTTCTGAATTATGAGTGTTTCTGGAGCTACCTAGATTATCCCCTTAGAATCTTGTAATAATACACAACTTGAAATGAACACATGAGCATAAAAGTAGTCATAAGTTAGCTTGCAAAATAGTTCACAATATAACCATGATTAAAATATATAACAAGATACATACTAATGAAAATGAAATAATTCATAAGTGTTAGTGTAAATGAAATAAAATATATTGCAAAAATAACAAGAATATTCCTACTATATTCACAACATATGCATGAAACTATGTCGTCTTTGAGCTTTTATTAAAGTGAAAGTCCCAAACATACATATATAATTGACAGACCACTAGTCCCAATAGTGGAACATGAAGCCAACACCTTCTCCTCCAAAGAAAGACACTCCCTCTATGCTAAGGTGAAGCCAAGGCTCTCAACAAAACTCCTAAGCTTTCGATCCTAAGCCAAGATCATGGCCAAAATCCCTTCACATGAATAATGAGGGTCTATTTATAAAAAATGAGATGACTATCCATCTCCCTTTGTGACTCTTTGACTTTCCTTGTGACCTTTTGACTTCTTTACATATTGACTCTTCATATTCCAAAATGTACGCTTGGACTTCCACTTATGTGAAAATGGTTGGATAAATTGAAATGCTTATGTGCAAGCACCTCCCACTCACTTAAACAAATAAAAGATCTTTCTTATACATGATTGTGCGGAAATGAGTACTTGAAACAGGTGTATATTTTTTTAACTATTTAAGTGCTTTAAGAACATTTGTTTTTTCTGATATTAAGCATGTGCAAAAACCATAAAAATCATCAATTAAGCATCAACACATAACAGCTAATTTAATAAAGGATTTCACCCGAATATTGTGGGCTACGTCTCCTTGAGCCTATGTCAACTGACTTGGCTCTTTGGTATTATGATGAATAATTTCGTTTACAAGTAAATACTTAAATCCAATGGTTATTTGGATTGTACCATTGGGTTTAGAATATCATCATACACCTGGAATGGTTGTCATCACTCTGAAGATAGAACTAGGCTTCCTTTGACTTGACCTCATATGTCGGTGCCCTTAAGATTCCATGAGCTTCTCTTTGGCACAAACTCCCTAGACGTCCTTTTATGTCCTTGAAACCTCACCTATTGTCTCTATCATACATCATACCTCCAAAATAGACTGATCATTTGCTAAAAATGACCTCTGGCTCCCCAATCTAGGCCTCCATCCATTGATGGCCCTAGGTTGCCTAAAACTTCCCTCTAGGTTCTCGACCTTCAGAAGTCTCCAAATGACTCTTAAAATCTCTTCAATGGATTCATAATGTCCAAAATATTCATAATATACTATTAATTTACTAAAATTGGCCTCCGGCTACTCCGGTTACGCCTCCAACACCTAGTGGCACCCCTTGGCTTTGGGTTCACTGAAAACTTCTCTAAAGCATCTCGACCTTAAAAATTCCTCAAAATCTTCTGAAAATCCTTCCATTGGATTCAAAAGGTTCAAAATAGTCATAATAGACTACTGTTTTGCTAAGAATGGATACTGGCTGCTCTGGATAGGCCTCATTCTCCTGTTGGCACCCAATGGCCCTAGTGGCCCTTGGAACTTCTCTGAAGCATATCGGATTTTAAAAGTCCTCTAATGTCTCTAAAAACCTCACCATTAGTTCAATAATGTATGAAACATCCAAAATTGACTATTGGCTTGTTGAGAAAGGCCTCTAGCTGCCATGGCTAGGCCTCAAACTACTGTTGGCCCATGGTGGCCCTCTGGCCCTTAGAACTTATCTGAAGAAAAAACTCGCTCAGAAGTCCCCTCATGGCTCTGAAACCCTCATCAATTAATCTATAATGTCTGAGATAGTTGAAATTTATTATTCTCACTCTCAGAATGGTCGAATCTAGCTCAAGATAGAGCCTAAACAATTTTTGCCCAGTTACCCCTAAATCAGCTCTACTGAAAATGGAGCAACTGCAGTTAGCTCAACTACATTTGGCCTGAGCGCCAATTTTGGCGCACCTCCAACATTCCCACCGTGCTAACCATTACAATAAATGACAGGTGTAAGTGGTTGGACACATTTCCCAAACCACACGGCTATAAATTCGTGGCGGAACTCCAGATAAACTGGGGTAAACGCATTTAAAACTAGAGTTGAATTGGAGTTCACACAACCGTCGGAGTAACCGTAGCATGAAACACCTGAGTGTTTCCATGTGACAATAACTGACCATAAACATTGGCAGAGACTATTTGTTTAATCGCACAGATAAGCTCTTGGGTCATGTCTTAAGGCCATATGGAGAGGGGTTGGCCCCTCCGCTCCCCTAAACGCATTTACAATCAACGTTAAATAAAATGCGTGTACTCATATGGTTAAGTAAAAACCATAGCGGAGATGGTTAAACCTTCAATTTGCATGCTCAGAGGTTGCGAGGTTGACTCCGGTGGAGTCCAACCAAAATTTTATTACACGGTACAAAGGCCACGTGGCGGCCTCAGGGCTGGCCACGTGGCGTCTTATCATTGGCCCATCAAAACCCTTCAATGAATAATAACTTGCCATTGGTCATGATCTGACTGGCCCGAAAGGAATATTATGGGGAATATTCCAAGAATATTCCCTGGAATATTCTTTTTTAAATTTTCAAAACCCAGTCAAACCTAGTCAAAGGTCGAAAATTGTAGTTTACTGGACTTTTCAAATCACGATAACTTCTTCATACAGTGTCAATTTTTCGAACCATTCACGGCGCCAAAATCAGGAAGACGAGATCTATCTGGTCGCTTAGATTTGACACACTTCCGAACACTTTGAAATTTGAGCTATCACTTAGGTCCTTGATCCATATCTGATCATCCACTTACCAAATTGTTTTAAATACAATATTACATATACCCATATAAGACAAAATTTGGCAACTCAACTAGGAAAGCCTAATAAGAAAAACTACATATCACGCTTGAGTTTGGGAAAACTCTAGCTCAGACACTTCAACTTGTAGCTTCTTGGTCACATAGTGATGCCAAGATTTTTATTGTGTGATGACTTCCCCAAACTTTATAATGGGATGAGGTTGAAAGCGGACCCTAGCCTCCATTACATCTGGGTACAAGGTCTTGGAGGCTGTTTGAGCCTCCTTCTTCAATAGGAGCAACATGGTTTTGATTTTGATAGGGCCACTAATGTACTTTTGCATATCATTCATGTTAACCTCCAAATATTCCTAGGTAGTGATCTGCTTGAGTTGGTCCAAGTCTTAAACCTCTTGTCTTACCTTGTTCCTGCATTTGGCTTTTGTGAGTGAGCCAACTAAATGGATCTTGTGTGAATTAACTATGAAATCCACACTATTTTTTAACCGTGCATAAGATGCTTGAACATTAGTGATGAATGATTCCAGTTGTTTATTGCTCTAGACGAGCATCTAAACCTCTGATTTCTCTAACTTAGCATGTTGCCTTGTATCCTTCACTAGGTTGGGAGTTGCACCTTTGTAGCGCATTTCCCACTCATCCACCACAGTGATGGTTGTATGAACAACCTGGAGTGTTTTATCATTGTCTTTTCACTTTTGTTGCATGTTTTGTAAATTGACAACTGCTTTGTGCATGGCGACAAGCTCCTCATAGAGGTTTCGCATGGTTTCTCCCAATGTCGATACTTCACCAAGTGTGGTTGCCTTGAGTTCTTCTAGATACACATGTGTGGGAGTCGCTTTCTAGACCTTTGCCTAGAGATATTCAATTTGTAGCCTCACAACCTCTAGATTCTTTTCCATTTGTCTATTCTCAGCCATCAGATACTCTATGTTTGACTTGGAGGCTCTTGCGAAGGCCCAGTTGGTTGCGGCAATGACTTCTATATTTTTTCTAGTGTCCATCACGATCACCTTTTGTTTGATAAAATAGTATGTGTGAGATCATCCGGGAAGAGTTTCCTCCTTGCCTATATGATCTTCTTTTGTATCTGAACATAATTCAAGTTGTATATATCCATCACTGGACCTTCATAGAGAGGAGAAATTTCCTCTTCCTCGCTTGGAGCTTGCTCTGTTGTCAAGGAGGGGGATACTGAGTAGCAATATGTTGTATGAATTGCATGAGATAAACATATTAGTTTTTATGCTCCATCTCTACCTCCATGTATTGGATTACTATTATATTATCAATTTCCTGAGCAAGTTCCTTATCCTGCATCTGCTTTCTCTCTTCTTCCAGTAGTTGGTTTTGTTCCTCTTCTTCATATTTCTTCCATGTTGCTTCTCCCTCTTCTTTTCTTCGCATTTATTCTTCTTGTCTTTTCCCTTCTTCTTCTAGTATATTTTATTCTTGTTCTTTATTTTGCTTTAGTTCTTCCTCCTACTTCCTTTGTTTCATATTTCTTTCTACTATTATGGTTGCTTTCAAGATGATGGGATATGCTTTAAACATGAGGCTCTACTCTTCCGCTGGGCTATGAACAACCTTCCTATTTCCCTTTTCACTTACTGGGCTACACCATTCTATTGGTTCTGCTTTTGCAGTGGCCTCTTTCTGAGGAGTAACTTGTGATGTACCTGTGAAGCTAACAGGTTCACAAGACTTAGGTGCATTGTAACAATTATTTATTCTTTCCTCCTCGAGTCTAGAATAAGTTTCACTCAGATAAGTAAAATGTATCTTTGCATAGTTTTTCTTGAAAACACTCTTAGGATCATACAGGTATTAGTCCATGTGATTGAATTCAAACTTCTCTATCTCTTTGCCTTCGGTCCCATCATCCTTTAGATTCTTGATCTCGTACAATCCAATTTGAAAAGGAAGAGAGGGCCAAGGTTCTTTATTTTTCCTATGCAATACTCCTGACAAACTTGTGGAAATATGGTAAGTTGCTTCCTGCATGAAAAATTTGTCAGTGGCATACCTCGGAAGAAGATGTGGATACTTCTGACCGCCAAATGCTTTGAGGTAAGTGTCGTCTAGTGAGGCAAACTAATCATCCAATTCTGACACTGCTTCCATCACCTCACGAGACATGCAAGGTGGGTATTATTCAAATATCATCTTGTACAATGGGATGAGGAACTGATCAGTCAGCTTCTCCATGACTCCTTTTTGGCTGCACTCTAAACGAATCTTGTAGTAATGTGCACGACAGGTTCCTTTGGTGACCAAATCCAACTCATCCCGGGAAAAGAGTTTTCAGCACATATTGCATCCAACAAGTAAGAAAACATGTAGAACCTGGTTTTCTAACCCTCAGGAGGGTTCTTGGCATTATTCATATGGATATTCAACTATTAAACCAATAAGTCCGGCCAGTTGAATGTTTTTTCTACATTCAAGAATGCCCAACCTTTGGGAAAGGTCTTAGTACTCTTTTGACCATAGATTCAGAAACATAGAATTATCAAGTACTGAAAATTTTATTTCCTAAGAGGTGTTTGTAGAAATTATATAACTTATGTGTTATATGTCCAAGATTCTCCTGATCTCACACTATTTTAACTTCATGCAAAATACATAATCTATTCCACCATTGATCATTTGCGGAAATTAAATCAAGATTGCAATGCACACATGAAACAATAAAAATTCACACACATTAACATAGTTGTTTTAACGAGAAAGCCTGAAGCTGAAAACCCCAACTATCTGTATATAATATATGTCATAGATATCATGCAATAATCCTCATACAAATTTGATCATATCAAGCTCTCAGTACAATACAATCGCTACACACTAATCAGGCCCAATATTTCAAATCCATGCACCGATCTTTGCCACCTGCTAGCCTGCCTCTACTGCGCAATCCCTGCTGAAGAATGGCTCTTAATGAACTTGAATTTCTCCAGCCTTGCTCACGCAATCCTCATTGGCATATCCAATGAATGTGTGGTGCAAACAATGCAACACTATAGTCACAACTGATAGTCACACTTGCTCTTTCACCTATCTCTCCACTGGTCTCCACTGAAATTGACATGCACTGTAGTTAATTGATGTATTATTCAGTTGATTAATTAGTTATTATTTTTGAATTAATTTAACTAATTAATTCACACCACTCTCACTAGTGTATCATTCAGTTAGACTAGATACAACTAGCTCAACTAAGTCTAACTGAGTTAAACTAAATACAACTCCACCAACTACTTCTCCAAATCCACCAAACTCTGTCACATGAGTTCTAACTGAAGTCCTCCATGCATTAGCTCTAGTAAACCCTCGGGAATAGCGTAATTCCTTCTGTCAGCTGATGTGCCACATCTGTGCACTTAACTAAAGTGCTCCAAGAGAATAAGATAATGTTTAGAGTCCAAATATTATTAAGAGCTAATAATATTAGACATATCTATTTTTAGACTGACAATCTAAAAATAGACTCCGCCCAATATGTCTAAAAATAGAATTCCATCTATTTTTCCAACTTGACCAACCACCCACAAATAGCATCCTGCAACTCATAGAATATGATCGACATGTCTAAAAATATACATAGTCTAAAAATAGAATTTGCTCCAAAAATCACCTGTGTGGGCCCCACCTAGTTTAGGTGATTATTTTCCAAATAGGATCAAGGATGATGTTTCAGGATGCCTCCTTCACTGTTTCTTGTTGCAATCTTCAACAGTGTTGTTGGGTGTCTGGCAGAATTTGGATGGCTCTTTCACCCAAATTTCGATGACATCTTTTGTGCTCAAGTAACCGGTGACTACATATAAGTGGGAATCCCTGTAGAATTTTGGCAGAGGAAAATGATATATAAGTTGAAAATCATGTGCCATAAAAGAGGCAAGCCTTTGTCCACTGGCACTACTAAGAATCATGGCATCTGCATATGTGTGTGACAGGATCCAGTTGAAAATATTTGTGCAAGGAAAGGTTGGATACCTACATGTAATCTTGTATAATCTTGACTTCTAGCCATTGATGTAAATATGTCTTTCCTCAAGATCTACTTAGTAACTGTTTGTCGAAAATGCATCCTTCAGTGTGTGCCATGTAATGTATGAATCTTTCTCAATGAATAGTTGAGTGTCTGCAAGAACTAGCATAGTGGCGGGAACACTCTCAACTATCTCACCGATGCTACTCTATATGGTGTCTTTGAAGGAGGATCTTTTTGTTTCCATAATGGTAACAATTGATGGAGAGAGATAACCTCAAAAGTTGCAGTACCTGTATGATAGAATGCACTCATGGAAAACACAAGTTAGCTTAAGAAAAATAGTATATTCAGCAAGATCAAGGAATAAACTCACACGCTGAGAGGAAATATTGTGCAATTCTTGGGCTAAGGGTGAGAGATTGGCCTCATGAACTACGCATCGCATAGTCTCAACAGTCAAGGGGGCAACTAGAGGCTTGCAACTATGCAATGTGCAGTCCCAACTTAGTAGACTAAGAGAAATATTACTTTGTGTTACGCAATCTCAGTGTCCAGGGTTGAGGGTTGAGACTTGTGACTACGCAATGTGTAGTTGGGAAAGCAAATGATTGCACATTTCACAGTCTCAAAGGCCAAGCTCGAAGCTTGCCTCTTGAATATGTGAAATTCATAGTTTGAGAGGGAAACTACTAGCCATGATTGCGCAAATTTTCCAGGGAAGGGGAGAAAATAGTGATAGCTCTGAGTGTTAGGGTAGGAAGGAATGTAGATTTAGCTAAGGGGAATATAGGTCAGTGAAAATTTAAGTGCCATAAATAAACATGCAAGAGGAAAAATGAACATGCAAAAAAATGACCCATCAGCACCAATTGCTGGTGGAAAAAGAAAGAAATTGATCTGACACTTGAAAAATGTGAACGAAAGATCAAACCAACACTTGTAAAAGTGACTATAAGTTAAAACACCAGCTACTATGAAAATAAACAGAAAAAATAACACTCGTAGAAACAAAAGTGACAAAAAATTCGACAAAAGTGACATATGAAAAACTTACCCAGAAAAGCACCGCAAACTTAGCCGATAGTTCCTTGGTCTCCTTGGGAAGGATAGAGCTCCAAGATAGAGTGTGAAAATGAGATCTAGGGGCATATATTAAATATATCTAGGTGGTTTAGGGTTTATTATGCATTTTCTTAAAATAAAGGAAAAAAGTTCCACTTGTCTAAAAGTCATAATTAGCAACTTCGTGGACTTAACCGGACATTAGTTGGGAAACTCATTTTTTTAGGAATTCCATGCCTAATTTTTTGGGAAACTTCCCATTCACACTAGCAGAAGATATTGTGTATTTCTTAAGCTCAAGGGCTTGCACAATTCCTTGCCTCAATGAATTGCACAGTTTCTTAGGGGAAGAGAAGCTTTTGCGCAGTTTCTAAGCTCAAGACTGGCATGACTTCCATGATTCCATAGTTCAGATCCTCAAGGCTTGGATAAATTTCCAGTGACAGTGGATTACATGGTTCCAAGAGGGAAGAATGACAATGCTACAAGGTTGAGGCAAGAGATAGCTTGTGTTAGAAATTTTCGGATCGAGGTCAGAACAAGACATCATAAGCATTGCATGGAAGGATAAGTCTTCAACATTGGCTTGAATACTTGACAACATTGAATGATGAGCTCCTGTAGATAGAAGAGATGCTCCAAAATCAAAGCATGGGAAACAAATTGGAAGGGGGTTGTAGTAGCTACAACACTTGGCGATACACTAGTAGAACTCCAACTCTCTATATGGGTCTTGACTCATGTAAACTAGGTCTAACTCTTTAGGAATTATTGTTCATTTCAGTGATCACCATATCTTCCTTACTTTGACTAAATTACATATATAGCCCCTAACATCCTCTTCATTGGTGTCACATTAACAAAGACAAGTCGAACTTAGTTGTTTTTATTGGGGATGAGGAGTATATTGATACACAAGTGGAAGAGGACTATCATAGTCTTGGTTTTCATCTCTGGTGTTGCCTCGTTTCTAGTAGGCCTGGATAATACCCCAGCGAGTCACTTCAGGAACAAAAGCATTTTTTTGCTGCCAGCAAGCTTAGATATTACCTCGATAGAGTTGCTTTCTACACCTCCCTGCACATGAAGCCTTTATATTCTTTCACCCTTTAATTATAATTATTTTTGTTTATATTTCATTCATAGAACTATGCATCGACACTTATTGATTTCATGGGGAGGAAGAGGGATCTTGAATTATTGAGAGAATAATAAGTTTTCCCTTCAGAGAAAGATATCTATACACCTCTAAAATACAATTCACTTGTTTTAATTTTCTCCCCTCCTTAATCTGCTCGACTTAATCGACAAGGAAAAACCGACCAATCATAAAACCGATTAGAGTATGTGGTACTAGTTATGGATTCAAGCATCGTAATTCAACTAAGGTTCTCTCTGAGAAATAAAATATTTTCCATCAAGGTATCATCGACTAAAAGGTGTAAGGATTGTGCAAAGAGAAGGAATAAACAAAAATTCAAGCGTTTACAATCGCACAATATCCTCTTAAAAATCACCATGCTTTCTTCGGAAATCAACAATGTCCCATGTTGCTTCGAAAACCAACATTGTCCCATGTATAACTTCAAATGAAAGGAAATAAAGAGAGTGGAATAAAATAGAACAACAACATAACAGTTAAAATAAACTAATTCTACTCCTAAAATAACCAAAGCTAGGCAAAACTTACATAAAATAAAAATTCCAATGTAACCATCGAAGCATTACTTGACCTGCGCAGGCGAGGGCATCAATAACAATAAATATTATTAACAATAACAACTAACAAGAAAGATAAACCACGAAATGCTTCAACATCCTAAGATTGAAAACACAAGAAAAAAAATAGAACAAGAAAGCATATGTTAAAAATTGTGTTGATGCATTATGGTGTTTACACACATCGCAACACAGTGTCATGCTAGAGCATTATTCCGAACTTTCAAACTTGGAAAACATGAAGAAAGTGGAAAAATTTTATTTTGAAAACGAGCTTGCTAGGTATGATTCCTCCAACGACTAAGAAATAGGATCATGAAAAACAAGAGAAATATGTGAACATTGTGAAACAGATTGATTTTCAACTTTTGTGATCAACTGATGAGGATTCTAGATAGAAAAGATGTTATCATGATCATGCTTGGGACTAACATCAAGACTGTGAGAACCTGACATAACCATCAGCGCAGAATGAAGTTCCTCGATAGCTTGTGGTAGTTCCAAGACATTAGAAGATAGATCATCAAAAATGAGTGACTTATAATAATTGACGATTCATAGTCATGCATAGACGGGTCAATGAATAAACCATGACAACCATGATAAAAAATGCCATCATCATAAAGAAATGAATCCTCATAATTGTATGTATCATAGAGTGATCTGAATAGGAAAGTTAGTGTTTTCTGTGCTAAATTCCAATTCAGAATATAAACAAAGTGCTTGAGGATTATGAGGTAAATCGCTAGTTAAACATGAGTTCTTTTTTTGTGTTTTTTTGTGAATTTATTGAGCAAATTAGCATAAACAAAACACTGAACAACAGCATATAATAGTCATAAAAATCACCATAGACAGTAACACAACAACACTTGATGAAGGAGTTCACCCCTCCTTGGCTATGTCTCCTTAGTCCAGCTTCCAATGGCTTGGCCCTCTTCAATTATGCTCAAAATTGTGAATACATACATTTAGAGTGCTTAAACATCTTTGAAACCTGCTCCAATGGTTCCATAATGCCCAAAAATATCTGTCTAGCCTCTTTCTGATTCGAAATTGGTCAAAAACTGGAGAAGTTATGCCTTCCCCAACTTTTGGCACTAAACGCACCACAAACTCCACCAAATCCGGCACCATCCAACAATTTCACCTCCAAATCCGCTGACGAGCGCCAGATTGCCCAATTTCCAGGAAAAATTGTCGAGGTGCTAATTTTTCCACTAAGGCCTTAGATCCAAATTTCAAACTATATGATTGGCACGCTTTATATTTTTTTATATAAAATTTCGTTGGGCGGTTAACTAACCGCTGACGGTTAGTCCTTCAATGGTCACATCGGCGGTGATGGTGGTGTTTAATGATGGCGGCTAGTCTCCAATTAGCGGTCTCGTGGCAGTCAGAAGAATCCGGTCACAAGGCTAGAGCGGTGGTGGTTTATGCTACGGTTACAATGAGGTGGCTAGGGCCTATCCCTCAGCTCCCCTACCCGTTGTGCCGTGGCACGAGGGTGGCCAGGGGCTAGGTCATAGCCCCAACCCCTGTCGTAATAAATTTTAAATACAATTTCGTTCCAAAGACTTAATCAAGAACTGTGGTGGCGCATTGGTTAACGCTCTTACCTTTCAAACCCATTGTTGTAATCTTGGTTTCATCTCCTGAATCCGAACCTAAGTCATATTCAATGATTGAAGTTGTTTTCTCCTTCTCTTTGGTTTTAAGTTTGTTGGGCTTCAAATTTGGATGGAGTTTCCAACAATGGTCGTCATCATGGCCACATTTCAAACAATGTTTACATGTAAGTTTCTCTTATTCTAACTTTATAGAACCATTTTTCTTTCCTTTTCCTTCATACTCAAGGGAACTATCACTTTTCTCATATGCACCATGTTTCCCTCTTACTTCTAGATGTGTGGCTTGAAAAAAAACCTCATCTAAGTTTGTGGGATTGAACATGAGAATAATATGTCTAAGATAGCTATGCAAACCCCCAATATACTTTAACAAAATGTCTTTAGAAGATAAATTGACACCCAAAACTAGTGCTCTTCTCCTAAACTCTTGAGTATAATTTTGAACATTTTGTCCCTTTATTTGTCTAAAATTTTTCCAGTCCATAATAGCTTTATGTGTATAAGCTAGAGGGTACAATTGTCTTTTAATTGCAGCAATAAAATTAGACCAAGAGATTGAAATCTTACCATTTTTTTTTTCTCATCTTGTGTCTTGGCTTCCCACCATACTAGTGTTGCATGCTCCAGTCTCAAGGAAGCTAGCTGCATCTTTGTGTCATCGTCTTAAAGGTTTTGAATCTTGCATTAGACCTCCAACTGATGAACCCAATTTTCAAGCTTCTCTGCATTCACTTCACCATTATACATAGGCAATTCAAATTTAATATCAAGTTTTAACAGGGGTGTTTTACCAATTCCTTTTGAGGTATGTCGATGAGTATGAGTAAAGGGTTGTAGTAGTGGAAGAGGATGAAGGTGAAGGTGAATATGGTGGTGAGGATGATGGTGCATAAGATGGTGGCTTATCACCATTCCCATTACCTCCTCCTCGTGGAGAACCCTCTCCTCTTGTAGGCCTGGATCTTTCGCCTTGCAACCTTGTATTCCTCTCTTCATAGAGGACTTTCACCATCTCTTTCATGTCAAAGAAAGCCTTCCTAAAATCCTTCTCATCCTGTATCATCTTATCATTTCCTCCATGAGACATGCTTACTGAAGCCTCAGGTATAAAACATAGTTACCGATCAAACGGGAACTATTACCTCAAAACGGGAACTCTAGCCCAAAAAGACTCAAAAGACATGAAAAAACACCCCAAAAACAAAAAGTGTGTATTCCAGAATGCATTTGTTTTTTTCTAAAGGTCAAATTTCAACATTTTTTAAAATTACGCTAAACATTAAAAAAAATTTTGAAAAAAGGATTGAAAAAACACCCTCAAAACAAAACAAGTTGATGCTGGAAAAAAAAAAACATTGTGTCACAATTTTGATACATTGTAACAATGGAATAAAGACAACATATTAGGAAATTGAAAAATTGTAACATTCTAAAAATTTTGATACATGATGTTAAAGATAAAAATATCATGTCTGAAGGCCTTATCATTTCCAACAATTTTCATCCATGTTGTTAAAGATAAAATAACTTGACTATAAAAAACCCTAAAATTGTTATTGTTTTCAACCATAACATTAAAGATAAAATATCGTAGCGCATAAAAACCTTATTGACAAGTTTTAAATCTTAAGTTTTCAACATACTTGAACCATGAAATTATGGAGAAATTATATGACTTAAACAATTTTTTAAAATGAACAAGTAAATGAAATATTTCTTATTCCAAGAGTTCTTTTTTTTTTAAAGGATAAAAATATATCTCTTTTCAAATCTTAGTCTAAGACAAATATAAATCTAATTGTAACCAAAACCTAAAAATCAACCATCAAAACAAAGTGTCCCCTTTCAATGAGGCATATAATTTTTAAAAGTATCTTATACCAAATGGTAACAATACATAATATCATGGCAATATCACTGCATAATCTAAAAATTCAACATTAATTTCTATTTTCTTTTTTACTTTCAATCAAAATATCAACATTGGTATATTGAATATAACATAAATGATTTTTGTAATTCATTATTGCGATGTGGATATTCTAAAGAGATGAATTCTTCATAATTAAAACATATAATCCAACAAACATAGAAATGCTTCATAACTTCATGAAAGATCATATGGAAGTCAAAATATTTATTTCGAGTTACCATGCAAACATCAAGTACATAAAAATGTCTTAGACAGTTATTCAAAATCAACCATAGGTTCTGGCACACCATCAGAACCTACATCTTCAGATGAATGACTCGATGCAAAGGACGATTATCCATATTCTTCTCTTTCATCAACTAGTGCTCCATCTGAGTCAACATGCATGCCCACCATTTCATAGTTCAAATGTCTTGTAGATCTACGACTACAATCAGCAGAGTCCCATCTCAGCAATATTTGTTCTGGAAGCAATTTCTTCAAAATATTTATGGTCTTCAACCGAAGAGTTCCTCTCTTTTTCAAATTGAAGTCATACACAAGTATGTCAACATCCTCCAATTTTAAGACATCTATGCAACGACGATTTATATTTGTGCCCTTTCTTTTCCTCTTTCTACCAATTTTTTTTTCAACCACCATCTCTGGCTTGTACACACCATTGAAAGGGTGGGTACTTGTGGCATACCAATGTACATCAACAGCTGTAATATCTTCATTTTCATTAATAACCTTTATAACCTTGGAAATCCAGAATGGATAGCCAAGTGGATCTTCATCTGCTAACATTGTTATCATACAGCCCTCCTTAACATCCTGCATAGAACCCCTGTAAAGGTCTTCCATGGCTTCACGTTGTGCACGTGATCTTCTAGAACCAATATTGATTTCTCTTTCCTCTAGCTATGGAGAATTAATAATAGCTTGAGACTGTTGTTGTTCAACAATGTGTGTTTCCTCATGTTCATTTGGCATATTTTGTGGCCAAAAAAATGGAGTCTTCAAAAGCGTATCCTCATTTATTGAACTTGAAATCATATCACTTTGATTATTGAAAAAAGACTCCCACCAAACTGAATCAACAACATCAAAGTACTCATATGTATCTCTAATACATCTTTTAATTTCATCCAGACATTCAGAATAATTTATGTCTCTCTTATGCCTTCGTGCATTATGGAGTTCAGCAACTCACTATAATAACAATATCTTTGATGAAAATATTGGACGCTCTGGAATGAACTTCAAAAATGCTAAACCTGATGATGGCCCCCATTCTGCAACATTTGAATACTTCTTGCCCCATATAAGTGCTATCCCATCAATTTTTTTGATACGAAATTGATGCTGGAAGTTAATGTCATTAAGTTTTTCAATGCATTTCTCCTCACCATGCCATCCCAAAATAAACCTTCGCATGTCAATAGTTTCTTCCAACACATGAAAAACAGGCTTTGGAGTGTAGGATTTCTTAATAAATTCAATTAATGATGGCAAGCTCCCAACACCTTTCCTCCTCAATGTTACTAAAAAACGACTGAACATTTGATCAATATGGTCATGAGTATGTCCAACAAGAAGGAAACCAACCTTTATCTTTTTAAAAATTCCCAATTCAACGAGCATGTTTAGATACCCAAAAAGAACTTGATTTTTGTTTTCACGACTTGTGTTGTGTAATTGTACATACAGAACTTCAGGAAGAATACCAGACCAATTGATCCAGATTTATGTAGGAACGCAACAGAATAAACATATAACCATAAATATAGAGATGCAGCGGAATTAACACTTCATTTCATTAATATCAAAGAACTGAAATTTGCTTACAGACAGAATGGAAATAAAACTAGCTAGGGCACTGGTAGCTATCTCTGAGAAGAGATGTGGCGGCTACAGGCCTCTGAACTGAGTTACAATGAGGCTCGAGGGCCTATTTATTATTGAGAAACAATGGAGAACCCTAAACATCCCAAAAACCTAACCCTGGGAGATGAAGCGCCAAAACTATGGGCCCCGTTTGGGTAAATTGGTGTTTCAACTTCCCAGGGACGTAACTTTGGCATACTATCTCTGTTTGACGCACATGATACATCATTAGAAAGCTCTATCAGAGGACTACAACTTTTGTGACTATTTTGATGATCAAAATCGCAATAAATTTAGTACCCAAAAAACGTCGTTTAGGGCCTCAAAACGGCTCCGGAAGTTCAGGACCCGAAAAACTGCTAAAAATAGTAAGTTATGCCAAAACTGAAAAACTGAAAGAGACAATGGTGGGGGCCCAAGTGGAATAGGCGGGTGGCCACCAATATCCACCTGGATCATTCCTCTCCCCTTAGGAAGCAATGGTCCCCATTGCGTTAAGTTCCTCCATGAGATGAGGAAATTTCTGCTGAACTTGGTCCCTGGTGAACCACTTTCCTTGGTGCAGGAGTTGGCCAGCTTTGACAACCCGATACGGTTGGATCCTCTGTTGGCGAGTGTTCTTAATTTGCATGTCCATGATACAATCTGTGGTGGCCTGTTCCATGCAGTCTGGGTTTAACTCTGTTGGTGTGAGTTGTTCTGCAATGTCCGAAGTGTCCGGTAGAGGTGGGAAGTAAGGACGAAGGCGATTCACATTGAAGACTGGGTGCAGACCAAGGAATGGTGGAATACTAAGCTCAAAAGCATTGTTCCCTACAGCCTTGGTGATGGTGTACGGCCCATATCGGAGCGGGCGAAGCTTGCGGTGAGGTCCAGTGAGGCGCTCCTTCTGCAAATGCAGCCATACTTTGTCGCCCACCTGGAATTTGTGTGCCACCCGGTGTTGATCATGGTGCTGCTTGTACTTCGCATTAGCTCTGTCCAATATATCATGAACCTGTTGGCGGATGTGTTGAATGCGCTCGATGAAGCTACTTGCTTTGTCAACTTCAGACTGGACGTGCGCTGAATCGGCCTTAGCAGATGCAAATGGCATGGCTACGTCAATGGGACATAGTGGCTGGAATCCCAAGCCCACCTGAAAGGGGCTATGGCCAATCCTGAATGACTTGGATCTTGGATGGATCCACATGCACCCCCCCTTCATCAATAATGTATCCCAGATATTGAACCTGGGTCATGCCAAATGTGCACTTCTCCAGATTGGCACACAGCTTGTGTTGCCGCAGTGTTTGGAGGACTTGTCGGATGTGATGAAGGTGCTCTTCCCAAGTCTTGCTGAAGATCAGAATGTCATCCAAGTACACCACTACGAATGAGTTGGTGAATGGCCGCAAGATGTCGTCCATCATCCTCATGAAGGTTGCAGGAGCATTCGTCAACCCGAAAGGCATGACCAGCCATTCAAAAAGGCCTTCCTTGGCTTTGAAGCCCGTCTTCCACACATCAGAGGGTTCAATTGGTACCTGGTGATACCCAGACTTCAAGTCGATCTTACTGAAATATTTTGCACCTTGGAGTTGGTCCAGAAGGTCATCAATCCGTGGGATTGGGTACCTATTCCGGACAGTGATCTTGTTTAGCGCTCGATAGTCAATACAGAGTCTCCACGTCCCATCCTTCTTCTGTACCAACACAATCGAACTCCCACAGGGTGATGAACTTGGTCTGATGTGACCTTTCTGCAACAGCTCCTGAATCTGCCTCTTGATTTCATCATTTTCCATAACAGAGCGTCGATAGATCGGTCCATTGGGTAGCGACGCACTTGGGGTCAAATCAATCGGGTGCTTGACCTGACAGTGCAGAGGAACCCCTGTGGGCGAGGTGAAGATGTCCCCGTACTCCTCCGCAACCTTATCCATTTGTTGTTGTCGTGCAGAGGGGCCCTGTCTGGAGGTCGTGGCCACAGACTTCTTCTTGCCCTGGGGGTGGATCATCAGGAAAACGAATTTCCTGGTTTTGGAAATGAGCTTACTGCATTGTTTTGCAGTAACCAAAGAGATAGTCATAGGAGGTGGTACCTCTGGTATCCTGTACAACTTATTTCCCAAAGTAATAATAACAGCACGAGGTCGAGACTCATACACAGCATGACGCTTCCACAAGTATGGTTGTCCTAATAATACATCGGAAACATCAATAGGAGCAACATCACATAATACCTCATCCGTGAAGGGCTTGATGCTATAGGGAAGGCGACACTGCTGGCTGACGCGGAGATCTCGTCCTTGGTGAAGCCACCCGATGGTGTATGGATGTGGGTGAGCCGTGGTCGGCAAGCCCAACCGCTTCACGGCGTCTGCTGAAATGAGGTTCTTTTGGCTCCCATTGTCGACAATGAACTGTACAGGGGAGCCCTTTACCCACATCTGGGAGTGGAAGAGATGTTCCTCCTCCTCTGGATCTTCCGGTTCCTCCTTCTGGACCTTTGTAGTGGCAATAGTGGCGTTGGGCTCCGCATCAATAATCTGTTTCCCTTTTTCATTCCCCTTTTGAGGTTCTGATTCGGAGTCAGAGCATGCATCTGACTCAGAAGCCCTCATCTCGGCCACTAGCGACTGCTTGGCCCGACACTCACTTGTGTTGTGAGTGGAGCTCTTATGGAACTCACACCACTTTTCCGTGTCCTTCTTTGGCTTTACGGTGTTGTTCTTTTCTTGTGGCTTTGACGGGTTGTCTTTAGTCGCCATGCTCTGTCCTTTGTTCTGCGGTTTGGAAGCACCTTTTCCTTGCTTTTGATTCACAGATCCAAAGTCTCGCTTCTTCTGTTTGAATTTCTGCTCAATCTTGGCAGCATACCGGTATGCCGTACCAAGCGAGGATATGTCGAGGAACTCCATTTCCTCCTGAATGTATCTGTGCAGACAGCTGCGATACTTTAGCACCAAATGTTTCTCTGAATCTTTGATACCCAACTTTGTGCGCAGGGTATGGAACAGATTCGTCAGCTCGTGCACATCTTGATCCCTTTGTTGTCGCAGCGTGGTCCATTGTATGTACTTGTCTTCATAGCTCCCCACAGGATAGTACTGTTCCTTGACGGCGTCTCGGAAAGAATTCCAAGTTGGTACGGCCGAGAACAGAGAGGGTTCTGTCTGGTCCTTGTTCTCACAGTAGGTTTCCCACCAGTCCTTAACATGGGGGGTAGCTTTGAGGAGTGCAAAAACAATCTTCTCCCGGTCTGAAAAGTCATGAACAGAGAAATATCCTTCTAATAGATTCAACCATCTATCTACGGCATCTGCGTCTATTTGACCCTCAAATATGGGAATGTGAAAATTTACTTGTACCTTAAAGGGAGTCGCAACTCCAGAGTGGCTACTGGATGCAGATGCGCCGCCGGTGGGCATCCGTTGAAGGATCTGAGCAAAGCTATCCATCATCGCGTTCCTTTGTTTTTCGAGGGCCTCCTCGAGCAATATTTTGATAGGATCTCCTCCTCCCTCATCTTTCTTTTCGTCCCCCATGGGCGTCCGTCGAGGTTTGCGAGGCTGATCTTGCAAAGGTTCCACCAGATCAAGCCCTAGCTCCTTATACCCCGACCTCGTTGGAGACATGCAAAGAAGGATCGAGAAAAAGCAGACCGCTCTGATACCACTGATCCAGATTTATGTAGGAACGCAACAGAATAAACATATAACCATAAATACAGAGATGCAGCGGAATTAACACTTCATTTCATTAATATCAAAGAACTGAAATTTGCTTACAGACAGAATGGAAATAAAACTAGCTAGGGCACTGGTAGCTATCTCTGAGAAGAGATGTGGCGGCTACAGGCCTCTGAACTGCTTTCCAATGAGGCGCGAGGGCCTATTTATTATCGAGAAACAATGGAGAACCCTAAACATCCCAAAAACCTAACCCTAGGAGATGAAGCGCCAAAACTATGGGCCCCGTTTGGGTAAATTGGTGTTTCAACTTCCCAGGGACGTAACTTTGGCATACTATCTTCGTTTGACGCATATGATACATCATTAGAAAGCTCTATCCGAGGACTACAGCTGTCGGGACGAATTTTATCAGAAAATTCGCTGGCGCTTTCATACCCAAAAAACGTCGTTTAGGGCCTCAAAACGGCTCCGGAAGTTCAGGACCCGAAAAACTACTAAAAATAGTAAGTTATGCCGAAACTGAAAAACTGAAAGAGACAATGGTGGGGGCCCAAGTGGAATAGGCAGGTGGCCACCAATATCCACCTGGATCACCAATGAGTAACCACATCATGGATTATGGTATGGTCAAATTTGCATCATTATGAATATTTGGAACTGTGAAGAAAACCCTTGGAAACATCTTCTTATTAAAGACCATACAACCAACCAAGTGAAACTGAATGAAATTTTCCTCCTGTAATTTTTTTGGCGTGCGGACAAAATGTGGCAGAAGTGTTTTCTTTTGCTCCATACCATCAATTATCAAACCCAAATATTTATTTGGATTATCTTAGCACTTCTTTCGATGTTTATACAATTTTTTCCTTTCACTTGTTTGTTGATTGCGATGCTCTTGAAGTTCTCTGACAACAGAATTTGTACATAAAATAAAAGAAACATATGAATAAATATATTTTCATAGTTGATAATTATCCAATTTTTAAAAATAATGTTGTGAATGCATACCTCTTTCTACCCCTTGACATTTATCTCTTTTTTCTTTAAGAGAAGCACATGTGCTACAAACCCCCATCCTTGTCTTCTTAGGAATATGAACATTGTTGAATTCGTTCTTCCATACCCTTGTAAAATATGAATATGTAATAAAATTACCAACTCCTTCAAAAGCTTCTGCATAATCTTTGTATAAGCTGAAGATTTCTCGTCTAGATAAATTATCTGGAATATGTATTGTTTCTTTATTTGGCATACACTCTCCATGCTTGTGTTGTGCATATCAGCCCTTCGCCCTAAATTTTTGGCTTAATGCTCCCCCATGATCTTTCAAACCTGCTACCGTGGCCAAAAACTCCTATATCCTACACATCGTCCCCCTTTCCGCCCGCAAAATACGCTACATAAAGGCTAAAATCCATATTCGGAAATATTATCGAGCCTAGCCCCTCAGCCTTAGCCCCCTTTGTTTCATCCCCCCATGTGACTCAGGTGCAAGACCGGGCGCCAAGCGGAAAGGAGCTAAGTGTTCAAAGTTTCGGGGGCATTCGTGGCCGTCTGATCAAATCCAATAAACGAAGCGGAGTTTGATTACCGTGGTGGTCCCCACACCCGCTCAGAAACTGGTGGTTTCATTCCGCACCACCTTTTCCGTGACAGTGGTTTTCCGCAAAACCCAGCGATTCCATTGAATGTGCGCCGCGTGTCTTTTGTACGGGCCAGAAAACCGCCCATTTCGCGCATTAAAGGTCGGAACAAAGATGGGCAGTGGAATTCACTAGCGTCGTTGGATCTATCAACCCCCATCTGACGGCCATCGTGTCCCGAAGGTGCACGCGTTTTATCTCTAGCCTTCGCTCTCCCCGCGCATTAACTTTCAGCCAAAGGATGTGCAGCGGAATCATCGTCAACCGTCTGATCCTGCGTCCTCCATCCAACGGTGGATATTCTCCAGAGCTGCGAGCGCTTTAATCCGCATCTATCGCGTCCATGGCCCACTATTTCATTGCCTCAATGCAATCGTAGCCATGGATCTTACTCCAGGATTGAACGGCTCATATTATTTGTATATACACTGGTTGACCAGGCCCGCCTCCACGTTGCTCATTCGGATTGACCTTTCGTACACCTACGTGTCATCTATTTCCCCTTTCGCCATTTATATAAATATATTTCATTCACACGCCATATTTTAGAATTTTGTGTGATAAACTTCCGTCAACCCATTCTTCACAGTTCCTCTGCGTTTTCACCACCATCTTGTGTACCGCCACCATTTTTGTCACGACGCTTCGTCACACGGCCACCCCCATTGCATACCCATCACAGAGTCAAGTTTCTTTTAATGAGTTTGTGGATTTTTGCAGGTGTTTGGTGCTGAAGAACCATCGTAATCCGGGGTTTACATCACAGAGGATGAGTGCATTTCAAATTTCTATTCAGCAGGTGCTGGATGATGGAGCAGAGATCCGAGAAAATATCGTTGACAAGACTTTTATTTAATGAAGCAAGGCCGAAATTTATCAAACCCCTCAGAGCAATTCAAAAGATAGACCCTGGTAGCTGGAGACATTAATTTCATAACAAATAATATCAATTAGAGAGCAAGGAATTCAATGGTTGGAACCAGAGATTTCAAAAGTCGATTTAACATCCAGAAGGCTTGAGTACAAGTGCAAAGAAATTAGATCCTCGAGGGTGCTCTTCAATAGATTTTTCTCTCAGAAAAGTACATAATGTTTCATATTTTATTCCTCATGTTTTGTCTTCAGAGAAATCTACTCCTACTGCATTTATTTTATGGAGCAACCACAGAGTACGTTCAGCACTACAGCGCCGTCAAGCAGTATGGGCAGGCATCTTTCCACTATTTTGTTCAAATTAAGCAATTTAATGTTTTCACCTACCTTCATTCTCTACAGCTTTCTGTTTCTCTTATAAAAATGAAGAAGAAATACATTGTAGAGGTTCCAGATTTCTATCAGCAAACTGTGTAGTGAGAAGTTCTTGTATACATCTTGTAAAGCTTTTGTGTAAAGGCTCAGAGCCCGCAGGGTCTCAGTGAGGAGGAGTTATAACTGTAATGAGGATTCTGGTCTTTGGTATCTCACAGTATGTAATTTTCTCTTATGTGTTAATATAAAATCTCACTCCATGCTATTTATCTTCTTGTATCATGTTCTAGAATGTGAGTGGCTCACTGGTCTTAAGTAAGGATTCATCTTAGTTGATGCCCATACTTGGATTAGTCAAGCGCTTTAAATAGGCCTAGTCATGATATATTTTTCCATGTTCATTTCATCCATATTTTCTGCTATATTAGTTACTTGAGGAGGGTGCTTTTAAAACACCATTGTCATGTATGGATTCTTAGTTGGATAAGCCCATATGTGCTTTTGTTGTGTATCTGGGTATCAGCCTCATGCTAACTAGTATCTTCTTCATGTCTCTTCACTGCATCTACTTTCCGATATTTGATTTCTGTGGCATATTATTTGAACTGGCCCTCTTTGCAGTTAGCTGTCTCTTAACTGTTTGATTCTTTTATATTGGAGTTTTGCATGTTGTTCCTACATTATTCTTATCTTTGTATCAGCTTCTGAGAGAGTTCGGTCCCATTATAATTAATTTCCTTGTTCTGCAAGAGATAGTAAGAGAGCTTTTGGATTGACAACCCAAGCTAAATTATGAGCTCCTTGCTATGATAAGATGTCCTAGGAACTGGTCTATGGCAACTCTATGTTGTCTCTAGGGGTGAAAAAATTGTCTACAACATCTTTCTGGCGCCGTTGCCGGGGACGAATTTGAGAATATCAGTTTCCCTGGGCCTCGACAAATCATATTCACTCTCTAATCAGGTGAGCACAGAGAGCTGAAGAGTTGTATATCTCTCACCTTGGCGACTCCACTATTATTTATTTGATAAATCTATTGGTAGTCCTAGCTCCTCGGAAGCCACATTTGAGGTCAGATACATCTCAGCCAAAGACACCCTGCGTGTCTGACCCAGAGAAGATCATTCATAAAAGAATTTGGAAAGAGAGGAAATCAGTTCGTGCTGAAATCCCTGAATATTCTGTAGAAGATTACCTGCCCTCTTCTTCTAAAGAAATCAAAACTGAACATCCCGATTCCACCGAGGAAAATCCCAAATATTACTTATAAATTCCACCTGGGGGGAGTGCTAGGATTGAAGAGGATTTTCGTCCTACTCCCGAGGCTGAGGATATTAAATAAGTTACAGAGGTAGCCTTTGTTAATCGTGAATTGTTTCCATCCACACCCCAGACCTCTGTACAGCACATTCCGACTGTTATACATACTCCACTCCCTCCACCTCCCCTTCCTTCATTTGTACCTCAGATTGTTGCACAACCCCCATCTCCTCCAATGGCTAATGTACCAGCTTTTATATTGAATAAATACGCTCCACTGGCTTTACCTCAAGTGCTAAATGATATGCCACAGGATTATTTGAAGATTCTGCCTAGATTTAATGGAGAAAATGAAATTGATGCTCAGAAACATCTTGAGACTTTTTGCTCCTTTGCAGAGAACCTTAATGTTGAACATTTAGATGTGGTCTTAAGATTATTTGTACAATCTTTGGAGGGTGAAGCCAGAAAATGGTTCAAAACATTGGGAAATTGTTCTGTAACCACCTGGGATGACATGGAGAATACTTTTCTCAGGAAATGGGGAGAAAAGAAAGACCATGGACAGTGTCTCACTGATTTCAATACACTCAAGAAGAGACATAATGAAGGGGTGTTGGAGTTTATTAAGAGATTTAATAAGTTATATCTAAATCTCCCTACAAATATGAAGCCTCATCAGAACGATGCAAAATTTGTTTTCATTGCAGCTTTTGACTCAGATTTCGGTTTCTCCCTCAGGGAGAGAAAGCCTGCCACCCTAGATGATGCTCAGTCAGACGCTCTTGAATTGGAAGCTAACTTTGCTTCCTCTGGAAAATTAAAAGGGAAGGCTGAACAAGACGTTAGAAGGAAGGGAAAAGAAGAATTATCCACCTCCAACCAAGATAAGGATTCAGATAAAATTGAAGAAATGAGTAAAATGATCAAAAATCTCACTAATAAATTGGGTAAACTTGAACTGGAGACCAAGAATACAGCTCCCAAGAATTTTTATAATGCTCCAAACAGAGGTTATAATCCCCAATTCAAGAGACCACCTCTGCAAATATTGCTAAGAGAAGGCAATGGAGCTGGGGTGTTATTAATCTCTCCTACAGGAAAATGGGTCCCACTGTCCTTTAAATTGGAATATGAGACTACTAATAATGTAGCTGAATATGAAGCACTTTTGCTGGGATTGCAGACAGCTAGAAACATGGGCATCCAAAGTTTAAAAGTCATTGGGGACTCCGAGCTGGTGGTAAGACAGGTCCAAAATCAATGCCAAACAAAACATCCACGGCTGAGAGCCTATAGGAATGAAGTATGGGACATGGTGGAGAATTTTTTCTTAGCATTTAACATACATTTCATGCCCCGGGAACAGAACAGAATAGCAGATTCTCTCGCAGTAGCTGCTAGCACATTTCGTCCTCCACAGAATCCTCTTTTAAGGTATGAAATTGAAGTACGATACAGACCATCAATCCCAGATAATGTTAAACATTGGCAGGTATTTGAAGATGAGGAACAAATGAAGAGATTCCTGGAGACAGTAGGGGAATTCTCTAATATGGAGATTGATGACTGTGAAGGAGGGGACACTGAAAATATTGCAGAAAATAAATGGGAAGAAAAAATAGCAGGCAATAAAGTGTTGCAGCTAAAAGGAAATATCATACCTAGAGGGCTGGTACCTCTAGAAAGATTGTTTGACAAAAATGATGTTCCATTGCAGCACAGTAAAGTAATAGAAGAGAATCAAGTAGAAGACTTGAATTTGGGCACTGATGCTAAGCCCAAAATTGTAAGATTATCTAAGAAGGTTTCAGAGGAATACAAAATAAAATATTTCAAATTATTTCAGTCATACAAGGATGTATTTGCATGGTCTTATCAGGACCTAAAAACTTTTGACATTAATATAATGCAGCATAAGATTCCTCTGAAAGAAGATGAAAAACCATATAAGCAGAAGCTCAAACAGATAAATTTTCTGCTGCTCCCTTCAGTTGAAAAAGAAATCAAGAAGTTGTTACAGGCCAAAATAATTGTGCCATTGAGATACTCAGAATGGGTAGCAAACCTTGTTCCTGTTCGAAAGAAAAATGGAGAAATAAGGTTGTGTGTAGATTTTAGAAACTTAAATAGAGCATCTTTAAAAGATAATTATCCATTGCCTAAGATGGACCACATTCTACAGAAAGTGGTCGGAGCCTCCAGAATGTCAATGATGGATGGGTTTTCTGGTTATAATCAGGTGGTTGTTTTCCCAGAGGATCAGAAAAAAACTGCATTTACAACACCATGGGGAACATTTATGTATGCCAGGATGCCTTTTGGATTAATTAATGCAGGAGCTACTTTTCAGAGGGCAATGGACATAGCCTTTGTTGGAGAGCAGGACGAGTTTCTAGTGGTATATCTAGATGATATCACAGTATTTTCAAAGGATGATACTAAACACATTCAGCACTTGCAGAGAACCTTTGAAAAATGCAGAAGGTATGGTCTCTCCCTCAATCCTCAAAAATCTTTATTTGCATTAGATGAGGGGAAACTCTTAGGGCACATTGTAACTAAAGATGGTATGAAAATAGACCCTAAGAGAGTTGAAGTAATAAACAGTATTCCTTTACCCAGGAATAAGAAGGAAGTGCAGGTGTTTCTAGGCCGAATCAATTTTCTGAGAAGGTTTATTCCTAACTATGCTGAGATAGTTAGGCATATAACTGATATGTTGAAAAAGGAAAATGAAGTAAAGTGGTCCCAAGAATCTATAGATGCATTTACAAGGATAAAACAGGCATTTGCTGAAGCTCTTGTGCTAGCTGGGCCAGATTATACAAAGCCATTTATAATATTTTCATTTGCTTCACCCCATACAGTAGCAGGAGTCTTATTACAGAAAAATGAAGATGGATATGAGCAACCAATAGCCTTTTTCAGTCAGGTATTACATGATGCAGAATTGAAGTATAACATACTAGAAAAGCAGGCATATGCCTTGGTGAAGTCTCTCAAAGCCTTTAGAACATATGTTTTGCAATCCCACATTACTGCATATGTTCCTACAGTAGTTGTCAAGGACATCCTTGTTCAAGGAGATAGTGAAGGCAAAAGAGGAAGATGGATAGCAAAAATACAAGAATATGATTTGGACATCATACCTACTAGGCTAATTAAAGGACATGGACTTGCTAAAATGTTATCTGAATCAAATCATCAAGCCTTGGGCATTAATTTACCTATGATAGCACATGAAGAGCCTGAGAAAGGAGAAGAGCAGCATGGATTAGAGATGGCCACTCAAAAGATACACATAAGATATCTCACTAGTCCTTGGTACAAAGAAATAGTCGAGTATCTTTTAACACTCAGCTGTCCTCCAAGTTGTGACAAATTAAAATACAGGGCTTTAAGGCTGACATCACAAAAGTATATAGTTCCCAATGGTCAGCTATATTGGAGAGATCCTTCAGGCATACTGTTATTGTGCCTCACAGAGAATGAAGTGGAAAGTATAATGATAGACTTTCATGAAGGAATCTGTGGAGGACATTACAGTTGGAGGGCCACAGCTCATAAAGTTCTGAAGGTTGGTTTCTATTGGCCAAAATTATTTGGAGATGTTTTTAATTGGGTTAGAGCATGTGATAAATGTCAAAAATTTGCTGAGAAACAAAAGCTGCCAGCTCTACCTTTAATTCCTGTCTATGTGAATGAACCATTTCAACAATGGGGATTAGATTTCATAGGAGAGATACATCCCCCTTCAAGTGGCCAACATAAATGGATATTGACAGCCACAGACTACTTTACAAAATGGGTGGAAGCCATACCTGCAAGAAATGCTACAGATGCTGTAATCATCAAATTCATGGAAGAGAACATCGTATCCAGGTTTGGTTGTCCAGCTAGAATTGTAACTAATAATGCACAGGCCTTCAAGTCCAATAAATTTGTAAATTTCTGCCAGCAGTATAATATCGCATTGAATCACTCCACAGCTTACTATCCACAGGGGAATGGCTTGGCAGAATCATCTAATAAAACCCTAGTGAGGGCCTTGAAGAAAACAATCAATGAGAACCAAAAGAATTGGGACTCCCAATTAAAGTTTGCTTTGTGGGCCAATAGAATAACCAGTAAGAGATCAACTAGGAAATCCCCTTATGAACTGGTATATGGGCGAGCAGCTGTGTTTCCTGTGCAATTGGCGTTGCCAGTAGCACGTTTCATGCAGGAAAGTCAGGAAGAACCAGATGACATGGTCAGAAGAATTAATCAATTGGTCGAATTAGAGGAAACACGAAACCAAGCGAATCAGAGATTAATAGAATATCAGGAGAAAATGAAAAATGTATTTGATCAGCATGCAAAAGACAGGAAATTTCAAATTGGTGATCTGGTTCTCAGATGGGATATCTGGAGCGTTGAAAAAGGCAAACATGCTAAATTTGACCCCCTCTGGTTTGGTCCATTTAAAATTATGGGACAGGGAGGTAATAACACGTTTACATTGGAGAATGTACAGGGTGATTTACTGGATGACCCTGTGAATGGCCAATTTCTCAAGCCCTATTTTCAGTTTTGATGCAGGCTTATATGGCTTGTTGTACTATATTGTATATAAGTCTTGTTTCAGTTTTTGTTTTGACAGGGAATATGTACTGACAAATTATCAGAAGAAATGCAAAGGGATTGAAGCACAGAGTTCACATACAGGATTGTCTGAGGTCTGCGTGTTCTCGACATGTCCATGGATGAACATGTCGTCCCCAGATGGAGCCGATGTTGTGCATATCAGCCCTTCGACCTAAATTTTTGGCTTAATGCTCCCCCATGATCTTTCAAACCTGCTACCGTGGCCAAAAACTCCTATATCCTACACATTGTCCCCCTTTCCGCCCGCAAAATACGCTACATAAAGGCTAAAATCCATATTCGGAAATATTATCGGGCCTAGCCCCTCAGCCTTAGCCCCCTTTGTTTCATCCCCCCATGTGACTCGGGTGCAAGACCGGGCGCTAAGCGGAAAGGAGCTAAGCGTTCAAAGTTTCGGGGGCATTCGTGGCCATCCGATCAAATCCAATCAACGGAGCAGACTTTGATTACCGTGGTGGTCCCCGCACCCGCTCAGAAACTGGTGGTTTCATTCCGCACCACCTTTGCTGTGACGGTGGTTTTCCGCAAAACCCAGCGATTCCATTGAATGTGCGTCGCGTGTCTTTTGTACGGGCCAGAAAACCGCCCATTTCGCGCATTAAAGGTTGGAACAAAGATGGGTAGCGGAATTCACCAGCGTCGTTGGATCTGTCGACCCCCATTCGACGGCCATCGTATCCCGAAGGTGCACGCGCTTTATCTCTGGCCTCCGCTCTCCCCACGCATTAACTTTCAGCCAAAGGATGTGCAATAGAATCATCGTCAACCGTCTGATCCTGCGTCCTCCATCCAACGGTGGATATTCTCTGGAGCTGCGAGCACTTTAATCCGCGTCTACAGTGTCCATGGCCCACTGTTTCATTGCCTCAATGCAATCGTAGCCGTGGATCTTACTCCAGGATTGAACGGCTCAGATTATTTTTATATACACTGGTTGACCAGGCCCGCCTCCACGTTGCTCATTCCGATTGACCTTTCGTACACCTACGTGTCATCTATTTCCCCTTTCGCCATTTATATAAATATATTTCATTCACACGCCATATTTTAGCGTTTTGTGTGATAAACTTCCGTCAACCCATTCTTCACAGTTCCTCTGCGTTTTCACCACCATCCTGTGTACCGCCACCATTGTTGTCACGACGCTTCGTCACACGGCCACCCCCATTGCATACCCATCACAGAGTCTGGTTTCTTTTAATGAGTTTGTGGATTTTTGCAGGTGTTTGGTGCTGAAGAACCATCGTAATCCGGGGTTTACATCACAGAGGACGAGTGCATTTCAAAGTTCTATTCAGCAGGTGCTGGATGATGGAGCAGAGATCCGAGAAAATATCGTTGACAAGACTTTTATTTAATGAAGCAAGGCCGAAATTTATCAAACCCCTCAGAGAAATTCAAAAGATAGACCCTGGTAGCTGGAGACATTAATTTCATAACAAAGAATATCAATTAGAGAGCAAGGAATTCAATGGTTGGAACCAGAGATTTCAAAAGTCGATTTAACATCCAGAAGGCTCGAGTACAAGTGCAAAGAAATTAGATCCTCGAGGGTGCTCTTCATTAGATTTTTCTCTCAGAAAAGTACAGAATGTTTCATATTTTATTCCTCATGTTTTGTCTTCAGAAAAATCTACTCATACTGCATTTATTTTATGGAGCAACCACAGATTACGTTCAGCACTACAGCGCCGTCAAGTAGTATGGGCAGGCATCTTTCCGCTATTTTATTCAAATTAAGCAATTTAATGTTTTCACCTACCTTCATTCTCTAGAGCTTTCTGTTTCTCTTATAAAAATGAAGAAGAAAGACATTGTAGAGGTTCCAGATTTCTATCAGCAAACTGTGCAGTGAGAAGTTCTTGTATACATCTTGTAAAGCTTTTGTGTAAAGGCTCAGAGCCCGCAGGGTCTCAGTGAGGAGTTATAACTGTAATGAGGATTCTGGTCTTTGGTATCTCACAGTATGTAATTTTCTCTTATGTGTTAATATAAAATCTCACTCCATGCTATTTATCTTCTTGTATCATGTTCTAGAATGCGAGTGGCTCACTGGTCTTAAGTAAGGATTCATCCTAGTTGGTGCCCATACTTGGATTAGTCAAGCGCTTTAAATAGGCCTAGTCATGATATACTGTTCCATGTTCATTTCATCCATATTTTCCTCTATATTAGTTACTTGAGGAGGGTGCTTTTAAAACGCCATTGTCATGTATGGATTCTTAGTTGGATAAGCCCATATGTGGCTTTGTTGTGTATCTGGGTATCAGCCTCATGCTAACTAGTATCTTCTTCATGTCTCTTCACTGCATCTACTTTCCGATATTTGATTTCTGTGGCATATTATTTGAACTGGCCCTCTTTGCAGTCAGTTGTCTCTTCACTGTCTGATGCTTTTATATTGGAGTTTTGCATGTTGTTCCTACATTATTCTTATCTTTGTATCAGCTTCTGAGAGAGTCTGGTCCCATTATAATTAATTTCCTTGTTCTGCAAGAGATAGTAAGAGAGCTTTTGGATTGACAACCCAAGCTAAATTATGAGCTCCTTGCTATGATAAGATGTCCTAGGCACTGGTCTATGGCAACTCTAGGCTATCTCTAGGGGTGAAAAAATTGTCTAGGCCATGCGAGAGCAGAATCAAGGTACGGCATTTCATATGCTGGCGGGGCCGTTGAGGGCCGTCAAGTGATAATTTAGAATTATATTTTAAAAATTAAAAAAAAAAAAAATATATATATATATATATATATATCAGCCGCCGCCAGTTCTGTGTTGCTGTCGCCGTCGCTGTTCTGTTTTGTCTCCCGCCGAGGGCCGAGGCCGGGCGGGCGGTGCCGTGGAGGGCTGCCCGACCGGCCGGCGGCAGCAACACAGAACTGGCGGCGGTTGATATTTTTTAAAAAAAAATTAAAATATAATTCTAATAAATCGTTTTTAAAATTATTTTTAATATTTAATATTTTAATATAACTTATATTAACTCTAAATTTTTAAAACAATTTATAATACAAAATTTTGAAATAATTTTAATATATATTGAAATTTTAAAATCTATTTTATATATTGTTAATTATAAAATATAATATAATATAATTTTAAAAATATAAATTACGAAATTTTGAAATAATTTTAATATATATTGAAATTTTAAAATTTATTTTATATATTGTTAACTATAAAATATAATATAATAAAATTTTAAATATTTAAAATTATTTAATATTTAAAATTGTTAAAATTTTTAAAATATTTTATATTTTAATATTTTAAAATAAAATTTTGAAATTTTGAAATATAATATAAAATTTTATGTTTTACATTATTAATTATCAAATATAATATAATATAATTTTAATTTTTTTAAAATTTTGAAAATATTTTATATTTTAATATTTTAAAATAAAATTTTCTAATTTCTAATATAATATAAAATTTTATGTTCTAAAATTTAAATTATAAATTTTAGAATTTAATTTATTAAGTCTGTATTTTAAAAACAAAACAATCAATATTAAAACAAAAAATGAACATTAATTTTATTTTTTTTCTTCTTAACTTTAAAAAAAAAAAAAACCTTAATTTTAACATTGGTTAAATATTAATTTTGTTTTGTTGTGTTATTTTTTTAAATATAAAAAATAAAGTTATGTTTAACTATTTCTTTAATTTTAATTTTTTTATTTTCTTTTTAAATTTTTAAAAAAACTTAATTTTAACACGGGTTAAACATTGAATTTTTTTTGTGTTTTTTTTTAATATAAAAATAAATTTATGTTTCAAATTAATTTTTATTTTTATTTTCTTTTCAACTTATAAAAACAAAAAAACAAAACAAAACTTAATTTTAATATTGGTTAAACATTAATTTTGTTTTGTGTGTTTTTTTAATATAAAAAAATAAAGTTAAGTTTCACATTATTTTTTATTTTCTTATTTTAATTGTTTTATTTTCTTTTTAACTTAAAAAAAAAAAAATTTAACTTTGGTTAAACATTAAATTATTTTTTTTGCCTTTTTTTAATATAGAAAATAAAGTTTTTCAAATTAATTTTTATTTTTTAATCTTCTTTTTAACTTTTAAAAAAAACTTAATTTTAAAATTGGTTAAACATTAAATTTTGTTTTTTAAATATAAAAATTAAAGTTAAGTTTCAAACTATTTATTTTTTAAATTGCTTTTATAAAATTTAAAACAAATTTTATTTTATTTATAAAATGTATTAAAAAAAATTATATATATATATGATAGAATATTTTATTTTTTAAATGAAAAAATTATATAGTTAGTTTTATTTGTTTATTTTCAACTTATGTAGTTTTACGAATAAATTTTGTATTTTAAATTTATTTTATAGACATTATTTTTCGATATATTTAAAATTTGTATTGGCAAATTAAATAAAAAAAATTAATTAATTAAGTTATGTGTTTTATTCTTAACTTATATATATATATCAAGAAAATGGCATCAAGAAAGATTTTTGTGAATGTTTCTAGACTTAGGGCAGCAACTCCCAAATCTAAAGTTGCAGCTGGACGCACTATGGATAGTGTTGGACGCAATAAGGACATTGTTGCACACACTGTGCATACTGTTGAAGAATCAAAAATTGAAAGACGTAATAAAAGTCAAGCAAGTGGCCCACCAGGTTCATTAAAGTTGATTTCTGAATGGAAGAACGCAGAGGAAATAAATAAAACTGATTTTTCATGGTATCTTGAAGAAAATGAAACAGAGACTGGTATACATATCTATCTGATTTGTGGTATGATTGACTTAATGAATCATATCAAGTGATGGGCAAAGTACGAGACATATGTATGGTGCCGAATACAAACACTATTTATGTTCTTGCAAGGATGCCTAATAAACGTGACAAGGTTAGATTTGGTCTATCAAAGGTCAAGTATGACACAAATGAAACATCTACAAAGTTGTCTGCAGAAATCTCAAACAACGTTGCAAATAACATTGTAAGTATGCTTATTTATATTTCTACTATGCATTATTGTAAGGTTCATTCAAATTTTTATAAAGTATTGATCATTGACATGTTTTATTTTGTTTCATAGGATTTTGTTGTGGATATTTCAGAAATGTTTGAAGTTATTTATTATATGGAGCCAAATGTTATGACTGTGATCAACTCTTTCCACAAAGATAAAAAAGAGGAAAGGAGAATGAAGCAAAGATCAATAGTTTGTGACATTACAATAGCACAAAGAGGGGATCAACCCAGAGTCACTAAGGTGGGTCAATCTAGTAAACCTAAACATATTTCTTTTGAAGATGTGGAACATGAAAGTGAAAATTATGAGAGAAATAGTGAGGAGGAGATTAGAACTATTGTGCAAAAGGAGAAAACAAATCAGACACCAAAAAGAAAAATGGCCAAAGATGTCTCTCTTTTACCTGATGATGAAGAGATTTTATAAAAAAACTGATATGTTAACCAATAAGTAGAAGAAATCAACTCTTGGTCAACCTGTAAAAGTCATGAGCAGCAGTGAAGAACAAACTGAAAGCTCTAAAGGAAGCAGAGAAATCATAACACCAGGTGCTGAGTCAG
Source organism: Pinus albicaulis (assembly GCA_034641835.2). Taxonomy (NCBI): domain Eukaryota; kingdom Viridiplantae; phylum Streptophyta; class Pinopsida; order Pinales; family Pinaceae; genus Pinus; species Pinus albicaulis. The sequence goes on from CM076579.1 coordinate 84,132,003, forward strand.
AGGATGGCATTATCAAAACAAAACAAAATGCCATTCGATCTGAGTTGAGGAAGAATAAATTAATTTATGGTGGCCAAACATTTGAGCTTAATGTCAGCCAATTTTATAGGCCAGATGAAGGAAAATCTCAATATCAAATTAGAAAGGCTCATCACCTACATGTACATAATCTAAAAACATTGTTCAGGTTCAATCCATATGCACATGTGGTGGATTATGTGGTTCTTGTTGATCCACGTCAGGTTCCCAACAAATTGGCATTTGACAAGACAAAATGTTTTGATTATAAATAATATGTAATTGGAGGGAACCATTCAGTAGAGGCTGAAAGACAATTGATTGAGGAGTATCCTAATAACTATCTTTTCCAAACAGTGAAATGCATCATTTACGTTGGTTTAACAAAAACAGAATCAAAGTTATTGGCATGGGATCATAATGCAGATAATGAGTACAGAATGAAAATGACTTTCATCCAAAGGGTCAAATTTATTCATAATGAATTCATAGAAAAATGTGGTGGGGATAAGGCAGAAGTTAGTCTAACATTTCGAAATGAATGTTTAATGGAAACAGGTTATCAAATTGATGAAAAAATCAAAGAAAAATACGGAAAAATGCATTCAAATGTATTCAGAAGCATCGATAACATTTTTTAGCTGGCATTTAAAACTGGGGAGATATGGGATTTGATTGATGAGATTTTTGAGTGGTGGGAGAATATTTCCATAAAAAATCAGAAGGTTAAAAAGAGTAAACCCATAATATGTACCAACAATAAGACAGGTCCTAAAATGAATCAACTTCCAGAGGATATGACTATCACACCTTAGAGAACAATGCAAGGAGTGAAGGATGAGAAACTAGTCAAATCAGTACTATCTCGTGTGAAGTCGGGTGAATTATCAATGGATGAAATGTGCGCAGAATTTCAAAAGTAAGTTTCTTGAATTATTCCTTATTTTCCTTTCATTATAATTTTATTTCAAATAAAACATAATGTTGTTGATAGAATTTGTTATACATGTCACTATATTAACAGTTTTAACTTTATTTATTCAGCCAAAAGATTTATATGAAAATACAAGAACATATGGTTAAAATGTTGAATGAAGACAGTTGGGATGATGTTGTGCGGCACTACCGAGAATCAAGTTCTACAACAACACTTCAAGATTTTTATATGGCATTCAATAAGGTATGTTGATTTATACATTCATTTTATTCATATTTAAACTATATTTATTGTATTACTTATACATATATATTTTTTATGTCATTAAAGATGTTGAAGAAGGATGGAAATGGAGTACCAGATACTTTCAAAAGCTTTATTGAAAAAATTGAGTTGGAAAAGATGAGAAAGAATCGTCTAATGAATGTTGAACTTGATCCTACTCTTAATCATTTGATTTGGAATGGGCTCGACAGTATCCAATATCAAATAATACAAGGTGATTGTGAAGACATTGCAAAACTAATACCTAAAATGGAATATGCCCTAGTTATTGCAGATATTCCTCATGGTTTCAATTTCCCAGACATTGAATATGATAGTGAACCATATACTTATCAAGCTTTTAGTAAAGTGGTTACGGGTTTTCAAGAAGTCACAACCATCACCACTTTGGAGATTTCTGAAATTTCATTCAGACACACAGTTTGCAATGTTATTAACAAGCTCCATGGGAAAAACAAACTCAAGGATGCAACTTACATGGTAAGACTTTGAAATTGTATGTTCGATTACTGTTAATTTTTATTATTTATGTACAATTTAATTGAACTTTTACTATGTTATGTTACAGGCAGAAATCAAATATTGCTTCTTCTGGAGATCAACCTATTATAAATGATTGTGAGTTCATCCATGTTGAATGTTGGACAAAAGAGGATAGCTATAAGTGTATTCTTATGAATCGAGTAGATGGGAAGAGTCATAGTCAAGTATTGGTTCATGATGCAGTTGTAAGAAAACTAACATATGAGGATAAAGATGCAAAAGGAGATATAGTTAACATTTATCAGAAACCACAAACATTGATTAATTATCTTATAGATCTATGCTCAAATGAAGGAGATTGGGTTTTGGATTTATTCTCAGATTCAGGTAAGTTTTATTATACAAATTTGAATTCAAATATTTTATTTTTTATTTTTTATGTGTTCATACTATTTTTCTTAATTATTTATTTTTTGCTTGATGTTTAGGTACAACAGTAGCATGTTCCCTACTAAAAGGAAGAAATTGCATTGTCATTGAGAAAGACCCAGTGCAATGCAAATTTATTCAACAAAGAATTAACGCTCTTGAATTTCTTCCAGATGCGAAGCAAGAAGTTGGTTTGAGGAAAGGGGATTTTAATGAATCACGTGTGGCAAAAAAAGCAAAGGAACCTCAACCACCATTATATGGAATGATTGGAAAATGACACTTTGGAAGATTTGCAGACATGAAAGATCCATTAGAAGATGACAATGACCAAAATGAAGCGGCGGAAGAAGACATAAATGATGCTCTAGAAGGTGTTGAACATGGATTAGTTGATATTCTTGATGATATTTAAGTTATGCTTGAAAATAAAACTCAGTTTTGAGATCTATTAATCAGTTTTACTTGTAATGTTTAGACTTTGATATTTTATGAGAAGAATCCTTATTTTTTGCAAAAAACCTGTGATTACTATTATTTTTTGACATAAAATTCATAAAAAAATGTTATTTTCTAAAGTTTTTTTGTTAAGATTTTCTCAAAAAAATAGTTTATTTAACATGTTTTTTTAACAAAAATACTCTAAAATTGTATTTTTTGCATTCTATTTATATTGAAAATGTGTATTTTTTTGTCATATGGTTCAAAATATTGAGTTTTTAGCAACAATTATTTGATGTGCATTGAAATATTAATTAACAATACATAAACATATAGAAAATATAAACTTTTATAATACTAACCATTTTTTAAATTTTTTATCTCTGTGAAAAAATGAATATTTCATTACAAATTTTTAATTAAAAAAATAATATTTTTTTCTTTTTAAAACACAAGTACATAAATGCACTTAAAAATAAACATCTTAGGGAAGGAGAAGACATTAGAAAATATATGGTGTCAAAATCAATCCTCTAAAAAAAAGTGGGTGATGATACACCACCACTATTCAAAATCGACATGAAAATCATCACAAAAAAATAAATAAATAAATAAACAAACAAAAAAGGTGCCAAAAACATGCTCCAAAAAAAAGGGTGATTCTGCATCACCACTTTTCAAAATCGGGTGTTCTTTTTTCTACCTCAAAAAAGTAGGTACCAGTTCAGTTACCTATTTGATCGGTAACTATGTTATAACAGGAGGTGAATCTTGTGGTGGATATTGTGGCAACTGTGCCCTCCTTCTCCTTGCTCCAACTTGAGAACCTGCACCCACAAACTTGCCTTATCCTCTTTTGAGCTTCAACCTTGTAAGAATTTAAACACTTGAATAATAATTAAATCCTCCTTGCACAAGTAAACCTAGTGATCTTATACTAACTTGATCTGAATGGGAAAGTTAGTGTTTGTTGTGCTAAATTCCAATTCATAATATAAACAAAATGCTTGAGGATTATGAGGTAAATTTCAAGTTATACATGAGTTATTTTTATGTGTTTTTATGTGAATTTATTGAGAAAATTAGCATAAAGAAAACACTAAATAACAACATATAACAGTCATAAACATCACCATAAACAGTAACACAACAACACTTGATGGAGTTCACTCGTCCTTGGCTACGTCTCCATCATCTAGCTTCCAATGGCTTGGCCCTCTTAAATTATGCTCAAAAGTGTGAATACATACATTTATAGTGATCAAACAACTCTAAAACCTACTCCAATGGCTCCAGAATGCCCAAAAATTCCTGTCTAGCCTCTTTCGGATTCAAAATTGGTAAAAAACTAGAGAATTTATGGCTTCCCCAAGTTTTGGCACTAAATGCACCACAAACTCCACCAAATCCGACACCATCCTACAATTTCTCCTCCAAATCCGCTAACCAAGTGCTAAATTGCCCAATTTCCGAGCGAAATTGTCGGGGCGCTAATTTTGCCACTAAGGCCTTAAATCCGGATTTCAAACTATATTAATTGGTAAATTTTATATTTTTTATATAAAATTACGTTGGGAGGTTAACTAACCACCATGTTTAGTCCTTCGATGGTCACATTGGCGGTGATGCTGGCAGTTGATGCTGGAGGCTAGTCTCTAATTAGCATTCCGATGGAGGTCAGAATAATTCGATGACAAGGCTGGAGCGGTGGTGGTTTATACTACGGTTACAATGGGGCGGCTAAGGCCTAGCCCCTGGCCCCCCTGCCCGCAGTCCTATGGCACGGGGGTGGCCATGGATTAAGCCTTAGCCCCAACCCCCATCGTAATAAATTTTAAATACAATTTCATTCCAAAGGTTTAATAAGGAACTCTAGTGGTGCATTGGTTAACGCTCGGCGTTGTGTGGTGCAGGTCATGGTGTCGACTTCGGTGCAGTGCAATATAACCGTTAACAAAATTTTGTGGCCTCTCGTGCTGCCATGTAGCGGCCTCCAGTTGGGCCACATGGTATCATGTGGTTGGCCACATTCCCAACCAATCACAACCAACGAAAACGTGCCACTTGGCACAACCTTATTCGGTGGATAAAATCCCATTGACCAGTCAACCTGCCATCTGGGCATGCCCAGTTAGCAATGTGGAATGTTGAATGGGTTGTCCTTCATTTTTTTTTTCAAAAACTTTGCTTGTTTTCAAAGTGGACAGAATGCATTTCTGGGAGCATACGGTGTCAGTTTTCTGCGAAAAGAGTTGCACCGGATTCAGAACGACGAGATCTACGCAGTCGTTCAGGTTCCACACCATTTTGAAAACTTTCATTTTTTAGCATAATTTTGAGCACCTGACCATAGAGAGAAAGGTATATTGAAAACAAGAAATTCCACTCTCCGTTTCTCCAAATTGATCGAATGATAAATGAGAGAGATTGAAAAGAGAAGATTTTTTCTCACCCTATTCAAATGTAAAACTGACACTCCACGAGTCTTGAGTGTGATTAGGATTAACATTGTCAGAAACTGGTTCTTAGAAAGACACAACAAGTATGATGGAATCGTGGAAGATGTCAGGATAATGAGGGAGAGGTGAGAAAGGAGAAACATCAACTTTCATCGCATATTCTTGTTTAGAAATAGAGCCCCACACATAGTCAGTATGAATGATATCACAAGTTCCCGGGTTAACACTAACTTCCTCTTCAATTTGATCATCATGATAACTAGAAGAAACGATTATAATGGGTGGGTATAACAAATCACAAACAGGAGGAACAAAGGGACCATTAGATGGAGGGTGTGGAGAAAGAACATCATTGGTAAAATCAGATCCACAGTCAAAACTTGCATTTAAATTTTGAATATGTGGGGTGGGAGAAGATGATGGTAGATTAATGAATGGAATCTCAAGTTCTCTAGCCTCAACCTGCGTAAATGGATTTTTTTTATGAGGAGAAGACGAAGAGTCACTTGGAACAACAACTTCCTTTGTCACAGATTAAAGAGCTCCATAACCAGTATATGTTGGGAGACTTTAGAAGGATTCATATTTTGTTGGATTCATCGAAATATGAACAAGAAATGAAACTTCTCTTTCATAAAAATCCAATCGATGTCATCCTCATAAAATTCATAACAGAAATGAATAAAATGATAGTGAAAATCTTCAAGAGATTCTTCACATGCTTTTATAAGATGCATGATTTTCTTATAAACATGTTTAAATCATACATTTCAAATACGTGATAGAGCTCCTTGACAAGATGTTCAAAAGAGTGCATGGAAGTGGTTGGCAATGTGTAACACCATTCTTTAACGCACACTTCGAACGTAAGGATGAACAAACTGCAAGGAGTGTCCTCACAGTGAATTTCATGATGAGTGAATAATTCAAGAAAGTGAGTGGTGTGCTCAATAATGGTTGTTCCACCCTCACCATCAAACTTCATATTTGAAAAGTCTTGAATTATCCCCGAATGCACTTTCATATGTGCAACTCTGGAAAAACATGTCGAGTTCAAGATATGCAAAGAAGCAATAATAGATAAAAAGGTTCGAACGTACTTCACGATCTCAACTTGTCATTTGGCCCTCCTTTTAGCACCATAAATTTTGACAGTGTTGGATCCACCAACATTCAGGGGGTCTCCCCAATATGAAGTCCCAATTAGACCTCACACCATTTGGATTAGGAGCCTCATCTAGAATATGACCTAGTTGCTGAAATCTATGAAGAGTCAAGTGCAATGCATGAGAGGTTCTATCACAACAATAGGGGAATAAGTGTGCCCCTTAGAAGCCTATAATAGTATGCATCTTGAAAGGAACACACAAGAAAAAAAAGAATCATAAGTTAGCCTGCAAAATAGTTCACAAGATAACCATGATTGAAATATATAACGGCACGCATTCAACAAGATTCATACTAATGAAAACATAATGGTTAATAAGCATTAACATAAATCAAATAACATGTATTGCAAACATAAAAAGAGTAGTCTTATTATATTCACAACATATGCATGAAAATGTGTCGGCTTTGAGCTTTTATTAAAGTGAAACATTCATATGAAATTGACAGACCACTAGTCCCAATACTGAAACATGAAGTTAGCACTTGATCCTCCAAATAAAGACACTCCCTCTATGCTAAAGAGAAGTTAAGTCTCTCAAAAAAACTCCCAAGCTTTCGATCCTAAGTTAAAAGCCCAACCAAAATCCCTTTACATGAATAATGAGGGTCTATTTATAACAAATGAGATTACTATCCAGCTCCTTTTGTGACTCTTTGACTTCCCTCATGACCTTTTGACTTCTTTACATAATGACTCTTCATATTCCAAAATTGACACTTGGACTTCCACTTAAAAAAATGTTTTAAATACAATATTACATATACATGTATAAGAAAAAATTGGGTAGAGTCAACTAGACAAGCCTAATAAGACAAACTACATATCATGTTTGAGTTTGGGGAAACTCTAGCTCAACCACTTCAACTTATAGCTTATCAGTTACATAGTGATGCCAAGCTTCATATAATGCGATGACTTCCCCAAACTTTGAGATGGGATCAGGTTGAAAGCAGACCCTAGCCTCCATTGCATCCAGGTACACGGTTTTGGAGTTAGTTTGAGTCTCCTTCTTCAATAGGAGCAACATGGTATTTATAAAATGACTCCTCCCATATCTACGCACTTTCACTAGCATGCCTGGGTAAACATGAGGTGAGGGCTATTATGACATGAATCAACCTCCTAGATAACCTTAAGGAAATGGAGTTGACAAACCAAGACTTATCTGATCTTCCTCGGGTGCTACAGGACCCTCAGGGGCTAAACCACCCTTCCAGGTGTCTAAACCTTGAGTTACTTACCTTTTTCCTAATCTGGACTCCCAAACGTTGACAAAATACTGCCTGATTTCGACTGAAACCTTACAGTCGCATGCAAGATACCTACAAGGGAGCGATTGCAATCTTTTTCTCCAAGTTTTGTGCCTCTGTCCATGTGATTTGAGCCACTTT